>JAJPUD010003338.1:37564-107529 GCA_023553655.1 Myrmecobius fasciatus | reverse complement strand
AAAAAAAAATTATAATCTAAAAAAAAAAAAAGAAATACAACTTCCAAGTTAAATCACCATATACCTTTTAAATTCAGTGACTTAAATAAAAAAGTGGGACAAAAAAAATATGTCAGAAACTGGGAAAAAAAAAGAAAAGTGCTTTATCATAAAGGATGCAATTGTGGGAGGGAGTAAGTAGAAGAAGGCATATATATATGATAAATGAAAATGATTATCATAAGAAATAATATACATAAAATCTATTTATAAAAAATTTAAATATTAGGCAAAGAACTCTCATAAAGAGAATGAATGAGGTGAAAAAAAAAATGGCCTCTGTAGGAATAATGAGCCATATAGCAAAAGAACTCACAGTACAGCATACCCAACAAGGGGAGAGGATGATGTATCTGGATAGAATGAATCACAGAGAAGGAAAGGTTGCTGAATGCAGGTGAGAGTAAGGAAAGCTTATAATTGGCAAGGGGATGTAGAAGTAAGCCTCCAGGTCTGATACAGAGGGGATACAAAAGACGTATCTAGTATTAGACGGAATGGCCATGAGAACAACATTAGGCAAATTAAATTTTCTTCGGTTAAAAGGAGATGGAAATAAGAGAGAAAGAGATTTAACATGAAGTGCAGTTCACCCTTGCCTTTTAAGATCTATTCAATTTAATAAACCTTTAAGTGTTTACTCTATAAATGGAAATGGAAGGATGAACAATTCAATTCCTACTCTCAAAAAACCACTGCTTGTTAGGCAATATCCTTAAATATAGATATTCTCTAAACAGCTTAGTTTTTGTTTAGTAATCATTCTCAATTTATATGAATTTATCTGACTGAAGCTTGGCTTACCATAATTTCACTTCCTTAGTATATTATTTCCTTTTTTGCTCTAAATTTACTTTCTTTTCTTAAAAACAGCTTTTTATTTTTTCAAAATATATGCAAAGATAATTTCCAACATTCACTTTTGAAAAAATTTTTCCCCTCCCTCTCTCCAACTCCTCTTCCCTAAATAAGTAATCCAATTAACCTATTTATTATTTCTTATAGAACAATAATACTCCATAACATTCATATACCATAACTTATTAGGGATTCCCCAACTGATAGACATCCAATCAGTTACTAGTTCCTTCCCACTATAAAAAGGGCTGTTATAAACATTTTTGCACATGTAGGTTGTTTTCCTTTTCTTATGATCTCTTGGGATACAGAACCAGTAGAGGCACTGCTGGATCAAAGAGTATGCATAGTTCCAAATTGCTTTCCAGAATGGAAGGATCAGTTCACAACTCCACCAACAATGTATTAGTGTCCCAATTTTCTTACATCCACTCCCAACATTTTTCATTTCAATTTCGAACTGTGCCCAAAGGGCTATCAAACTGTGTATAGCCTTTGATTCAGCAGTATTTTTACTGAGCTTCTTTGTCAAAAAGATCTTAAAGGAGGGAAAAGGACCCAACATGTGCAAAACTAACTGTGGCAGCCCTTTTTGTAGTGGCAAGAAAATGGAAATAAAGTGGATGCTCATCAACTGGAGAATGGCTGAATACATTATGGTATATGAATGTTATGGAATATTATTGTTCTATAAGAAAGGATCAGCAGATGATTTCAGAGAGGTCTGGAGAGACTTGCACGAACTAATGCTAAGTGAAATGAGCAGAAAGAGAAGATTATTGTACACCGCAATATCAATATTATAGAATGATCAATTTTGATGAATGTGACTCTTTCCAACAATGAGATGATTGATGCCAGCCAGTTCCAATGATCTTGCAATGAAGAGAGCAATCCACACCCTGAGAGGGGACTGAATGTGGATCACAACATAACATTCGCACTCTTTTTGATATTTTTCACTTGCATTTTGTTTTCTGACTCATTTTCTTTCCTTTTTGATCTCTTGTGCAACAAGAGAATTGTATAAATATATTTACACATATTGGATTTAACATATATTTAAACATGTATAACATATATTAGGGTTGCTTGCCATCTAGGAGAGGGAGTGAGGGGAAAGGAGGGGGAAATGTGAAACACAAGGCTATGCAAGGGTCAATGTTGAAAAATTATCTGTGCATGTTTTAAAAATAAAAAGATTAAAAAAAATTCTTTTCATATCCTTTGACTATCAATTGGGGAATGGCTTGTATTCTTATAAATTTGAGTCAATTCTCTATGTTTTAGAAATGAAGCCTTTATCAGAAACACTGGATTTTCCCCAGTTTTATGCTTCCCTTCTAATCTTGGCTACACTGGTTTTGTTTGTATAAGAAATCAAAATTATCCATTTTGCATTTCTAGTTCTTCTTTGGTCATAAAGTCTTTCCTTCTCCACAGATCTAAGTATACCACCGTATCATCTACAAAGAATAATGGTTTTGTTTCCTCATTATCTACTCTAATTCCTTCAATTTCTTTTTCTTCTCTTATTTCTAATATTGAATAGTAATGGTGATAGGGGGCAACCTTGTTTCACCTCTGACCATACTGCATGTTTCTATTAATGCTTGCCCCTAGACTGAATATTCCAGGACATTTCTTTCCAATTAGTCTATACAAATTACAAAATACATAGATTTAATTATAATTGTTCTCAGAGTCTATCTTTCTAGACTGAATATTATTTGTGTAAATGACAAACTTCTGCAAATGAGTAGTTTCTGAAAGTAACAGTGGCTCAGGCAGACTTGAAAAATCAAATACTTCAAACATGAGACTAGTTCATTTCAGCTCAGAATTAACTAATAAAAGCAATTAATTCAGCATGACTCACTGGTCTTTCAGTTGAAAAAAAAAAAAAAAAGATTTTCAATTTTGTTAGTCAGGTGCAAAAATCATCTCTGATTACTCTACCTTCAGTCCTAACCCAAATTAGGGATAGTAATCAGTGTAACCAGTGTGAATTAAGCAATTTAGTAAATTCAAAGACTGACTTGCATGGAGTGAACACATTATGTAAACTATGAATACTGGAAACCCCAGTACAGTGTTTGCATCATCAATGAGGAACTAGTAATGGGAATACACTTAGCATCACAAGTTACTGAAAAGTTTCTAAATTAATCCCTTTTTGTAAGGGTGTGTCAGGAAATGGTGGTCAAAGTCAGTCAGTCATCTTACAACAGAGGTCACTGGAGGAAGCTCAATACCGTATTACTCCTGACACCAGGTGCTAATAACAAGAAAATTAAGCAAACATAATTTATAAGAACTATTCTCTCACATTGTTCATCCTCCAATATACTGTTTTTGGTGGAATTAGTTTGTAAGATTTGCATTATTCAGATATATATATTAACAGCACCCTTAGTATATATCTTTTAGTTCAATAGATTATGTATTTTAAGAATAAATTAAAAAAGAAATGAAGTCACTGGAGAAATTGCTTTCCTTTTCTGGACCTCAGTTTCTTCCTCTGTAAAATGAGGAGGATGAAAAAGGTAATCTACAATATTATTTTTCAACTGTAACATTCTATAAATACTTCAAACAACCTCAAGAGCCAAAGATAGACTCAGGAGGAACAATGACTCTACCTGAAGTAACTCTCATAAGACTGAGGTCAATGGGGTCAGTGACTAGGAATTCCTGCAAATTGAAGCAGAGGCTGGCTGACAATCTGTCAGGGATATTGTAGAGGGGATTCAAGCTGCACACTAGCTTAAAACTTGTGAAGTCCCTTGTCAGACTTGAAGAGATCTAAGTAAGCACCTGGTTCCTCTCCTCGAGCTCTCTGGTTTTGAACAATCTCCAGAAGCTGCTGGGCTGCTTGGTTCACAGTCATGAATCGTGGAGGCTCATAGATCTTTCTTCCCCTATAAGTACAAACCAGATTTCACTGTTCTTAACGGTTAAACCACACAATACTTCATTAATGTAATTACTCTCCCATATCTCCCCAAGCACTACCCGGGCCACATGCTATTTGAAGTCTTGTGCAAAACCTGCACAACAAACTGGTGAGAATTTCAGTGTTCTTTCTTATGCTTTTCATAGTATTATCACTGGATCTCAAGTTAAGCAGAAAATTCAAAACTATTTTCAAAAAGTAGATGTAATGAGCAAAATCACTACTTTGAATGACCTTTGAAGTGGCTGGATATGCCAGGCTCAGCTTTGCTAAGGATACTGAGGAACTTAACTAGGATATCATTGATTTTTATGATTATTTTAAAAGTCAAAATATTTTCACCTATTATTTTCTTCAGTGGGTTAACTTAAGAGTAAACTTCTAGACAAAAACTAAGGAGGTCATTTTATTTCAATGAGTAAATAGTAGGGATAAACTATGACCAATGATTAGAAAAATGTTTCCTAAATATTTAATTTTTAACTGTAATGAATAATCAAGTTCATTTTTTTCTCAACCAATTTTAATGCTTCTCCTTTTACATAAATAAATAAAAATATGAAGAAATTCAAAAGATATATTCACATTTTCAAAGCAATAACTTACCTTATTAGATTTTCCAAAGATCGTTCCCTTATTTGGAGGTCTGTAGAAAGGGGGGGTAGAGGGAGAGAGAGAGGGGAGAAGGAGAAAGATTTAAATATATACCTTTTTCAAACATTATTAAATCTCAGTTAACAGCTACTTGACTTTTAGGGTCCTAGAGGGTCCAATTTTGCATAACACTGGTTAAATAATAAAGAATGCTCATAGGATTCCTTACACATTTGCAAATTTGCAACCTCTAAAGAGAAGCTGTTTTTGCAGGCAAACATGCTGTCACCAAATGTGACAAGCACAATTTTAAGCTAAAGACAAAAAGAAATTGTGCCTGGGACTGACTTCTGAAAAGACAAAATTTCTTTCTTCTGTATTCTGAGGTGAACTAAACTTACCATGTTGATTTGCCCTTTAGCCAACAGTGAATCTAAATTACTATATTCACATGACTGGGAATTCAACAGACCTAAATACAACCTTTTCTCAAAGGTTCTAATACATGTCTGCCATATACATAGCCTGAAAAACACAGTTAAGAATTGTGCAAAGGTTTCTCCAGTCTGCAGAATTTCAGGATCAATGAATTCAAAAGGAGACACAAAAAGCCCGACATTTAGCTGTGTCTAATGAATGGAAGGATAATAATAGAATTCAAGCCATGACTTATCATAAACTTATCATGAAGACAGCCTTTCACGTTTCTAACTTGTTGCCTTCTTACAAAAGTTTTATAGAAATTATCAGCTATAATACAAAAACCTAAAATGCAGTTAACATATAAACACTGAGCCTTATTCACTGACTTGTCAGCTAAACTATTTGGTCAAAAGGTAAAAAAAGGCACACTCACTTATTACCCTCAAAAGAACCCAACATGAAGCAGCAGCTGCTTCTTATATGCACTTCAGTAAAAATTTGTTTTCACTAAAATAAATGAAATAGAAATTAAATGAGGTTTTTTCCTGTGTCTACTAAATCAAAAATTAACTCTCCATAAGAAATTAAGTTAGCATAAACAGACACATAAAGAATTCATTTTAAGTAACAATTTTTAAGAGCTTAGAAAATGCAGGATGAAAATTACTTAAGTTCCAAATTCTATTTGTATGGTACATAAGCCATTATACACTTATAATTCAAAGGGGTCTCTTATTTTCACTAAGTGGAATTCAATTAACAAATAAATTCACAAATATTTTCATAATAAGCAACAAAGGGGTTGAAATGGCCATTATAAAGTATTTTAACATATTACTCTTTACATACTTTACATGAAACTGGATTCATTATACTGCCCTTGTATCCAGGAATCACATAATGCTTTTACTAGATTATTAAATGTAATAATATGCTACTTAGCTTTAACCTACTTCTAGCCTTATTTAATATTGCTTCCAATTATACTTCAACCACACTTGACAATTAGCTGTAGTCTTTAGTAATTATGAAAACATACTTCTTTCCCTTTTCAAATTTTCCTATTATATTTTTGTATATGCTGGATCCAGGGAGACAGATCTATTTCATTTGTCATCTCTGTATTCTCAATGGCTTGTAATCAGTCAACAAGCATTTATTAAGGGCTAGACAATTATCAGGCACTCGGAAAAAACACAACAAAAATAAAAAGTCCCTGCCCTCCAGGAGTTATATTTGATGAGGAAGGACTACATTTATTATATAAATAAATATGTATTAAGTAAATTCAAGGAAAAAAATGAAGGGAAGAAATAAGAGGCATGAGGAAGGGCTTTGGATAGGAATCACTTTTCGAAGGAAACAAAAATCTAAGAAGAGGAAGTGCATTTTAGGCATGGGTGATGAGTGAAATAGACAGGTGAAGCTTTCTGAAGAAGTCTATGAGACTAGGCCAAAATTACATGATCCCTATTCCCAGAGCTGGACGATCAGGTCTTGGGCCCCAGGTGGCTGGAAGTCACATGATCTCTAGGCCTAGAGGTCTCTAAACATCAGACCCTAAGTCATGTACAGGAAGTGATGTGACTCATAGGAAGCAGACAACCTTGGTGACCATTGGTCAAGGATAGTTACTTCCTTTTAATCTATCCAATGAAAGGGCTTGGTTCTTTTGCTATTTAAACCCTTTCCTGTTTCTGGTTTGTTAGGTCCACAAGCACCTATTGGGAGCTGAAAATGGCTCCCAGCTCTGCTTGGGCCACTCCCTGCATGGACTAAATTAATACTTTCTCTTTGTATCTGAAGATGTGTCTGATTAGTTAATTTGGGAAAGGGGTTTTAGTATCCATCCCACACAATGGGACAAAGATGTTAAGCAGAATATAGAGTGAACATTTTGAGGAAGAGAAGAGGGCAAGTGTAGCCGGGCCAGAGTGTGGGAAGAGAAGATGTTCTGAATATGGTAAGGAAGTGTTATGGTTTTTCAGGTTAAAAAAAAAAAAAAAAAACGATGCTATTCTGTAAACAGAGATAATGACAAGAAATTCTCTTAAGTTGGTATGTTCAACAAAATATAAAACTGATGTAAATTAAAGAGTGTCCTTTCCAGGAAGCTGATCCTTTGAAGAAGGAAACCGCAAAATCACTTTAGGATCTTTGCCAAGGACAGCCCCAGAATGATAAAAGAGAGAACAATAGAAGAGAAGCCCCCTCAGGTCAGAAGGTGTCCAATACACTATTGGAGAAGAGCTGAAAACAATTGCAAGTAGCTCCAATACTAATAAGAAGAGGGGCCAAGCCAAAAGGAAGCTCAGCTGTGCATGAATAAGTCGAGAGGAAAGTCTAATGCTGTAAAGATCAATAATGTAAAGGAATCTGGAACATAAGATTTATGAACTAAGGCAAGTTGGATGTGACCAAACAAGAGATGGAAAGATTACATCACCACAGCATTAGCTTGCCTAAGCCTAGAGAATAGCAACATTTTCCACTATGGAAAACAAAACAAAACAAACTACTATAACAAAATGGCTATCTCATGAGGCCTTACAAATAGCTGAGGAAAGAAGAGAAACAAAAGGGAAAGGAAAAAGGGAAAGATACAACCAACTGAATACAGAATTCCAGAATAGCAAGGAGAGGTTTTCTCAAATGAGCAGTGAAAAGAAACAGAAGAAAAAACAAAATGGAAAAGATAGGAGATCTCTAGATAGAGATATCAAGGCAAAGTTTCATTCAAAAATGGGCATGATTAAAAATTATAAAAGAAATTAAATGGAAGGGATTTAGGAGAACTGGAGGAGTTTAAAAAGTGGCAAGAATACACAAAATACCTATATAAGGAAGATCTTAACTTGTGGTTACTGAACTAGAGCCAGACATCTGGAGAATGAAATCAAGTGGGCTTTAGGAAACACTGCTAGTACTACAATAAGGCTAGTGGAAGTGAAGGAATTCCAACTGAGTTATTTAAAACCCTAAAAGATGATGCTGTTAAAAGTATTACTGTACTCAATACACCAGCAAGTTTGGCATAAAACCCAACAGTGGTCACTGGATTAGAAATAACCAGTTTATGTCCCAATCTTAAAGAAGGTTAATGCCAAAGAATGTGCACCACACAATTGTGCTCATTTCTCATGTCAGCAAAGTTGTGCTTAAAATCCTGCAAACCAGGCTTCAAAAATAAGTGAACCAAGAATTACCAGAAAAGCAGGCTAGTTTTCAAAAAGGCAAAACAACTAGAAACCAAATTGCCAACATTTGCTGGATTATGGAGAAAGCAAGGGAGTTCCAGAAAAGTGTCTACTTCAGCTTCACCGATTACATAAAACCCTTTTATTAAGTGTATTACAAAACATAGCACATCCTCAGAGAAATGGGAGTATCAGATCATCTTACTTGTCTCTAGAGGAACCTATATTTGAGCCAAGATAAAATTGAGCATGGATCTGACTGGTGTAAAATCAGTAAAGATTGCATATTGTCACTCTTATTTACTTAATTTACACAGAAAGTATATCATGCTGAATGCCAGGCTGGATGAATCAAAAGCCAGAATTAAGGTTGTTGGGTGAAATGTCAACAATCTTAGATCTGCAGACCATACAAATCTGAAAGTGAAGTGGAATTTTAAAAAAGCCTCTTGAGAATTAAAGAGGAGAGTGTAAAAGCTGACTTGAAGATTAACATCAAAAAAAAAAAAAAAAAAAAAAAAACCCTAAGATCTTGGCAACTGGTCCCATCACTTCCTGGCAAACAGAGGCAGAAGAAATAAAAGCAACATCAGCTTTTATATTCTAGGCTTCAAAGATCACTGCAGTTAGCAATTACAGCCATGAAATCAGAAGATGCTTGCTCCTTGGGGAAAAAAAAAAAGCTATGGCAAATCTGGACAACATACTAAAAAGCAGCGATATTAACTTATGACAAAGGTCTACATAGTCAAAGCCATAATTTTTTCCAGTAGCAATGTATGGGAGAGTTGAAGTATTAGGAAAGCCAGAGAATCAATGTACTTGAATTGTGGTACTGGAATAGACTTCTGGACAGCAAGGAAGTCAAATCAATCAATATTCAAAGAAATTAATTCAAGCTATTCACTGAAATGGCAAATACTGAAACTTAAATACTTTGTCCACATAATGACAAAAAAGAAAACAAACAAACAAAAAGTGAATATTCTATGTTTTCATCCACATTCAGGCTCCATAGTTCTCTCTCTGGATGCATATGCCATTTTCAACCCCAAGACTACTGAATTATCTTGAATCACCACATACTGAGAAGAGCGAAGTCCATCAACAGGTGATCATTCACATAATCTCACTGTTACTATGTACAATGTTCTCCAGATTCTGCTCATTTAACTCGGCATCAGTTCATCTAAGTCTTCTTCTGAGTATCATTCTTTTTATCTGTCTTCTTACCTCAAATCCTTGCATTTGGCTTTTGACCCCAACATTATTGAAACTGCTTTTAATAAAGATCACCTAAGACTGTTCAACTGTTAAATAATTGTTCAATCCAAATTCACAATCTCTGCAACATCTGACACTGCTGATCATCTTCTTCTAATTCCTGGAAACTCTTCTCCATGTACTTCTATGATGCTGTTTTCTGATTTTCATTCTTCTTATCTGTCCATTCCTTTGATGATTTGACTGGTCCCCAATTCCTATCCCTTAAGTATAGGCAAAAAAGCCTGACAAAAAATTAAAAGATAAAAAATTCTTACCCAGTAAGCACAGTGTGTGCAAGCCATTTTGTCTGTTTGTCTTCACTCTGTCAAAGAAGCTTTCTGGTTTCCAAGTCCTTGTCCAAAAAACAATGGAAGCCACTTCTCCAAAATTATATAACTACAAAAGAAACAGAGATGAAATGACATGCAATATACCCTGTTCACTAATGAGAGAAACAGATCCTTTAAAAGTAGAACTTATGTTCATCTCATACTTATATGCTGTCATAGAATGCAAATTTTTTGGAGATCTAGAGAAGTTTCATTTTTGCCTTTATATTCCCATCACCTAGTAAGTGTCTGACAGGCAGAAGCTTAATAAACCTTTACTGACCATTTTAAATTTTTCATGGATAACAACCAAAGAAACTTTTTATTTATTAATGCTTCTAGTCAGGAAATCTCTGGTATGTTAGAGTCTGGAGGAAGGAAGGGTTAATCTCCCCCTCCCCCAATTTTTTAATCCGAGTGTGTGTGCGTGCACGCACACGTGTGTGCGATATTGGGAAGGTATAGCAAATTGCATGGGACTTTTGAATCAAAAAACTGAGAAGACATAGTCTTCTATGTGTCATAGATCTATGACACTGAAAGGAGCCTTAAAATATACTGTCACTATAATAAAGGCAATTCCAGAGCAGTTAGATTACATCCTTGCTTGTTCTTTGTCTATATCTGCGAGGTCTCATGGTTGAAATTAATGTTTTGATTTGTTTCCTGTTGATCCATGTTTTCCACAAGTCTCTTGGAAAGTTATAAATCAGTGGATTATCAGAAATGCCGAGTAGGAATGAGATTGGACACATGCATAACATGAAAACTTAAAAAGAATTATAGATTGTTGGTTTTTATTTTGGACAGTTTATTTTTCCTGTTATTTTCTTAATGAGGAGACAAAATTACAAACTGCAGTCTTATCTGTAATATTCTGTTTATTGGTGCCAAAATGACCTTAATAGACCATGATGCAATCTGAATACTGAAATCTATAGTATTCAACTGGGAACCAAAAGACCTGCATTAACATTAGTTTTACTGGTGAATTTGTATGAGCTCAAGAAAGTTACTTTACATATCTTTAGATAATACAAACCTATTCTCTCTAATAATTGCATTATATATTTGGAACACATTCAACAAAAATACTAGGTTACTATTTAATGTTTCAGTTCATTAAAAAAAAAAAACACATTCTCATTGCCTTAATAACAAATAAAAGGAAATAATCATTTAATCACTAGGACAAAGTGAGGCATTCATATTATTATCCGTTTTAATAACAGCATTTGTTTTATTGTAAATCAAAAGCTACATCTTAAGAGAAGTAATATAGAAAAAGCAGGTTGTGGGGCAGTAAATATTAACAAAAGAAGCATAATTATCCACAGTACTAAAGTGACACTTTATAAGATATGAAAAGGTATGATAAAATAAGGTAGCCAAAACTTCTACAGGATACTCAAGATTGTTTAAAATTATCTCTAATGCTTGATTAAGTATTCTTCAGGAACTAAAGAACTAAGAATACTTCAGTTTAGGAAAACCTTTTGAGAATACTGGATATTATTCTTAGTTTTGGCCACTTACAATGTCAATATCTCTTCTACTACATTGGAATTTATGACACAGATGGGCCTTAATTACATCATAGCTATAAGCCAAATGCTTTCCTCTTGGATTGAGCTCAAAGACCCCTGCAAAATGGGACTTTCTGAAGCGTCTTCTGCCTAATATGCTCCTAAATTCAATACAGCAGGGATTTTTTTTTTTGCATCTTTAATCATATTTCAAAAAAGTATTTTTCTCTGTCTAAACTTACTGTGGTTATCAGAATAATTTTTTTTCTGGGAGAGGAGAGGGAATAACTAATGATCAGGTACAATGAATTATGTTTATATATTTCATTTTCTAAAAGAGAGTTTTTAACCTTTTTGTGTCACAGATTCCTTTGGAAATCTGGTGAAGTCTATGGACCCCTTTTCAGAATGATGATTTTTAAATGTATAAACTAAGGATTATAAATAAAGTATACTGAAATATCAAAATATTAAAAAAAAATTCATGGACCCTGAATTAAGAACTCTTATTCCAGATAATGCAAATGAAGCACTCAAATATACAATATCTCTATTAAACAAAATGCCTGAATATACAATATCTCTATTAAACAAAATGCCTGAAAATGAAGCACTTTTTCTGGGAATCAAATTTTTAAAGAAAAGCAAAAGTGATGATCCATTAAATACCAAAGTTCATGGTATTTAAAAAAGTTTATTGTGAACTAATGTTACAATATACAACCAAAACATTTTATATAAAAGTACTGTTTAAGAAGAAAAGCAGTAACAGTATTCATGACCTTAGGTGTCTATATATAAATTAATGCATGCTGTAAAGGGCAGGATGTTAATGCAAGAGGATTATATAACTCACAGGTATCTGAGATGGAAAGGCATATAAACAATGCCTAGAAAGGTACAATTAATTAAAATGAAACAAATCAAATTAAAATAGAATTGTTCATTGAGGAGCTATATCACTTTGTGAAATTTAAGCTTTGGAAGCCAGAGACATTAGTCAAGAATGCACTGATAAGGATCAAAGATGAAAACAAACAAACCCTTCCTATTACAGTGACAGTATTAATTTTCAAGGCTCCTATCCATATTAAAAAACTATGTATGCCTTCTCAGTCTGTTATTCAAAAGTCCCACACTGTTTTTGGGGGTACAGCAAACAGCCTACAAAGAGATTTTTCTCTCTCTTCTCTCACATTTACTTTTCTTTTATGATTTATTCTCTTACCTTTTATGTAGAATGTCTTGCCTTACTCTCCTAATTAACTTAACATCTACCATTTCCAGTCTCTTTTTAAAAAATACTTTCAACACTAAAAGTAAGTTTTCCACTTGATTATATATCTTCCAAAACTAAAAATTATAATCTTGAGGTCAGAAACAACAGGAGGGGGTAGATCACCCAGCACTGAATAAGATAAATATGTACTGATTTGACTATGATCTTTGCTGAAAAGATGATAGTTGATAAAATTCTCATTCTGAAGGCTTTGAACAAGAATTTTGGTAGCAATCAAATTATAAAGCAGGTTTCTAAGCTTTTGTTTTATCATTCTAAGAAAAGTAATTAGCATAGTTTTGTAAAAGTATCCATGTTAATAATATCTATATACATAAGCAGAAGTTGCCATCATAGGCTTTGGTCATTAAGTCATACAAGACATCTAATATCAATAAAAACCCTAGCTCAGATTAGTTAAGTCATATTAAATTAGGGGGGCAGCTTGCCAGGAAAGTCACCACAAAACCACACAATCAAGAATTACTTATTTTCTATTTCTGTGTCTACTCTTGGGGTTCTTTCAAAATTGGCAACGTGTGTTTCACATACCATAGCACTAATGTTTGCTGAATAAGAATGTAACTATGTGCTAAAAATACACACAATTATACTAAACACCTAAGTTGTTGAGAACAGAGAGATAAAGGAGCAAAAAGACTTTCCTCATAAGTTAATGGATTAATCCAACATCCATTCCTATTAAAAACATTCAGGGGTGAAACAAGGTTGCCCACTATCACCATTACTATTCATTATTGTACTAGAAATGCTAGTAGAAATGCTAGCCTTGGCAATAAGACAAGAAAAAGAGATTAAAGGAATTAGAGTAGGTCATGAGGAAACCAAATTATCACTCTTTGCAGATGATATGATGGTCTACTTAGAGAACCCTAGAGAATCAACTAAAAAACTATTAGAATTAATCCACAACTTTAGCAAAGTTGCAGGATACAAAATAAATCCACATAAATCATCAGCATTTTTATACATCACCAACAAAATGCAACAGCAAGAGATACAAAGAGAAATTCCATTCAAAATAACTATTGATAGTATAAAATATCTGGGAATATATCTGCCAAGGGAAAGTCAGGATCTATATGAGCAAAACTACAAAACACTCTCCACACAAATAAAGTCAGATCTAAACAATTGGAAAAACATCAAGTGCTCTTGGATAGGTCGAGCGAATATCATAAAGATGGCAATACTACCTAAACTAATCTATCTATTTAGTGCTATACCAATCAAACTCCCAAGAGATTATTTAACTGACCTAGAAAAAATAACAACAAAATTCATCTGGAAAAACAAAAAGTCAAGATTTTCAAGGGAATTGATGAAAAAAAAATGCAAATGAGGGTGGCCTAGCTGTACCAGATCTAAAACTATATTATAAAGCAGTGGTCACCAAAACCATTTGGTACTGGATAAGAAATAGAGTAGTGGATCAGTGGAATAGGTTAGGTTCACAGGACAAAATACTCAATGACAATAGTAATCTAGTGTTTGATAAACCCAGAGACCTCAGTTTTTGGGATAAAAACTCACTATTTGACAAAAACTGCTGGGATAATTGGAAATTAGTATGGAAGAAATTAGGCATTGACCCACACCTAACACCATATACCAAGATAAGGTCAAAATGGATTCATGATCTAGGCATAAAGAATGATATTATAAACAAATTAGAACAATGTAGGATGGTTTACCTCTCAGACCTGTGGAGGGGGAAGGAATTTGTGACCAAAGAACAACTAGAGGTCATCATTAATCACAAAATAGATAAGTTTGACTATATCAAGTTAAAAAGTTTTTGTACAAACAAAATGAATGCAGACAAGATTAGAAGGGTAGCAGTAAACTGGGAAAATATTTTTATATCCAAAGGTTCTGATAAAGGCCTCATTTCTAAAATATATCGAGAATTGACTCAAATATATAAGAATTCAAGCCATTCTCCAATGGATAAATGGTCAAAAGATATGAACAGACAATTTTCAGACAAAGAAATTGAAACTATTTCTGGTCACATGAAAAGGTGCTCCAAGTAAGTCACTATTGATCAGAGAAATGCAAATTAAGACAACTCTGAGATACCACTACACACCTGTCAGATTGGCTAAAATGACAGGAAATGATAATGATAACTGTTGGAGGGGATGTGGGAAAACTGGGACACTGATACATTGTTGGTGGAACTGTGAGCGGATCCAACCATTCTGGAGAGCAATTTGGAACTATGCTCAAAAAGTTATCAAACTGTGCATACCCTTTGACCCAGCAGTATTTCTACTGGGCCTATATCCCAAAGAAATCTTAGAGGAGGGAAAGGGCCCCACATGTGCAAGAATGTTTGTGGCAGCTCTTTTTGTAGTGGCTAGAAACTGGAAACTGAATGGCTGAATAAATTATGGTATATGAATGTTATGGAATATTATTGTACTGTAAGAAACGACCAACAAGAGGATTTCAGAGAGGCCTGGAGAGACTTGCATGAACTGATGCTGAGTGAAATCAGCAGAACCAGGAGAACATTATACACAGCAACAAGACTATACGATGATCAATTCTGATGGACATGGTTCTCTTCAACAATGATGTGATTCAAACCAGTTTCTATTGTTCAGCAATGAAGATAGTCATATACATCCAGAGAGAGGCCCGTGGGAACTGAGAGTGAACCACAACACAGCATTCTAACGCTTTCTGTGAATAATTCCATGCACTTTGTTTTCCTTCTTAGGTTGTTTTTTCTTCTTCTCTTTCTAGATCTGATGTTTCTTGTGCAGTAAGATAACTGTATAGATATGTATACATGTATTGGATTTGTCATATTTAGCATGTATTAGATTACCTGTCATCTAGGGGTCGGGGGTGGGAAGGAGGGGAAAAGCTTGGAAAAAAAAGTTTTTGCAAAGGTCAATGTAGAAAAATCACTCATATGTTTTGTAAATAAAAAGCTTTATTATAAGTTAATGGATTAATCTATAAGTTAATCAAATAAAAAATAGAGTTCATTGACCAGAACTGAATGGAAAATGTGACTCTGGAGAAGCATATCTGTTTATATTCCTACATGGGAGGATGATATTTGTAACTCAGTAGAACGTTTTCATTATTATGGCAATTAGGAGAAGTTATATATAGACAAGAGGGCATGATATGAATGAATATAAAGGGATAATCTTTTTTTTTTTAAATGATGAAATTAAGGGGTGAGAGAAGAATGTACTAGGAGAAAGGGAAAGGGAGAAGTGGAATGTTGCAAATTATCTGCCATAAAAAAGAGGCAAGAAAAAGCATTTACAATGGAGAAGATGAGGGGGAGGAGAGGGGGAATGAATGAACCTTACTCTCATCAGAAATTGGCTCAAGTAGGAAATAACATACATACTCATTAAAGATATAGAAATCTATCTAACCCTGCAGGAAAATAGAAGGAGACTGGGATATGGGAAGGGAGGCTGGTTGATAAAAGAGAAGACATACTGGAGGAGGGAGTGTCAAAAGCAAAATGCTTTTGATGAGACACATGGTGAAAGGAGAAAGAGAATAAATGGGGGAAATACTATTAGCAATAGTAATTTGAAGTAAGTTTCTCTGATGGAATACTATAGTTCTCTGGGAAATGATGAGCAGGAGGCTCTCAGGAAAAAACAAAAGCAAAAACAAAAAAACCCAAAACTGTTAAGTCCTCCATGAACAAAATAAAATATACTATATACAAAGTAAATCTCATCTGGGATGATCAGCTGTAAATAAATGATCTTGTTATTCTCAGTAGTACAATCATTCATAATTACTCTGAAGGACTTATGATAAAAAATCCTATCCATACCCAGAGATGATAAGTCTGAATACAGATCAAAATACTTTTTTTTAAAGTTCAAAATTTGTCTTAACATATAATTCGGAAAAAAATTTAAAATATAAAATTTAAAAACAAACAAAAAAAACTCAAACTCTGATTCCTTCATCCATCATTAACTGATGCCTTCCAGTTTAACAGATAAAACATTTTGTACTTCCCTGTAATATATGTCATATTCTTTTATGAGTAATTGATATACACAACTAAACTCTCCAACATTACACACTCCTAGTAAGAAGGGTCTATGGTTTGATTCCGTTTAATATCCAGACATAATGGGTGTTCAAAGGATATTTAAATTACATTTTTTTTTTCATTCAAGATCAAAATAAAATTTAACGCTTAGTGTGACTGAGATACAAGGCAGGTTGGTGGCAAGAAGTGATAACTCCTAGATGTGAAGTGACAAGAGTCAGAAGATAGCATGTGCCGGCTACCACTACACCTCAATAATCACCTCCACTTGGATTCTGAGGAAGACTGCCCAGGACATCTTGGAGCACTGGTCCTGCCTTCCATCCATAGGTCCAATGATATCATTTAGAGAAGAATTCATTGTAGAGAAAGGGGTCCACATTCCTCAACATTTGTGAAATGGACGCGGACTACTACTCAAGGGCAGGTAAATTCAAGAGCTGTGAGAGTAGCAGCAATCCCCAAACCATGTTTTTCTAACTAGTACAGCCGTCATGCTGGGAAGCCAAAATCTTTGGCACGGTCAAATAATTCAACATCAGCAACTGATTCTGTTTTTACCAATGGAAATTATTCTAAAGAACATTTAATATCATGTGCATTACTGTTAAACATTAAGGATCACTTTTCCATCTGACTAGCAGCTACAATCTTTTGTGTTGTTTCTCCTCCATCACAATGGTAACTCATATGAAAGGAGGAAGAAAAGAAAGAAGGAAATAAGATTAAAAGTACCTACACATGCCAAGCACTATGGTAGATGATTTTACAATTACAATTAGATGATTACAATTGCTATTGCTATTATTCTCATTTTCCAATTGAGAAAACAGAGGAAGATAGGGCTTAAATGATTTACCCAGTCATAAAGGAAGTGAGGCTGAATCTGAACTCAGATCTTTCTCATTCCAGGTCTGGTTGGCACTCTATTCCCTAGGCTACCAAGTGGCTTTTAAGACTAGGAATGCTTTATTTTCCCAGGGCTTTGCACATAGTTGGTGCTTAATAAATGCTCATTCATTCATGTGTATACAGAGAGATTAGATTATATTACTCATGATTAAACAGAATCTTGGTCTCTGGAATTATAGAGATTAATGGGACTAAGCTTTAAACTTTTCTGTTCAAGATAATGATGATGGATCCTGAGTAACAACTAAAGCAAATGAAAAGCTAGATATTTTCTAGAATAAAAAAGGTTATATAAGAGTTCAGGATGTAAAAAGAAAATTATATATATATTTTTCCAATGTGGAAATATATTAAACAGTGCAACATATGGCAATACTCAGTCAGTCATGCAACAACAGCAGCAAAAAGGGAAAGTGGAAGCACTTCTCAATATTGAGAAATTACAGTCTGTTTCAGAAATTTTACTACTGTTAGTCACAATGATACTAAAAACATATTGCAATTTGAATTCATGGATATGTTTGGTTGATTTTATCATTTCAGATGTCTGAAAAATATCTTAAAATCCTCCTCTACACAGGATAAAGTACCAAAACAAAAAACAAACAAACCAAAAAAACCACTCAGGTATTATTTCTATGTAATACTCCTAAAATCATAAAGATAAAGCAAAATCATACTGCTACTGATGAAAAGCAATCTGACTTTACATGACTACATCTTGTCACATAATAAAGTACAAGTTTTAAGTCTGGAATAATTCAAAGAGGCTCGACCTCTTCAGTACTAGACTTAGAGTTAAAAAGCCTAAATTCTAGTCCTAGCTTTGCCAGTTAATTACTCAGGTGATTGATTATATGTATATTATTCATTTAAACTCAATGTACTTTGTTGGTGGAGTTGTAAACTAATCCAACCATTCTGGAGAGAAATCTGCAAACTATGCCCAAAGAACTATAAAACTGTGTATACCCTTTGATTCTATAATGCCACTACTGAGTCTGTGTCCCAAAAGAGATTTAAAAAAAAAAAAAAAAAAAGAAAAGAAAAAAAGGGAAAAGGATCTAGCTGAGCAAACTCACAGCAGCTCTTTTTGTGGTAGCAAAGAATTGGAAATTGAAGGGATGCCCATTAATTGGGGAATAGCTGAATAAGTTGTGCTATATGAATGTAATAGAACTGTGCTATAAGAATTGTGCTATATTGTGTTATAAGAAATGATGAGCAGGTGGATTTTATACAAACAGAAAAGGCTTACATGAACTGATGCAAAGTGAAGTTGGCAGATTCAGTAGAATATTACAAAGTTTCAGCAACATTGTGTAATGATGAACTATAAATGACTTAGCTCTTCTTAGCAACTTACGAGACAAGTCTTAGCAATACAATGAGACAAGTCAACTCCAAAGGAGTCATGATGGAAAATACATCCCATGAAATAATTAAAGGGGTCTGAATGAAGATTGAGGTATAATACTTTTCACTTAAAATTTTTTTGTGGTTCTTTAATTTGGCCTGTTTCTTCTTTTACAACATAACTAATATGAAAATATGTTTACCACAAATTTACTTGCCTTTTTAGGGATGGATTATTTGCAACCCCATTTTTTTTAAATGAATGCTAAAAATTGTCTACTTGTAATTGGAAAAAAATTAAAGTACTATCAAAAATATAAATTCAATGAATTTCAATTTTCTCATGTGTAATGAAGGGCTCAGACTAATCTTGTTTCTTTTGTGATTTAAAAAAGTACTGATTATTACAATTGGCCTAAATTTACTCCTAAAAAGTTTTTATCAAATAAATCCCACTGAACCAGTCTAGATATTTTGTTAAACAAAGCAGTAAGTTATACCATATCATGCATTATATATAACTTAGATTTATATGTATCTATAAATTCATATGCAACTTGATAATTCTTTACTGCATAAAATCTTAATATATTTCCCCAAAATCCTAGGTCCTCAAAGATTTTAGTCAAGTTGCCTTATATTCAAATTTAAAATATATATTATTTAGATCAGTATCTAATATATATCTAATATCTTACATGTATGTATGTATGAATCGAGTATCTAATAGAGCAGTATCTAAAAAGATCAGTACTAAAACTATAGACAGGACCTAAAACATCCATGGCTTAGTCTCCTTTAAAAAACAAACAAACAAATAAAAACAAAAACAAAAAACAAAAGAAAAAAAACCTGAAGAAACTATAACTATATTCCTTTGAAAAAATACTATCAGAGATAACTTAATTCAATAAGCATTTATTAAGTACCAATATATATAAACCATTGTGCTAAGCAGCAAAGATACAAAAATAAAAGCCAAAAAGCCTTGTCTTCAAGGAGCTTTGGTCTACTGTGGTAAAATAATAAACAGATAGGTAAATATGTACAAAGTCGTCATGCGCTGGAATTAAATGAAAAGCACTAGTTATTGGAGGAAAGGAAGGCAAAGAATCAGGAAAGGCATTTTTTAAGTCATACCCTTGAAGGAAGCAAGGGAAATAAAAGGGATGGGGAGAACATTTAAAGCATAGGAACATTCTTGTGCAAAAACAAAGTGTAGCAGCTGGATTGCTGTGTACAAAGAACAGCATACTAGTTAACCTGGTCCATGAAATATAGAAGGATGAGTAATATGAAAGCAATCCAGAAAGATATACTGTCAACATGCTATGAAGGGTTTTAAATGTCAATTTAGTAGTCACTGAAACATTTTAAGCAGAGGAATGATGTGGTCAGACTCGTTCTTTTGGAATATATAGAGGGTAAATTTGAGAATGGAGACTGGAGACAGCAAGTTCAATCAGAAGGTTATTGCAGTAGTCCAGGGAAGAGGTAAGGAGTATCTGAACGAGGGTAGTGGTTGTTTTGAGTAAAAGAAAAAAGGAAGTCAGGTCAGAAGTCAGAAAATTTGAAGTTCCAAGCTTATGAACATGACTTTTAATGAAGACAGTTTTAGACTTGTCAATTTTATTGAATTCTTTAGTTTAAGTGCTCTTTCTAATATCATGTGCATCCTAGCAAATTGCTTTTATTGAACTGACTTGAATTTATTTTTTATCAGTCTAACCTATCCTACAAACATTTAGCAGCAATGTCTTCCTAAAACAGCTTTCTGAATGCTATGTCCACTGCTGAAAAACTTCTAACAAATCTCCAGACCACAGAATAAAGTCTTAAATTCACAGCATATTTTCAAAGTTCTCCACAATTTGCTAAATTTACCTTTACAAAATTACTCATCTTTTATTCCCACTAAATACACTTAGGCTTAATTGTCATTTTCTAAAACTTCCTCAGCTCATTTGTTCCTTCTACCTGGAATAAATGAACAAATAAAAAAGCAGGACTTTCCCCTGCATTTCCACTAATGAAGAGCTTATCCACTCTTTAAGTCTATCTCAAATGCCACTTGCTTCATAAAGACTTTCTGATCTATCCAGTCAGAAGCTTTGCCTCCTTACTTATTTTTGTTGAACTCTCTTATCTTTTATAGCACCTATGTTTTCTACATTATAACATAATTGTAACTGTACATAATTACCTCATTGTATAACTGTACATAATCATTTTTCTTTGTACTTAGGACATTAAAGTTCAATGCCAGCTTGAAAGGAGTTCTACAGAGGCTTGCTCCTGGGAACCTGCTTGGCCCTCTGCTCATCATTTCTACATGATTTGGTTAAAGGCAAGGAAAGTATCTGATAAATTATCAAGTAAACACAAAACTGGAAGGGATTCACAATATATTATGGAACACTCATGCACTAAAAAGATTTTGACTCGCTAGATACAGCACAAAACTGAGTAAAAAAAAAAAATCAAAAATGAGAGATGGGGGAAACATAGTTATATAAGAATTGGAAATTTCTGTGGACTGCAAAGCTCATCAATTAACAGTGCGATAAAGCAATTTTAAAAACTGGTGACAATACCTTGATCAGCCCAGATCTAGAATACTGTGTTCTATTAAAAATGGTTTACTAATACAATAAAGATTTTAGATACACTGCTTGATGAGAATCATTTATGAAACTGGCAATATTTCTTTTGGAGAAGACTAGGGAAAGAAGACCATGATCCTCAAGTATTTCAAAGCCTATTACACAACACAGAAAGACTAGATTTATTCTACTTGGTCTAAGAAGGAAGAACTGAAAGTTAAAAAAGGTACTTTTAGGATTTAAGGAAACATTTTTTAACCACTAGAAATGTTTAATATTTTGGGAGTCACTTGTACCTTTCACTGAAATCTTCAAGCAAAGGATATGCGAGAATCTAGAGTCAAAAGTATGGAAGGGTTTCTGATTTAGGTATGAGTTAGAACAGAAGGCAGCTTTTGTGACCATGACACTCAGGGTCTGAAGGGATACAATCCACTATATGATTTTAGATTTCAAGTTAAAAAGAGACTTGAGGTTATCTACTTCAATCTCCTCATCTAAAAGATGAGGCAACAATCAGAAAGGTTAAGTGACTTTTTGAAAGTCACATATGCATTAATTAAGCAGCAGATCCAAGACTTGAGTCAATGCCTTCTGCCCCCAAATCTCAGTGCCAGTGTAGGGCCTCTGAATGTTTCCTTCTCCCTTTCGTAGGGGGTGCTCTGTGGAGCCAAGGATGAAAGCCTTACTCCTGAGGTAATATCTAAGTCTCTTGGAAATGGGGCTCATAGGGTGGAAGAAAGGCACTAGAACATACTATCTTTTCTATGCTTGTAGCACCCATGACTAAACATTTAAGTGCTGTTTATCTCATTCATCTTGATAACATGGATTTGATTAGGCCAAAACAGCGAGCATCT
This sequence comes from Myrmecobius fasciatus, assembly GCA_023553655.1. Taxonomy (NCBI): domain Eukaryota; kingdom Metazoa; phylum Chordata; class Mammalia; order Dasyuromorphia; family Myrmecobiidae; genus Myrmecobius; species Myrmecobius fasciatus. The sequence continues at coordinate 85,259 of JAJPUD010003338.1, read as the reverse complement.
ATACAGAGCAGATGCTCAGGAAATGTTCACTGAATTGAAGTCTGCTCCAAGTCTAGTCCCTGTTCAAAGCTGGCGGGAAAGACTGCTACCAGACACCACAGAAGTCACACTCACAGACTTAGACCTGTAAGAAACCTCTAAAATCCAGTCTATCCTCATATGATAAATAAGGAAACTCCCGGGAAGCCCAGAGAGATCTGTTCAAGGAGCTGGAACATGAAGTTGAGCCTCTGATTCTGCTCTTTCTAAAGTAACAAAAACCTTCTCATCCCCATCTTTTAAGTCATCTAACAGCAAAAGTCTGTTACTTGCTCAGCCTAAAGGTCACGAAGTTTGCAGCCATTTTTGGCTTCTACTGGAAGAGCCATCAAAAGGGTTCTGGTGCTGGAAGATGATCGTTAACTGGCAGGAAGCTGACTCTTGCTTAATTCTAAGAGACAGTAAAAGAAACCAATCTTACTCCAGGCACAATTGAGTGGAGGGACAGTAGGAATCCTCAAAAGCTTTTGCCATGGTGATGGTAGGGGTAAGAATGACTTTTAATAAATTGGCTAGTGCCCAATTCCCTTACAAAAAAAAAAAAAAATACTAAACAAGAAGTCATACCAAGACAAATGTTATTCAATAGACTATGAAGCAAAGCCCAATCCTGAAAACTAAAATCAAATGCATTTGCAAATTTGTCATGTTAGAATAAAGTCTCAGTAGTATACAGAATAAACACATTTTTCATGAGATTTAAGAAACTTCAAACTTGATGAACACATAACTCACAAATGCTAGCTCAAAGAAGGAAAGAAATGACCAGCCAATTTAAACTGATAATCTAGGGAATTTACAGATTGGGAGGGGTAATGGCCCTTCAAAAGGCCATTCAAGTCAGCCCCCGCTTTATAGAGAGGAAGAAACTAAAGCTCAGAAAGTAGGAATAACTCAGAAAGCCAGGGGGCAGCCTCTGGCAGACTGACATTCAAGTCTCTGTCTCCAAATCACAAGCTTTTGCCACTGTCACATGTTAATGACTATATAATGATTCAGATATTTGACTTGAAGATATTACAACAGCATACCTTCAAGAATAGCTTAGATTCTGGAACACTGCAAGAAAAGGATCAAATAATTTTGTATACAGTGAAATGTACAGTTAACACCAACAATTTAGTGGCAGAGAAAAATTATGGAGTTTTCTGAAGATATGAATCTCTTTGGCTAATCTTTTTATGCCAGTTGTCTAATGGATGCTTACTAAGTTTTTGTTGAGTTGATCACACATTCATATTTATAACATATAATTATACTCAGACTAGAATTTGAGTTCACTAATCCAAGATTAATTAAACCTTGACTGTACACAGAGCATACTGCATGCTGAAGGAGACACAAAATTTAGATAAACACTTAGCACAGTGTCTTTATTGATCAGCCACACAATAAATGTTTGTGGAATTTGGTGCTGAATGAAAAAGAGCTATTTAGTGTTATAAGAATTTGTGCTAGTTATTTTGTACACATTTTTTGGTAGGGTAAGAGGTAAATATAAAATCACATAGAACTCTATCAACAACCTGTGCTTAACTGTACATGTTCAAAGGAGAAAATTAAAGTGCAATTAGAAAACGAGAATGGTTAAGAAATGTCACTTGTTTAAAACAAGCTATATAGAATTACCTGCAAACCACAGCAGCCAACAGCACTCAAGATGGAAGCATTATGTACAATTCGGTATGGGATCCCCATCTTTACTGCTCTTAGAACAAGATCACTGTGTGTTGTGGCCCTATGGGGAAAAAAGGAATGGGTTAGATTGAAGCAATAGCCAGGTTAGAGTAAAATAGACTAAACAAATATCTTTAGAAAGTAAAATTATTCTGCACCATGAGAAATGCTATCAAATAGGTCAACTCAGCAGCAACCTTTTCCAATATGTTGTGTACATAGCAGAAGACTTATTGCTGCTCTATAAAAACTGAAAATATGAGCAGACATACACTTCACTAAGCCAAACTGCTTTCTCACAAAGTTAAAACTGAAACAAGAGGCCATGTTTATTACTACTTAAAGCAAATTTAGCAGCTATTTAAATGAGGAAAGTTCCACCAGTCTTTTGCTCTGCGAACACCTGCAAAAAGACATCTGTTGAAAAGCAAAAATTAGCTTCTAAACATAGTAATGTAACTTCAATGTTCTCAATTAAAGGATAAGGAGTCTTCCTTTACTTGTGGTGCAATCTCCCCAAATACAATAAATATAAAGCAAACATTTTTACATATTGTAGTCTTTATGAAACTTGAAGATGTATATACTTAAATTTGATATTTGAAAACCATCACTGTTTAACTGTAACTAGTTTTCACTGTAATATTTCAAGAAGTGCTACTATGTATAATACTCCTCATTGTATTTATGTGCTGCTGGTCACCATTCCTTCCTATTTCTTTTTTTATATAGACCTATAATCACAACTAACCCCCTCCCCGTAATCCCACAAACAAATGAAGGTGTTATGTATGTGCTACAGCTATTGGAATTGTAAAATGTAAAACATCAACTTAGAAATGCATTTATAGAACAAGCTTTTTATTCTTCAATAGATACGAACTCTAGGACCTACTGAGCAAAGCAACATTAGCATGTATAAGTAACTACATAAAATAAGCAGAATCTGTCAACTGGTCAATGCATACTAAGTAGCAAGATCAAGAGCTTTCACCCCATGAGGCAGGTGGAAACAGATGAACAGATACTCACAAGGGAAAAAAGCCTATTTAGCCACATACATAAAGCAAAAATTAATCCAAAAAAGCAACCAATAAGTGACTTGCTTTGCCCTGAGTTTTGAAATTACACATAAGCTATTTGTAAGGAATTATTTCAGCATGAACTTCAGCACAACCCCATTATCTCATAATGTGAAGTAGAACAAATGCTTTGTAATGACCCTAAAGCAGTCAACCGATAAAATAGAAGTGCAGCAAAACTGGCTTAAAAATTATATAAGTCTTTACCCCAAGATTATTTAAAACAATCAACTGGCACTACTACGTGGGCAATGAACAACAACAATTTAATAATGATTTGCTAATACATAGTGATTTTTAAAAAAGAAACTACTAAAATATGAGGAAACATTTTCTGCTATTGAAAACTGGAAATGATGTTGAATTTATTAGTTTTTGAGTTTATGAATAACTAGATTCAATACTCTCAAAAAAGGATGTAAATTGATGAGTATAAAGCATCTGATTTGACATCAGTGATCTATCACTTTACCCCTTCACAGGACTAAAGAGACTGCTTCAGTAGGAGGGGTAAGGAAAATGCAAAAGTTCACTTATTTATGATACAGGAAGAGACCCCATGCTAAAAGTAGACATGTACTCTATATAAAAGTATATTTGTATAAAAGTTCAGAGAAATTAAGCTGCAATACTAAAAGGGAAGATGGTTCAAAAACAGTTGCCAAATACAACATTATGACAACAAAATTAAAAATATTCAGAAAAGGAAAAAATGGGGAAGTATCTAAAAAGACTTGAGAGCTATGCAGGGATATTATAATTCCGATGTACCATTAAGAGGAATTCATTTAGGAGTTCAAATTTAAAAGGGCCATTCTAAAAATGGAAGGAAGGGCATATAATAAAATTGATACAAAAGAATACTGATAGATCTGTTAAGAATACTGCCGCAAAGACTAAAGATACGGTGAATTTGGACAAAACACTAGGGACAATTAAAAAAAAAAATAAAAAACTTTTTTAAAAGGAACAAGAACAAGGAAAAGATGGGCCCACTACTTGGGACAGCTAACAGAAAAACAGAAGAGACATTCAGCTCTTATTTCACTTCTCTATTTAGCTGTCTATAGGCTTTGTGGAAGAGAGATAAGACTTGTACTGTTAGTTCAGAGTGTAGAAGTTGCCAAAAGGCAAATTAAGGGAAGAACACATCTTAACAATTAAAAAAAAATCCAAAAGTTGAAGGGGCTAGCCTGAGAGTTAGGTCCTCAAGAAGAGTCTACATGACTGCTTTTCTGGGATTTTTAGTTCAGTTATGCATAAGTTAAACTAAATACCTTGAATTGTTTTTGCAACTGAGATGCTATAACTTTGAAATTCTGAGTCTAAAGCTAGAGCTTCCAGGAATATGCAGATGACAATTTCTCTGTCTGCTATTCTGATCAAACCACTTCAGGAACACTGTGCATGTTTTTCTAGGTACCAGAGTTTAGGAGAGGATTGTTAAGCTGCAGAGTAATCAGAGAATGACCAGTACTAGGAAGGTGAAGGACTCTGACTCCAATACATCTAAGAGCTTGTGAAATAACTGGGGATTGTTGTCCTTCATTTTCAAAGAGAACCAAAATGATATCACTGTTAGACTATGTCCGACTGTGGCTGATCAGACCAATACAAACTCAGAATGCTCTGCCACAGTTGGGACACAAATAGTCTCTATGAACATTTGGAATGGCTTCTCCAACTTTCTACATCTTGCATTTCTTCTGAGCTAATTCAATTCTGCTTTACTCATTAAGCACAACACCTCTGATGAAAGTATGATAGGCTGGGCAATCCTGTACCAGTGTCTCCTATGTCATATAATCAATTCTAAAGTTCTTAAGACAGACCTTGAAAGTGTCCTTGTAAGCGTTTGCCATGTGTCAGTTCTCTTTAAGTCTTTTTGGCAAATAAACATTTGGCATTTGAACAATGCGGGTCCCCCCCAAAAGAACAGTGATCTCTGTAACAGTTTGAATGCTTGGCAATTTAGTTTAAGAAAGGATCTCAGTGTCTGTATCTCATCCTGTTAGGTGATCTTCAGAAGATTCCTAAGATCCCCTACCTGGAGACACAAGTCTAGAGAAGCGAATAATGAGAGAGCAACTGATATCTACCTTCAATTAATTAAAAGGAATCCATATGAAGGAGCTTGGCCTTTCTGGCCCTTCAGGGAATAGCCATGAGCAAAGGAAGTTGGAAGAAAAAAAAAAAAAAAAAGCACATTTTGATTTGATAATCTCAGGAAAAATTACTTGATAATCATAGCTGTGCATATAAAAAACTGCTCCAAATCACTAAGCCAAAAATTCACATCTAAAGAGTTGAGATTTCACTTCAGGTAAAGCAAACTGAAAATTACAAAAGATGGAAATAGTTAATGTAGAAAGGGCTCTGGCCATATGGACATACACTGCTGAAGTTGGGAACTGGTTCACAGTCATTCTGGAATTCAGTATGGAAATATGCGAAGCAAATGACTAAAATATCCACTAAAATATCATGACCCAGAACTCCCAGAGAAAGAATGCTTTTTTGTCCTCCAAAATATTCAAAGCAGCCCTTTTTGTATTAGCAAAGAAGAGAAAGTAAACAGATGCCTACCAATTACAATATGACTTAAAAAACTGCAGCACACAAATATGACAAAATTCTACTGTTATTAGAAATGATGAAGATGACTTTAAAGAAGTATACATGGGGCAGCTAAGTGGTACAGTGGATAGAGTACCAGTCCTGAAGTCAGGAGGACCTGAGTTCAAATCTGACCTCAGACACTTAACACTTCCTGCCTGTGTGACCCTGAGCAAGTCACTTAACCCCAATTGCCTCAGCAAAAAAAAAAAAAAAAAAAGAAGAAGAAGAAGCATACAGAGATATAAAATGATGCAGAAGATAAGTAAGCAGAACCAGGAAAATACCATACATGATGATCACAACAAAGAATATACCAAGATGAATCCTGAGTAATTATAATGACCAGGAAAGAGAGAGAACATGGGTGACCATGGGTGTGAAATACTTCATTGATAGTTACTTGAGAATGAAACGGGACAGTGAAGGGAGTGGGGGAAGAGATATTAAGAAATGACCATTTAACAAAAGATACTAACAAAATATTTCTTATAGCCAAACAGGCCAAAAGTTTAGTGGGATGCATTAGGAAGTAGAGAAGCAGAGAACAGATGACTATTTGTTGGGTATGTTATATATAAGTTAAAGGGGGAAGAGAAGGGTTTGACTCAATGGCCAGTGAATTCTCTTCCAACTCTAGAATTCTGTAATTCCAGCTTTGAACTTTAGAGTTATCAACCAGAGAAAAAAAATCAGTGATGAGTACTTCATTATTCTACGTTCCAAATTATACCTACAAATTGAAGCAATTGAGAAAGACAACATCCAGAATCTCTTCCAGTACAAGTGGTATGAATCCACATATAGTAAGTATGTGTAGTGGTAGGCAGAGAAATTTTTTTCACAAGAGCTAATGATAATCTGATCAGAGGTAATGGATGAAACACAAACAAAATTTCATTATTTCTGATTTTATGCAACTCCAGATGCTCATCTCCCTCCCCACCCCGTCTCCAGCAAACGCTCCTTCAATATCTAATCTGGACCAATCAAATAATTTCTTTATAATTCTCAACCTCCTTTTAAGCTGCACTGAAAAGTATTACATGTTTAATGAAGTTATCTTTAGCTTTTGTGAACTATACTTTCCTATTTCTCTTGCCTTTTTAAATGATCCCTTTCTTTGATCTTGTTTTTCTTTTTCTTTGCTGAGGCAATTGGGGTTAAGTGACTTGCCCAGGGTCACACAGCTAGGAAGTGTTAAGTGTTGAGATTTGAACTCTAAGGTCTTCTTGAATTGAGGGCTGGTATGCTATCCACTGCACCACCTAGCTGCCCCGATCTTGTTTTTCTAATTAGAATTAAGACTCAGTACTTTAACCATTAAATCTCTTCAATAAACTGTATTAACTATTCTTAGGCTTCAACTACTATTATCTTTGTTAACTCCCATAATTAAACTAGAGGTAAAAGCAACAAGACAAACACTATACAGACTTACAAACATTATGCAGGTTACTTCATTTTTAATACTCATAGAAACATTAGGCACTTTATTATTTTCTTCTTAAAATCTCTTCTTTGTTCTTACCTCAATGACTATGGCAAATTCTTCCAGTAACTCAAACCTGAAGCCTTGCAGGGAGCATAATACAGTAGAAAGGGAGCTAGCCTTGAAAACTACAAAACTGAGTATTGTCTGTATTGCCTTCAACATATCCTGACTGTGTGATCCTAAGCAAGCCAAGATGAGTGATGTAGGAAACTTTGTAACTTCAAGTTGTTGGGAAGAGGTTGGCTTGCAGTGACAGTTTCCTCATTTGAGAGTTAGCCTACATCAATTAATCACAGGTTGAGTAAATCTATTCCCTTATCTCATAATCTGATCAGTAGATAAATAATAGAGCTCCCTATTATGGATTACTTCAACAACAAACTAGTTCATCTCCCTCTCCTGTTTTATCCTACTCTTATCTTTCCTATACATTGCTGCCAGATTGACATTCCTGGAAAACCAATCTAAGCATGATAGCTTCTAACTCAAGTCTTCAATAGCTCCCATTACCGGGCAAAAAAAATTATCATTTTGTATCAAATAATACCAAAACTTCAAGGGACCATATTTAAATGCTATTCATAATTTTCTTTAACTTGTTTTTCCAGTTTTATTAGTTATCTTCTTCATGGTACTTTACCACTCTAAACAATAGCCAAATTATAAACGTATGTACTGTTTCCTCAATATGCCTCATGTTATCTTGCCCGTTTGCCTCTAGTCACATGAAAATCAAATAGGAATATAAGGGAGGTATAGAATCCAGGTCCAGGGAGAAAAAAAATTCATTTTTGAAAGTCAAATATGGCTTCCAACACTTATTAGCTATGGGAGGCTGAGTAAATCACTTAGCCTGTTATATTTTTCCTATCAGTAAAATGGGAATAACACCTTCCTCCCAGAGCTGTTGTGAGAATAAAATAAGGTAATATTTGTAATGTGCTTTGTGAACCTTGAAGCCCTATGTAAATGCTACTATTAATTTAATTCAAGATCACTTTTTTAATATATTCATATATTCTTGGCTTTCTCTTTGTCTATCTAGTTTATGGTTAACCCAAAGGAAGATATTGTAAATTTGAGTAAAACTTTAATTTTACAGGCTATAAATGTCAAAAACCAATCAAAACTCTAAGCTTGCCCAGGATTATTTACAATCAAGTTCAAGTATAATGATAGACCTTCCCTTGTGACTTGTATTAATGTAAATTACTCTCTTTCTGACAGATACAGGCACATGTAACTCCCTTCTTTTTGAAAAACATCCTTGGTGGTGGGCTCACAATGATTTAATTGTCCTCATGCTCCTTAGAGCTGTGACATAAATCATGGGTCGCCAGCTGGAGACAAAGAATGCTTCTGTATGGCTTGACATGGGAGATTGATGATGCTTGACTGGACAGGCAGAAGTGCATCCTTCTGGTAATAGGAAATGCCATAGCTCCCAATGGATAAGAAATTGAAATCAGCAGCTTAGTAAACAAAATGATTCAAGAACCTTAGCAGATTCTAAATTTGTACAATTAAAAATAGAAGAAAACAGCTAAATAATATTATGATATAATATATGATGCAACCAGCCTAGAAAAAGTAAAGAGAAACGTCCTTTTTAAAAAAATGTAACAAATCTAAAACCTTTGTAAATGACAGCATAACTTTTGATTACATAATAATCTATGTCTTCCTGGAAAAAAAATAATTCATTTAGGATAGCAAAGTGACCTTTAAAGAGAAACACTACAGACATCAAAAGAGTAGATTTTAAAGCCTAATACTTAATAGCTATGGGGTGAATATATGACCTGATGTATGTGCTTTATTGGAGATCTGAAATTGTATTAGTATTTGTAACTGAAAGTTCTGAATAGTAGAGAGTATAACAAACTAGGTTCGTAGTACTTAAAAGATTTTTCTTTTACGTGAAAATATACACATTTGTCTTGTCTTACCCAAATGGATCACCAACAACAAGGAAGGCAATATCATTGACATCAGCATCCTTTATAATTTGTTCTATTTCTTGTTCCACTGCTTGTCTGTCAGCAGTAATCAAAGGTCTTCCATAAAACTGCTCCTAGAAATTTAAGCAAAATACTTCCATGAGAAAGAACTAAAAATTGAAAATAACAAAAAGCATTTCTCCTCCCTGTTATTATCCCTGACTCCCTTCACCCTAAATAAACACCTCTATAGTAACTGATCTTTGTCTTCTGCTGGTGAAAATATTGGCAATCATCCAACATAAAACAGTACAGAACTACACAATGAACTGGTGTTCTATATCATGTTGCAATTAAACTCTGTCTTTAGGCTTATCTTAATATCCCAAGGGAAAGAAGACCTTTTAACATCTGATGCTTTCTTTGAATTTTAAATTTACCTCTGAATGTGCTCCTCTTAGATGAAGGAAGAACAGAGAAAAGCTAGTAGAAATACTCCTAACTTGTGAGTTGTACTTCGTAACATGCTACTGAATAGTAGTACTATTCAAGGGTTAGTACAAACATTTTAGCATTTTGGTTTTATGTGCTACATCTATCAATATCATCTGTGGGAGTTTAGAAAGACCAGAGCTATCAATAAACAGCATAAAGCCCATATGCAGTCCAAGCTTTTGTACTATACACTTCTAGGCTGTTCCAGGAAAAACATTATCTTCTGTAGGTTTTGTCTCAGAAGACCTCAAAACTATAACACATCAGAATAGAAGTAAAAATCCCAGAGACAAAGATGATCTTCACAGAAACTTTGCTCCTTAATCACTTGAAATTCCAATATAGGGAGACCAATTTGAGTAAGGTCTAGGTAATATCAAAATGTAGGAGCTTAATAAACAAGTAAGTTATGGGGCAACACTAATGAATAAATTTTAGATATTCACACACTAACGTGCAATGATATCCATTGTCCTTATTCTGTGAGATTGAAAGAATAGAAAATAAGCAAAAAATTCACAATGTGAGTAGCTGATTTCCTGAGCTTAAGGGATTTTAACTACATTACTCAATTTATCCTTACAAAATCCAAGTCAAAGCTGCAAGTCAAAGAGATATTGACTTACAGTGCTTAAGCTTGGATACAAACCCAGGTAATTCCAATTCTAGGTCCAGTTCTATTTTCACTATTTATGGATTTTACCTATAAAGAAACTGAGGCCTAGATAATTCAATTAATTTGCCATCAATTAATAAGAAAGAATTTTATTGAGGACTTTAAATGCTAATCACTATCCTAGGCCCCAGGAGTTATAAAGAAAAAATGAAATCAGATTTTGCCCTCAATGAGTTTAATGCATTACCTAGCTAATGGAAGGAGCTGGAACTAAAACTCTCGTCTTGTGCAATGTTGATTCCTCTATACTATGAAAATGAAACCTAAAGAAAATTACTTATTAAGTAAAATCTAAGGTCACAGATGATAATAAAATATATACTGCGTTGCCCTTTTTCTTTTCTTTTCTTTTTTTAAACCAAAGTGATACTATTGACCACCTTCATGGTGTGCTTTTCCTCCCCTTCTCTTGACTGTTTTATACTCTAAAAGGTATACTTTTCCCAGTTGGGTTCCAATTCATCCCACATATCACCAGATTAATACTTTTAATCCCTCAGTAAGAGCATGTCTCTTTATTGATTTTGTGCTGCCTGACAAACTAAAGTTCATATTCATTAGCATGGCATTAAAGGCACTCTACAAATCTGGCTCCAAACACCCTTTATTTTCAATTTTTTCTTAAAGTAATTCCCTCCTCATTAACTCTATATTCTAGCCTAACTGAAATATTCATCTAACATATCCTGTGCTTACTCCTGACATTCCTCACAACATTTCCTAAACCCAAAACACCATCTTGACCCCAACTCTTCATTTCATTCACCATATAAATATTAAAAGTTTATGTGCAAAGTTCTGTGTTAAGCACTAGAAGAGATTCAATTTAGAAGATATGGTTAGTCACTGTCCTCATGGAGATAATAGTCTAGTATATGATTTTTTAAAATCATATAAACAGTATACTAGTCACAAAATAAAGTGCTGAATCCTAAAGAGAAAAGTTATTACTGAGAGAAACAAAGGAAAGATGAATTTGTCCAAAAATCTGGCTGCTACCAGCTCCTATATTTTTGGGTTAAGTCACAAAATCTTTAGGACTTCAGTTTCTTCAGAAAGATGAGTATAGCCTAGCTGATCTCTAAAAGTCCTTCTGAGATCTAATTATAGGATCCCAGAAGGAAGCATTTGAATAGGATTCTTAATTAATAAAGCAGGAAAGGACATTCCAGGTATAAGAATCAGCAAGATCAGGGGCACGAAGGGGTGAGAATTCGAAGAGCAAAGAGTAGTATAATTTGGTTAGATTTAAAAGTGAATGTAAGATAAACCCAAAGACTACAGCTTCTGGAATAAGGACTTAGTATTTGACAAAAATGTCAGAAACTTGGTATAGATCTACATCTCATGCCCTATGCCAAAATAAGGTCAAAATAAGCACATGATTTAGGCATAAAGGTTTATATGTAAATTAAGAGAGCAAGAGATAATTTATCTATCAGATCTTTCTAAAAGGAAAGAATTTTTGGCCAAAGTACTAAAGAACATTATGAAATGCAAAACAGATAACTGTGATTCCATTAAATTAAAAAGTTTTTGCACAAACAAAACCAATGCAGCCATGATTAGAAGAAAAGCAGAAAGCTGGGGAAAATTTTTTTGTAGCCAATCTTTCTGATAAAAGCCTCACTTCTCAAATATAGAGAACTGACTCAAAACTTATAATACAAGTCACTTTTCAACTGATATATGATCAAAGCATATACAATGACAATTCTCAGATGAAATTAAAGCCATCTGTAATCACATAAAAATGCTCTAAATCACTATTAGAGAAATGCAAATTAAAATAACTATGAAGTACCACCCCACACTTATCAAACTAGCTAAGAGGACAGGAAAAAATACTATTAAATGTTGGGAATATGGGGAAAACTGGGACACTAAATGCTTTGTTGGTGGAGTTGTGAAATAATCCAGTCATTATGGAGAGCAATTTGTAATTACGCCCAAAGGATTATAAAACTGTTCCATACCCTTTGATCCAGCAGTACCACTACTGGGTCTCTATCCAAACAAATTATAAAGGAAGCAAAAGGATCTTCAAATGAAAAATGCTTGTGGCAGTTCTTTTTGTAGTGGCAAGGAATTGGAAATTGAGTAGATGACCATCAATTGAGGAATGGCTGAATAAGTAATGATGTAATGGAATGTTATCATTGTACAAAAAATTGACTGTTAATTTTAGAAAATCCTGGCAAAATTTACATAAACTGATGCTGAGTGAAGCAAGGAGAACCAGGAAAACATTGTACACAGTAACAGTAGGATTATGTGATGATCAACTATGACTGACTTGGTTCTTCTCTGCAGTTCAGTGATAGAAGGCAATCCCAATAAACTTTGGATAGAAAATGCCATCAGTATCTAGAGAGAAAACATTTTCACTTTTTTTTCCCCCTTCCTTGTGGTTTTTCCCTTTTATTCTGATTTTTCTCTCCCAACATGATTCATATGGAAATTTGTAAAACATGAATGTACATGTATAACCTAAAAAAAAGAATCGTTTTACATGAAAATGAGGGGAAAAAATATTAAAAATAAAGTGACTATATAAAATCAAACTGAAAAGATTTTGAGGGATGTCAGATCATTGCCATATAGAAAAGTTTAGACTGTGTGGCACAGTGGGAAGTGTACTTAGTACCATACAGTCAAAGAAACCTTTCTTTAGGTACCAGCTACTGCTCATGTGACCTAAGAGAAGTCATCTAAGCTCATTGAGCTTGATTTTTCCGATCTATAAAATTAGGCAGTTCCTTTCAGCTCTAAATCTAAATGTTATGAAACAGAGTATTAAAGATTCTGAATAGCAAAACAACATGATTAGATCTACAAATATAATATTCTGGCAGTGGTATAAACCAAGAATCAATTGGGAAGGATGAATAGGAAAATCTTGTCTCCTATATTTGTATTCCTAATGCTTAGTAAAATGTCTGGTACAGAACAGATGCTTACAGATCTTTCTATTGTAGTAGAATTGGGAAGTTTTGAAAGAAGTCCAGTCAGATGGAAATGAGAACGTATGCTAGGGTGACATGAATACAGAGAGAAGCAATCCTGGTTCCTCCAGTAATTCAAGTCTTTTTGCTAAAGTTACCTTCTTTTTATTCAGTATCATCATCTACTTAGAAAATGTCTCTCCCATTATCATGTATGCTTTTAGAGCAGCCCCTTTTTTTGCAAGCCCACATCATAAGTGCTTAATAAATACTTGTTGAATGATACAAGGGAAAGATGTTACAAAGGTAGAACAAACAGTACTTAGGAAACGACTGGCTATCAGAGTAAAGGAATGGCAAGAGTCAAAAATAATTCTAATGATAAAATATAGTAAGCCACGTGATAGTGATACTACAGAAAGAAAATTAAATCAAGAGTTCTTTGCTTAGAACATTCTTTTTAAATTTCTTATCTTTGTGAGCTTCATATTGTAATTAAATAAGTATATATTCTCTCACTCTCTTCCACCTCCTTTTCTAAATGGAACGTAAGTTTCAAAAGGACAAAGACTCATTAAAAAAAAAGATATGTAGTATTTTACACATTGTACACACATTAATAAATGTTGAGTTGAAAGATAAGGTCATATTTCTGACTGAGCTGCTGGTAGGGTATCCAGGAAGGGAGACATTATAGACAGTAAATATTATAACTCAAAAGTGTCTAAGACCACAAATTTGGGAGTCATCTGCATAGAGGTAAGCACCCAAAGCCAAGGGAATTAGTGACTGCCACAGATGAAAGAAGAGAAAGATGAAAAGAAGCTAAGAACAGACCCCTGGGGAATACTCACAGCATAGGGCTAAGAAAAGGAGCCATTAAAACAAAAACAAAAGAAATGTATTTATGAGAACTAGGAGGATGTGGTATACAAAAGATTAAAAACAACAGACAGTATCCAATAGAAAAGATCATTTTATAAAACATTTACTACATATCAGACATTATGTTAAGCCCTAGGAATACAAATACAAGCAAACGGGAAGTCTCTTATCTTTAAGGAGTTTACATTCAAAAAAAGGAGCAAGATAAGTCATTAAAAAAAAAAATCAGCAAAATCAGTTGGAAAGAGTGATCAATATCAAAAACTATAGACATTAAGAATGAGAACAGAAAAAAAAAAGCCATTGGATCAGGCAATTATATTGTATTGGTAACCACAAAGCATAGATTTCATAGTATGGTGGTAATAAGTGGTCAACAAAAAATAAAAGCATAAATAAGATACAGAACTTTTTGAAAACAGGTTAGCACAGAAAGAGAAGCGGTAAAGCCAGTGGATGAAATAAAATGGTAAAGAGGAAGGCTTTTTTTTTTTTTTTTTTTTTTTAATCTGGGACATATTTTGAGGGAGAAAGAAAATACCTACTGGTAAAGAGATATAAGGAATAGCAAAGAAGATGAATGCTAAAAGCAAGATCATGGAGGCAGATTTGAGTAAGGCCTAAGATCTTATTAATATTAATAAGGTCTAAGGATCAGCCTTACTGAAAACTAGAAAAGGAGAAAATGAAAAGTCTGGAGGGAAGGAGGGAATTAAGGGAATTCAAACCAAACAGTATCAATTTTCTTGGTACAGCTACTAGTCGGTAAGAAAGGTATTGGTGCAGTTGGAAGGAAGAGATGAAAAGTTTTAGCAGCAAGGTACAGATAAAATTGGGTACTATTAATATGTTATAAATGAAATCAGCTCAATATTGTGACTTTCTACAGCTATAAAGAAACCAGATTCATAATGTGAGAATGGTACAAAGTCAAGGAGTCAAGGAAATCTAGGATATTGGCTAGTGAAATAAATTAGTAGATTATCTCCATTAGTTAACATCCTAATCATCTCTTAAGACACAGTTTAAATAACTCTTGTCTTCAGTTTAATGAGATCTCTTCTGATTGCCCAGTACCTCATAATTTTTTTTGTACTTACTACATTTTATTAAATATAAGCTTTTAATAAATTTATGGCTTCTCTTCTAGGTTATATTCTCTTTACATTTATCTTTATACTTATTATAGGGCAGTTCTTTTAAAAATCTGTTCATTGCTTTCCATTGATAACACTATTTGGAAGTCAATGGCATTTGTCATAAAACATAAGTAAAGCTAAGTTGCCTCATTCAAAGCGATCATTACGTTCTTTCTGGCTCTCATTTGTGTTTTCCATAAAATTTCTCTTGACCAAAATGAGAAAGAACACATTACTGTGAATAAAGAGCCTGGACTTCTAGGCTCTTTATTCATGTCCCTATAAGGACATATTTATTCTTAAGCAAACACCTCCCTCCTTCCCCCACTTCATTTTGCTCTGAAAAGGTAGCAGAACTTCTAAAGTCCTTTCTCTTGTGGTACAAACAAAACAAAACAAAACAAAACAAAAAAAAAAACGGAAGTTGCATTTGGATTTAAGAGGCCTACAATCAAATCCCAGGTTCTAATATTTAACTGCTATGCTTTAAGAACATAAAAGTGACAGTGTTGCCTCCTCACAGGATTGAGAAAAAAAAAAGGCACTTTGTAAATCTTTAAAAGCTCATATGAGCCTGATTTTTACTTACCTTTCTGACCTTCCATAACACTTGCTGATACTATTAATTTAGGAACTATCACATTTTTATATATATCTATACACATTTATAAAACATGGTAGTTGCTAAATAGCATACAGTATATATAGCTATATCCTTCTTTATATCCTTAAAGATATATAGGAATGTCTTTATATCTTAACGAACCTTATTATTGACTGAATTACTATGCAAATATACTATACAATACATACTATATTATATACTAATATACTATACATACTATACAAAGTCAAAATTCATTAGTAAAATAAGAAAATTCAAATCATCCAATCCCAGAAGCTAGTAATGAAACAAGTCCCAAAGATATTAAATTACACAACTAGTACTTGAAACCAAGTCTTCTATATCCATATACATTTGTTTTTATACAACTGGCCTCTCTGGCAGGCCTATTGTTTTAAGTCCTCCTTTCTTCCTTAAAAAAAACAAACAAACAAAAAAACCAAAAAACAAACAAACAAACCACTGACCCATCTACAATCCTTTTCCCTACAAAAAAATCACTGCTTGTGGCTTAGCCATTTCATGTGTCGGCCTGGACTTTAGTGCTATCTCTTATTCTCTTTAAGCCAACCTCTTTATTTTTTTGTTCTATAATTACCAGTCTGTAAGTCAGCAATTCAACCAATAATTCTAAAAAACTTGATTTTTAAAATTTTTTTTACACAGCATGATAAATGTGGAAATGTTTAGAAGAATTGCACAGGTTTAACTTATATTGGATTACTTGCTGTCCAAGGGAAGGAGGGAGAGAGAAAAATTTAGAACATAAAGATTTTGCAAGGGTGCATGCTGAAAACTATCTTTACATGTACTCTGAAAAATAAAAAGCTATTATTTAAAAAAAATGTTGCTTTACTTATTTTTAGCTTAGTTCTTTTAGCCAGTTTTTTCAATTACTGGTGGTTCACTAGCTCTCCTTAGTTACTAATAAGAGAGGGATATTCCTTAAAATATTTTCCCTACTCTTTTGACATTTTTTTATCATCACCTATTTTTCTCTAAGACTTGGTACTAGTGAAACAAACAAAAGCATCAAACATCATCTGCTTCAAGATGTCAAATTCTATTAGCAGTTCTTAGTTTCTATTCTATTGTCCCAAAGTAATTCTGGGGCTTTCAGGTCCTTCAGCACATCTAGACCTCACATGATTTGAAAGGCACCAATCTTAAAGTAGGTATCGAAGTAGAAGACTAACTCTCTTGATAGCGCTCACCACTTCCCATCATGCTGTAATAATTGTTAATACAAATTGTTATTTATAGCTTTCAAGGCATATTTCACATATCATTTCACTTGAACCTTACAATAGAATTGTAAGAAATAAGCATCTCAGTTATTACCTGCATTTTCAATAAATAAAGCACTTATATTAAGCACTTATTATGGGCCACTTAGGCTAGGAGCTCTCTACTCAAAGACAATATCTAAAAGGGAAGTGGGAGGGAGGGCAGATGGGGGGGAGCAAATGGGAATATGGGAGTAAAAAGTAGGTATAAGAGTCAAGGCTGCTGGAAGGATGTGGAGATATCTGGAGAGGGGAGCCAGAAATTAAGAGAACATCATTTGCAGTCCTCACTAAATAGTCTTGTGAACTAAGTATTCAACATATGAGAGTAGGACTCAAGGCAGAGGTACCTCTAGTGTGGGATGGCTGTTGGCCTGGGAGAGAAAAGATGGGGGAACATAGTTTCTAAATGTCTGAGGCATGATATAATCTTATTTCATCTTTTTGATCCCAAGTCCTGCTTGATACTCCCAACATATACTAGGCCCTGAACTCTCTTTCTCAAATAGTTTCTGGCCTTCTCTTGTTAAAGGATGTTTGACAGTAAACCAACCATATTGTCAAAGTGAAGGAAGATTTCATAGCTTGCAAAGTACACTGCAACATAACCTATGGAAATTTATTCCTATCCCTACTAACTGCACAAATGTGGCTTGGGTCTAAACCCCAGTGGGGAATATGAGCTTAAATAGGTAAGATCTGTCTGGATAGGATTCAGACAGAAAAGAGATTAATATTCCCCAAGGAGTACTTCAAAGGGGTAACCCTTATTGCTTGCTATTTGAATATGTAACCCCCTGATTAAGCCTGTTTTAGCTCCTCATTAGCAGACAGCTCAGATTTTTAAGCCAGTATCTTAAAACAAAAGAGAGTCCCAGGATAGAGAATAACTTTGCTTTTTTTTTTTTTTTTGAATTGAAGATTCTCAGAATTAGGTTTGTATTGCAGGACAAAGAACCTTTTCATTTTGTGGGTCACAGGGTTGTGTCATTTGGGACTAAAATCCAAAACCTACATGATTTCTATTCTTATATTACTCAAGTCTTTAACGAATGCAGGATGCGTTTTTACAGAGCCCATGGAGCAAAGATTAAAACAGTGTTCAATTTAACTTAGTGAAAAGCAGATGGATGGAGATCATGGGGTGAACCTACCAGCCTTTCCTTCTCTACGGTCAAGATGGAGGTATACGACTCCAGGTACACTCGGCTACATTTCTTGACAATCTCCAGACCTTTCACAGTGATGTCCGCGGCATCCCCCAGGCCCAGGCCAATCAGGTACAGCATGGTCAATACCCAAGGGGGCAGATGAGGTGAAGAAGCAGAGAATGGGTCTGGGGACAAAAATCACAAAAATGACTAGCGGGAAACAGAGGCAGAGCTAACAAACAAAGCAAGATGCAGAGTGGGGAGGCCCTGGGTAGGAATCCTGGCATCGCTGAGGAGTGCGGCTCAGACAGAAGATGACGTCATCTCCTTAGGCCGCTATTAAACAGCCCCGGGGCTCGGTCTCCTCCCCACATCATGATCCCTGGGGTCCTTTCTGCGGTAAGGATAGAAGACGCTAGAACTACGTGCTCTGGGAAGAGGCCGGCTTGGGCCTCAGCGAGCGGCCCGGGCTTTAATCCAACGTAAGCGTCCATTAAACAGACCCCTATTCATTGTCCAACCTCCTTCCTTCACGTCTTAGAAGCTAGAGCTCTCCATCCTCCTCCCCTCTATGTCGGAGAAGTAAACAGAGATGCCGAGATTCAGGTCGCCCAGAGGAAAGGTGAAGGAGGGAGTGTGAAGGGGAGAGGGGCAACGGCGAAGCTACGGCTCGAGCCGGAGCCTCCGACTCCGAATCTCTCTATATATACTGCCTCGTCCCTCCCGCTTCTCTAACGTCTCTCCCTCCCCAGATCGCTCAGAAAAGGGGAGTGAGTTACCCGCTGAAGTCTCCGCAAAGCCAAGGCCTCAGGAACTGCGACAACTTGTTTTAGGAAAAGGCTTCGGGTACAACCCCACCCCCTCACGCAACCCGATTCTGACTTACGGCGCCACAAAAAGACTGGCATTTTTGCGGCGCTTTTACGTCTTTTATGGGCGGGGAAAGGAGTGGAGATTGAGGGAGGGGAGCGGGACAAGGATGAAGAGGGCGGAAGGAAAAGCAGTGTATCCTTTCTGAGCGGCTCCTCCTACATTTACTACTCCTGTGCTATCCTCCGTTAGTCCCATTTGCTAACTCTTTAAATATCCCAGTTTGGGGCCTAAATGAGCGAAGGCGTCGCCATACCGAGCCGAGCGCGGGAGCCATGAGCCCGGGCCACCAGTAAAGGAAGACCGCCTATCCCTGTGGGCGGAGCCCAGAACTTCCCCAGCCTCTCTCCCACGTGGGCGTGCAGTCGGGCCTCAGTTCTAGGGGTTCCAGGCTTGCAAGGGTCTGTCCCGGGCCTACCCTTTCTCTCTACTTCTTAGGTGCCTCCTCTTTTCGAACTAAGAGGCGGTGGGGTGATTCACCTCTCTCCTTTTCTCTTAGGACTTCAACGACCTGGTTTCATTCGCCGGGGCAGAAAAAGGGAGAGTCCCGTTCCAGTCATCCCTCAATTTCGGGACATCCCCACCCTCTCCTGTTTTGGGGAAGCTACCTGTGTTTCCCCCTCGACCTTCACCCACTTAGGGAATCCCCACTTAGATGATAGGCTCTGATATCACAAAATTTACTTTTAGCTTTAAAACAAATTCCCTCTATTCAAACTGTCCGCAGCAGAAACTAAGCTCTTGATATTTATAACCTTACTACAATCTGATTTTTCTGTACTTCATCAGGTCATAGGTTGTGGTGGCCAGGAAACTGATCCTTAAGCAGCTTCTTATTTAAGAGATATTTTACAAAGTAGCATTGTAGAAAAGTATGAAGGTGGACAAACTTAACTGGTCACATTTTGTGGTTTCAGCTTTTAGGGTTTTTTTGATGGAGAATTTCTGGGTAAGAGAAATTTGTTTAAAAAAAAAAAAAGTAACGCACAACCAGCTTTCCAGAGAAAATAAGGAGCTGGCTTAAAGCCTGTTTTTGTATGAACAGAGATTTGTTTTTAAATATACACCTTTTTTGCTTCTGTTTAGAGAAATTTTTTTTCACTTTTCAAAATGAGAACTTTCCTCCAATGTCCCTTTTTTATTTTATCTATTTAGAGAGCAATACAAATTTATTATTTAATTGTTTCAGACATTGTGACTCCATTTTTTTTTTGGCAAAAAAACTAGAGTGGTTTGGTATTTCCTTCTCTAATTCACTTTACAGATGGGGAACCTGAGGTAAACAGGGTTAAAAGTGAAGTGCTCAGGGGTTATTCAGATATTAAGTATTGGAGACCAGATTTAAACTCAGGAAGATGAGGCTTCTTGGCACTTTGCCACTTAGTTTCTCCCTCACTCTATCAAATAGGGAAGTAGATAAGAGAAAGGTGCTATCTACTTGATCCCTCCCAAATTTTTTAATACAATTTGACACAGAGGGGCAAATAATTTGTCCAGTATTTATTTGCAGATCTTTTGGATGTGGTCATTTTTTTTTTCCTTAATACTTTTTTTTTCCCTGAGGCCATTGGGGTTAAGTGACTTGCTGAGGGATACACAGCTATGAAGTGTTAAGTGTCTGAGGTCAGATTTGAACTCAAGTCCTCCTGACTTAAGAAAGAGCTGGTGCTCTATCCACTGTACCACTTAGCTGCCCTTCCTTAATACTTTAAAAGTTTTAGTTTCCCTATCTGTAAAATTAGGTTAGACTATTGACTTTCCAGCTCTAAATCTTTAATCCTATTATCCCATGATAATTGCATTTTGTAGTTATGCCACAACCTCTAACCTTATGTACATATGATGATTAACTAAAATAATTTCTTCCCTTCCCTAAGGTTCTACAAGTTTTCTTGCTGGCTTGAAGATAACTATATCCTGGGTTCTCTAAAATTACACAAGTACAATGTAAAAGGGTGAAGTGAGAGCTACTCATTTTAGATTTTTTTTTCTGTCTTCCTACCAAGTAGATATTCATTAAGCTGGAAAGAATAGAATCAATGTTGCTACTAAGGAGTTCAGTCAATCAATACTTTAAAAGAACCTACTACGCTCAACATACAAAAAGAGTCAAAGGATTGTCCCTGACTTCAAGAAGTTTACAATCTAGTAAATGAGTTGCTACTTAAGTAAGAGCCATTCAGCAAGTATTTAAGTGTTTACTTTGTACTAGACCTATAATTAACAAGAGATACAAAGAAATGCCAAAAGAGCCCCTGCTTGGAACATCAGAGGAGAACATGTGAATAACTAGATATATGCAAAATATAGACAAAATATATGGAAGGCAATCTCTTGAGTGGAAGGAAGAAAAGGCTGCAATAGCAATCTCAAGTTGCTATGGAAAGGCTTCCTGCA
This sequence comes from Myrmecobius fasciatus, assembly GCA_023553655.1. Lineage (NCBI taxonomy): Eukaryota > Metazoa > Chordata > Mammalia > Dasyuromorphia > Myrmecobiidae > Myrmecobius > Myrmecobius fasciatus. Next base: position 63,941 of record JAJPUD010003338.1, on the reverse strand, counting down.
GAAGGTGGAATTTAAATTGAATCTTAAAGGAAGCCAAGGAGACAGGCAGAGGTCTTGAAGCAAAGTTTGGGAGAGCACTTGTCAGGCATGTTGTGGAGGAAATTCTTTTTCAGCAACAGGTCAGATAAGATGACCATTATGATTAATTCCTTCCAGTTCTTGGAATTTGGGGATAACACATTAGACCCATAGTATATAACTTATATAATAATATTACAGAAGACTTGATATATTGTTGGAGATAGCATGGTACAATGGAAAGAACAATGAATTTGTAGTCATAGAACTTGAGTTCAGATATTGGTTCCTTTGCTGTGTAACCTTGGACAATTACTGGGCTAATTTGGGATTTAAGGTTTGAAAGAACTTTGCCTAGGTTCTATAATTTGATTATCTTGGTGACTTCTAGAAGTAGGTGCTATTATCATCCCAATTTTATAGGTAAGACTGAAGGAGAATAGATCTACAGACAGATAGTACATTTCTGAGGTGGGATTCTGAGCCCAGGTCTTAACTCCAAGTCCAAGTCCTCTGTGCCACACTGCCTCCTTGAGCCTCAGTTTCCTAATCTGTAAAATGAGATTGTACTAGAGGAACTTTAATATGCCTTCTAGCTCTGTATAGGATATTATCACCTAATTTATATTGGTTTTGAGAATTTTATTTTCAAATGATTCCAAAGGGAATTTTAAACAAATATAATAATGATGATAATATGATTTATTTGCCAAAATGGTTATGGAAAGTTAAAATGTACAGAGCAGAACTATAGAAATGATGGCATCAATAAAATACATTACCTGGCTTATATAACAGAAAAAGCCATTCACCAGTAGAATGACAAAGAATGAACCTTAAACTCATCTACTGTACTTTTAAATCTCAGGTCAATCAGTCAATAATAAAGCATTTATTAAGCACCCATTGTGTGTCAGACAATGTGCTTCATGCTAGGAAAGTGCAAAGAATAAAACAATCTTTTTGGCAAAGAGCTTACATGGTAATGGGAAGACAACATGCAGAGATACACAAATCACTGTAGACTTGGAAGTATTGATGCTTTAAAAAAATTTTTTTTGAAGCTATTTTTTTTACTAATTTTATCAGTACTCATTTTAATATTTAATATCTATACTCTCAAAAATTTTTTCTTTTTATCTAATCTGATCCCTTATAATCATAAGCAAGAAGATATGCAAATAGTTGAGATATTAATGCTGATTAAAGTGAATTTGATGGCTTTTCCTCCATTTCAGACACACAAAAGTGTCAAGGCAATAGCACAGATGAGATGTTATCAGAGCACTGAAATCACATTCCATTCTAGAGAAAGTTGTCTTTCAATACCTCTATCTGAGATTATTATTGGTCCATTAAAAGGATGTCAGTGTGTCCATCTAAACTGACATTAAAGTATGTGAATAGAGAATATCATTTTCTTGTGCAGCTGGCCCCTTAACCTTCATATTTACAGTGAATCATTTTGTTAGGAGAAATATTTATATTCTTAGAGATTAGAGTTCTCATTAATATTCAATACAATTTCAGCAAGAAGTGATAAAGTATGTTGCTTTAATATTCTTCAAGAATTTAAAGAAATATTGAAATTGCTATACCATATTTTCATTAAATAAAAGCATAATTTACATTAAAAGCTAGTGTTCTCATCTCATTAACATATTATGAAAACATGTGAAATGCATACAAACAAAATAAAGTATAATGTGATCATTTTCCTTCAAGAATAAAAGATCTGTCTATCTTAGAGGTTGAAATGATTAATACGATTAACACAGTCCTTACATTAACAGTAACATAAACACAGGATTCCAGAGTTATATGAAATTTTAAATATTATTATTCCTTTAAATTTAGGAACAAAAGACTATCTTTTCTAATTCCCTTTTTTCTTCCTGTATTATATAGTGTGATATTCTCCACATAGTGGACAATGAGGAAATGTTGACTGATAGATATTAAAATACAAATACAAAAATTGGCCTATTTCCAAATGAGCTTTTTCCTATCTAGTTTGGCAATCAAGATTGACTAACTACAGAGATAAAGCTTATTTGGGACTTAAATTTTTAATGATAAATTCTTAGTGAACCCAGGATGGTAATGTTTATCACTTTTTATTCCATTGAAAAAATTTGGAATCGTCTGTCATTAATTTTTTTTAAAAAGTAAAGTTGTTTCTTTCTGAATTCAATAAAAATACTTTTTCATCTGTTACATTTAAGTGTTATTTAAGCCTTAAAACAAGTTTTTCTCTTCACTTTATAGATTCTATATGCCTATAGGTATGTATGTTTGTGTGTGTATGCATATGCATATATATATGCATATATATATATGTATACAAACATATATGTAGATGTATATGTGTGTATATATGATGGGATTTCTTCACCAAAAATTGGATTTTGGGAGTATTGGACCAAAAAGTATATTAGGGTTATGGGCCAGTGGCAGAAGGCCCTACAAAAGAATTTGTAGGCTTAATAGAAGTGGGGAATGTTCAGCGCTCAGGCCTATTTAAGGGGCATGAAATAAATTGCTAAGGCAACCAAGGTGATGATGAAAGGCACAACAACCACTTTTCTAGAAATTGATAATTTTGCATGGCCCAAGAATAATATTAAAAATATTCAAATGGCCCTTGGCAGAAAAAAAGGTTCCCCTTCCCTGGCTTAGACCATATCCAGATCAAGAGGCAAGCTAACATTGGGCTAATTCCAGTGGGAAGATTCCAATAAGGTGCAGCAAGTTCCTAATGAATCCTCAGTTCCATGGGGAGGGAGGGTGCTAAATTCCTAAAAAAAGTTTAGCACCCTAAAAAGTGTTAGCCATTGTGATAGTTAGCAAGTGTATTAACCAAAAGAGGAGTTAGGGAGTAAGTATGGTGGTTTTTTGTTTGTTTTTTTTTAATAGGGGAAATATAACCTCAGAGATTGACATCATAACTTGGCTTTCTGGTTGGATAGGGTAACTGGAATTTTGATGATTTTGTTAATACAAAAAATCTGCCTAAGAATTCAGTCCCACAATCTGGGGTGGGACTGTAATAAAGATCCACTTAAAGAAAATAAAAGGCTCATTTAAGATCAAAAGGTCAAGATAATTAGTGCTCCTCCCTGTTTGCCTCAGAGAATATCTTGGGCTGTAAAATTCTGACTTTTACAATTTTACAATTGAAGAAACTGAGGCAGACAAAGTTTAAATGATTTTCCAGGGTCATACATTTATCTGTAAGTGTTTGAAGACTAATTCGAGCTCAGGTTTTCCTGATTCCAAGGCTAGCATTCTATCATCTGGGCCACCTAGGTACCTTTAATTAAAAATAAAAATTATTATTATTCCCACTCTTATAGCAAATAATCTTTTCCTTTTAACTGAGGAAATTGAGCACATCTGTCCTGAGTTCTATAAACGTTCTCTACATCTTAACTCATCTTCTTATAAAAATTAAACCTACTTTTGGAATCTTAATTCCATTTTTTTCTTTTTTGATTTGGAAGCTTGTCTAATTAATCAATTCCTCTCTTTTTAGTCATTATTTTCTCCCCACCTACAGAGTACAAACATACAGGGATCTTCTATTCTTAAGAAAAAAAAAACACTTTTTACTTAACAATTCCAACTCTACAATCCTATATCCCTTTTCTCGTTTACTCTCAAAGTAATAGTAAGAGTTTTGTTTCCTTAGTTTTCCCTATTATTTATTCACTTCTTATACCCTCCTGCTATCTGGATCATGACTCTGCCAACCTACAAAAACAACTTTTTCAAAGATTATCAATCATTTTTTAACTGATAAACCTCATGGCCTTTTCTCAGTTCTTTATTGACTTGTCTGGATTTTTCCACTGTTGATCTCACATAATTTTAGAGTTCAGAAGGGAAATCAGTGGCCAACCACTTCAGTGTTATAGTGATAAATGTTCAATAAATGATTCTCTAGAGGAAAAAAAAATATCCACAATATATTTTTTTAAGTTTGATATATATATATATATATACATATATGTATATAATATAAAATTGTTATTATTAACATTTATCTCTACCATTTTCTTAAATTTATACAATCAAAAAAAGCCCACAATAAATTAAGCCCCAATTTGTAGCATTTGCCAATTTCTGGTATTCACAAAGCTTTTCTCAACTAGCAATAACCTATCCTCTCCTTGAAGATCTCCACTGAGGGGGAAACTACCACTAAGGTGTCCCATTATATAGTTTTAAGTGTTAGAAATTTTTTTTCTGACATCAAACCTAAATTTATTGCTTTGCAACTTTTACCCATTACTTCTTTCCTCATTCTTTGGACATCATAATCATAATTCAATTATCATCTTGCCCTGTTCCAGCAGCCTCTTTCTCCTGTTGATGAGTTCTCAGAGCAGCCATCTTTCTTTCTCTGGCATTTACCACAAAGTGGTAAAACAGAAATATATTGCAGTATGCTGAAAGAGAATAAGGTGGATAAGGCTCCACTCTAAAATCCTTCCACTTTATTTTTCAGGTCGTTTTTATGAGTTGCTTTCCCCCATTAGAAGGTAAGGCTTTGGAAATTTGGGGAATAATTCTCTTTCTTTTTTCTTGTACTTAGTACAGCTTCTGCCACATAGTGTTATAGATGCTTAGTAAGTGCTCTTTGACTTGAATTGCCCTCTGAGATCAAACAGAACAACCATAAGGCCTCTTCTGTTTGAAAGAGTCCTTCAAATCCTTGAACACATCTATTATATAGCCCTTGAGACTTTTCTTCTTCAAGCTAATCTTTCTGTTTTCTTCTATTTTTCCTCATATGATATGAATTTAAGGCCTTTTGCCACTATGGTTGCCTTCCTTTGTATACCCTCCATCTTAATGGTATCCTTCTAAAACTATTATATGAAAAATTCAATTCTGTACTATATCTATTTCTTTTTCTTTCTTTCCTTTTTTTTTTATTAAAGCTTTTTATTTACAAAAAATATGCATGGGTAATTTTTCAACATTGACCCTTGCAAAACCTTGTGTTCCAAATTTCTCCTCCTTTTCCCCACCCCTTCCCCTAAATGGCAGGTAATCCAATACATGTTAAATATGTTAAAATATACATTAAATCCAATATATGTATACATATTTATATAATTATCTTGCTGCACAAGAAAAATCAGATCAAAAAGGAGAAAAAAACTGAGAAAGAAAACAAAGTGCAAGCAAACAACAGAAAGTAAAAATTCTATGTTGTAGTCCACACTCAGTTCCCACAGTCCTCTCTCTGGGTATAGATGGCTCTCTTCATCACAACATCATTGGAACTGATCTGAATCATCTCATTGTTGGAAAGAGCCATGTCCATCAGAATTGATCATTGTATAATCTTCTTGTTCTTATGTACAGTGATCTCCTGATTTTTCTCATTTCACTCAGCATCAGTCCATGCAAGTCTCTCCAGGCCTCTCTAAAATCATCCTGCTGGTCGTTTCTTACAGAACAATAATATTCCATAACATTCATATACCATAATTTGTTCAGCTATTCTCCAATTGATGGGCATCCATTCAGTCTCCAGTTTCTAGCCACTACAAAAAGGGTTGCCACAAACATTTTTGCACAGTGGGTCCCTTTCCCTCCTTTAAGATTTCTCTGGGTATAAACCCAACTACATCTATTTCTAAGATAATACAAATCTACCATGTCTTAATGCCTGGAAGCTATGTTTCTGGCTGCCATGGTACTAATATTGAACTTACAGTCCACTAAAACTCATATATTTTTCTAAACTGATAGATCTAACAATCAAGCAAAAATCATTTATTAAGCATCTGCTATGGACTAGGCACTATGCTAGGTTCTGAGGATACAAAGACTAAACTGAAATAGTCTCAATTATTAAGGAGTTTATGTTCTAAAAAGGATGACAATATACACGTATATGTATATAAAACCCATACTAAGCAAATACATGATAACCTTGGGAAGAGGATACTGGAGGAAAAAGACGCCAGCTTCTGGGATAAGTACTCACTATTTGACAAAAACTGCTGGGAAAACTGGAAACTAGTGTGGAAGAAATTAGGGCTTGACCCACATCTAACACCACATACCAAGATAAGATCTAAATGGGTTCATGATCTGGATATAAAGAGTGATATTGTAAGCAAATTAGAGGAACGTAGTATAGTTTACCTCTCAGACCTATGGAGATGGAATAAATTTGTGTCCAAAGAAGAACTGGAACTCTTAATTGAACACCAGATAGATAACTTTGACTATATTAAGTTAAAAAGTTTTTATACAAACAAAACCAATGCAGTCAAGATTAGGAGGGAAGCAATAAATTGGGAAATCATCTTTACATTTAAGGGTTCTGATAAAGGTCTCATCTCTAAAATATATAGAGAATTGTCTCATATTTATAAGAATTCAAGCCATTCTCCAATCGATAAATGGTCAAAGGATATGAACAAACAATTTTCAAAGGATGAAATTAAAACTATTTGTAGTCATATGAGAAGGTGCTCCAAATCACTATTGATTAGAGAAATGTAAATTAAGACAACTCTGAGGTACCACTACACACCTGTCAGATTGGCTAAAATGACAGGAAAAGATAATGATGAATGTTGGAGGGAATGTGGGAAGCCTGGGACACTGATGCATTGGTGGACCTGTGAACGGATCCAGCCATTCTGGAGAGCAATTTGGAGCTATGCTCAAAAAGTTGTCAAACTGTGCATACCCTTTGACCCAGCAGCATTTCTAATGGGCTTATATCCCAAAGAAATCATAAAGGAAGGAAAGGAACCCACATGTGCAAGAATGTTTGTGGCAGCCCTTTTTGTAGTGGCTAGAAACTGGAAACTGAAGGGATGCCCGTCAATTGGAGAATGGCTGAATAAATTATGGTATATGAATATTATGGAATATTATTGTTCTGTAAGAAATGACCAGCAGGACGATTTCAGAGAGGCCTGGAGAGACTTACATGAACTGATGCTGAGTGAAACGAGCAGAACCAGGAGATCATTATACATGGCAACAACACTACTATATGACGATCAATTCTGATGGACATGGCTCCCTTCAACAATGAAATGTTTCAAACCATTTCCAATTGTTCACTGAAGAAAGCCATATACACTCAGAGAGAGGGATGTGAAATGTGAACCACAACTTAACATTTTCATGCTCTTGATTGATGTTTGCTTGCATTGTTTCCTTTATCTGATTTTTCTTTCTAGTAGATAGGATTTTTCTTGCACAACAATGATAAGTGTGGGGAAAAAAAAAAAAAAAGATACTGGAGGGAAGAGGGAACCAGGAATGCCCTCATCCAGAAGACAATATTTGAGTTGAACCTTGAAGGAAACCAGGGATTCCAGAGACAGAGATTAGGAGTGAAAGTGAACATTTCAGGCCTAGAGAGCAGCCAATGCTAAGTTTCCCATGTGAACTTGGATTTTTTTTTTTTTTAGCCAAAGAATAAGAATTTATTCCTATTGAATTTCATTTTATTAGATTCATGACATTCTGCTATCAGGTTAAGATTTTTTTTGTATCCTGGCTGTCATTCAGTCTGTTTACGGTCACCTCCTGGATACTCTCTTTGACCTCTTGTCTTTCCGGATTTCTCTTGGCTGTCTGATGTTTCTTCAATTTTCTTTGTTGGCTCATGTCCAACTCCCTAAGAAAAGGTATGATCCAAGGTTCTGTCTCTGGCTTTCTCACTATCCCTAGATGAGCCATCGACTTCTATGGATTTAATAATTACCTCTGTGCAGATGACTTCCAAATCTCTACATTCAGCCCTAAATTATCTTTTAAATGTCACTTGCACTTCTTCAGCTATATTCTGGACATTTCTATTATTTGTTCCATTGGCATCTAAGCTCAATAGGCCCAAAACAACTTATTCAAAAGTAAGAAGTGTATCTGGTTACATTTTTCAATCCCCCAATCATGCAAAGTTTTTTTTGGTTTTGTTTTATTTTGTTTTTTCTTGCAAACTAATTGGGGAAATGTTGCTTTTTTCTGTTTTTGTTTTTTTTAACAAAATCTAATGATTCAAAACCTAGTATAACTATTTGGTAATTTCAAAAAAAGATGATTAAATTATGTATCTAAGTCTTTACACACATTTAACAGGGCACAGGAAAACAGTAAGATATTGCAGTATGCTAAAAATATATTAAATATTAGTAGAGTTTAATATGCTTTTTAGTTAAAAAAAATAGAAATGAAAGTTTTGGTATTTTCTTCTTAATCCAGCTGATTATCCTATATACTGTTGATTTGGACTGTGCTATACATTTGTATGGACAACCCATTCAGTAGATGTATCTTGGAAAGGTACTACAGAAAGAAAATAAAATGAGCCCAAAACTGAGTGGGATTCAGAGGACAACTGGATTGTCTTTGGGAAATTATTCAAGATAATTCAAATATTGAGATATATCTCTTTTCTTCAGTAATTGGATATACTCAGTTTATAATTAAATGCTGAAATTTCCTAGCATAAGAGCACTGGATAAGAGTTAGAGGAATTTGATTCTAATCCTAGTTTTATCTACTACCCATGTGACCACTGGTAAGTCATTTAACCTACTTTGAGCTTCGATTTTCCCATCCCCACATCCCAATGGGAATAATAATAGTTTTTTTTTCCTAACTCGTCAGATTGTGAGGAATGCATTTTGTAAATGTTAAAGACCTGTATAATAGATGAAGCACTGTTATTATATTCTCTATGAGTTATCCTCATAATTCTAATAAATATAGTACCCCTTTTATTCAGTGCTCCAAAGGACTGAATTCTCATCTAGTGTCCTATCTTTATTGAGGAGCAGATTTTTTTTCTGGTATACCAAAGACTATTTCCTGCCCTAGAATCCTCTTCCCTTTTTCCTGAAAACTGGGCCCTTGACATTGATATATGATGATGATATTAATTATACCAATTATCTGCCCAACTGGTTGGATAGATATCATGGATTTTAAAGTGATTCTGGATGTTGTGCTAATAGGATTTAAGGCCTCTTTATTCTTTCTCTTCCAGTGACTCGGTTCTCAGGTTTTTTTTGAGACAACATACTATAGTAAAAAATAATAATAATAATAATAATAGACTCAGAGAAAAGAAAGACTTGGGTTTAGATTCTGAATTTGGGAGTAGCAAGGCGGCTCAAAGGCCAGGGTGCTGGGACTGGAGTCAGGAAGACTGAAATTCAAGTTCATCTTCATATACTTCATAGCTGAGGGACCTGGGGGCAAGTAACTTATCCACTGTCTGCCTCAGTTTCTTTAACTGTAAAATGGGAATAATAATAGCCCCATAAGGTAAGGATGTTGTGAGGGTCAAATGAGATAATACTTGTAAAGGTACACAATGCTTGGCACAATGTATGTACTACATAAATGCTTATTCTCTTCCTTTCTGTCTTTGATGCTTAAAAAGCATGTGAATTTTAATAATTGAGCTAGCTACAGTTTCCCAATCTGTAAAATAAATATAACATCTGTATTTCTTACTTGTGAAGATCAAATAATGCTCTGTAAACCATAAAACTCTCTACTTTTATTTGCCTAAATTTAGGTGTTTGTGTGCTTTACCATAATTGGACCTTGCTTTTGCTTCCATGTTTAGATGCCTAGTCTTCATCTGACTCATTGAGCCTGCATAGATTTCACTCTGTCTTGTTCTGCTATTATCTAATTTTTTAATGATAGACAGCTAGGGCTCGGGAAAGATTAGATTTTATCAGAATATTGAAGGGATAGATGCCCATCAATTGAGGAATGGCTGAACGCGTGGTATAAAAATATAATGGAATAATATTATTGTGCTATAAAAAATGATGAGCAGGCAGATTTCAGGGAAAACCTGAAAAATCTTACATGAACTGATGCTTAGTGAACTGAGCAGAGCCAGGAAACCATCAAACACAGTAAAGCAACATTGCACAATGATTATTATTGATTTAGCTCTTCTCAGGAAAGAAGAAACAGAACAAAAGGGGGGACGAATTCATTTGAATTGAAATTTGAATTCAATCCTATATTAAGTAAATCTTAGGAAAATATATCTCAATTTGTTTATGAATAACACCAAAATTTACTTCATACTTTTAGAGTTTTATTAATAGATAAAAATCTCTAATTGAGTTCATATTATATTTCAGAGGTGGGAGCTGGGGACTAATCTCAGTTAAGGGAATTCCACAGATCAACTATTAAAGTTTAAAACAATAAACAATTGACCCAAGAAGACCTCTGGCTGAGTCTTTTGAAGGCTGTCAAAACATTTGGCTGATGTACATGTGGACTTTGTTTAGACCCTCATTTTTTTTTGAGAAATTTCAACAAAACTTAAATGAGTGTTGGGATTTTTCTTCCCTCAATTAATTAGATAGACACTGGAATGAATATGTACAACAAGGATATAGATTACTCACCTCTTCAAATTATTTGAAATACTGCCATAACTTAGTCTATATTCAAAGCTCTAGAAATTCTCTTTGGGAATGTGTTTTTGATAGACTGTTGAATTTGCATGAGTAGTAGGAGACTGTAGGAATCATCTAATTTAACCACCTCTTTTTATAAAATGGGGAAACACAGGCCCATAGAGATTAAATGACTTGCCCAAAGTCACACAGGCAAAAAGTGGGAGAACTGGTATTTGGACTCAAGTCCAATGCCTTTCTACTTAACAATATGAAAATATTTTGACATTGCAGGAACAGTTTCTGCTCCTAGAGAACTCATTATTGGGGGAGACAACATGAAAACTATAGTTCAAGATACAGAAATCTAGGAGATAATCAAGAGAGGCAAGGATCAGTAGAGAAGTCAAGGAAGGATCAGGAAAGCCTTCTTGTAGAAGACTGGATTTTAACTGGAACTTGAAGGAACCTAGAGATAAGAAGAGAGACATTTTAGGCTTGGGGGATAGCCAATGGAATGTTTGCATCTTGTTTGAGGAATGTTAGGAGACCATTGTTACTAGATTACAGAAGGTGAGGAGGAGGAGTAAAGAATAAGAAGACTGGAAAGGTAGAAGGGGTCAGGTTGTAAACAACTTTTAATGCCAAACAGAAAATTAAACAAAGAAAACTTTAGTTATCTATAGAAGCAGAAGCAGGTAAAAGATGTCTTAAAAGAATAAATGAGAATTGATAAGATAGAATTTAACAATAGAAGGTCATTCCATAAAAAAAAAACAACTCATAAAAGTTGTAAAGCAATATTACATATCAAAAACACATAGACTTCGTGTAAATCTAAAATTTGAAGGAAGCACACAAAGTTTTGAATAAGGATAAAGCCAGAGAGAAATAGAAGTGATGTATGTGTATGTATGTACACACTTATAGTATATATATATATATGTAAGTATGTATGTATACATACGATATATACACACAGGTGTGGATATAAGTGTTTACTCACACACATAATTGCAGGAAAAAAATATAGATTCTCCTGTCAAATAGAGATCTAAATAACATTCTTCAGCTAGAAATTAGAAAACTGAAGTAAAGTTAAGATATAGGAGTGTTGGGAAAACTGCCATTATCTGGACAAATAATAGAAGTCTTATTCCACTAAAATCAGAGCATTACTTGAAACTCTTTAATTTGCATTCCTGACTCTGTAATTGTTCAAAAGACAAACATAATAATGAGGAGGACTGTTATCTTTTCTGAACTCCAAATGCAGTGAATAAATTATTAACATTTCTGAGGTTGGGGTAAAGATCTGAGAATTCTTTATATAGGTGAGGTTGGGGCTAGGTTGTGAAGGATTTTAAAAGTTAAACAAAAAAGCTCATATTTGATCCTAGTGACATGTTGGGAATTACTAACAATGTGGACAGATTAATGTTTAAGATTAATGCTCACTGTAGCATCAATGTGTGGAGTGGACTGGGTAGAGTGTGACTTGATTCAAGAAAACCAATTAAGTTACCATTGCAGTAAGTAAAGTAAGAAACAGTAAGAGCCTGAACTAAAAGTTTTGGGCATGTGAATAGAGAAAAGGCGTAAGATGCAGGAGATCTTGTAGATGTAGAAATGACATAATGGTTACATAGGGAGAGTGATGAGTTGAGGTTAATATCTTGGTGACAAACCTAGAGATTAAAAGGAGAATAACCTTTGTACTGGAAATTACAGAACAGAAACCACTAAACAGTGGTTAATACTCAAGAAAAGCAAAGAAATAATAAGAGAACATTTAGTTCTTTAATTCAAGTTATTTGGACAAGATGACCAATATCCTGAGTATTGACACTGTTAGTAATATTTGAAAGATCTTTGAGGAATGGCTGAAGGACCACAAGATTGTAAAAGAACAGATAATGTTTCAATTTTCAAAGAAATGGAAGAGAGTAGATTATATAAATTATAGATCAGTAAGCTTGACTTCAATTGCTGGAAAAATTATGGAATAGATTATTTAAAGAGATGATTGGCAAACTTCTAGAAAGACCATAATGTAATGGCTTCACCAAGAACATACTAATATAGTATATCTCATTTCTTTTTATGATAGGATTGTAAAACTTATAAATAAGGCAATGTGGCTGATATAGTTTACTTAGATTTTAGCAAAACTTTTGATTTTGTACCTCATACTATTTTTGTAGAGAAGTTGGAAAGATGTGTGCTAGATCATAATATAATGAAATGAACTCAAAACTGGCTAGAAGCCCAGACTCAAAAGTAGTTGTTAATGGTTCCATGTCAATATGGCAAGAAATCTTAGAATACTCTAAGACTCTGTGCTCTGACCCTATGCTATTTAACATTTTTATCAATTATAAGATATGCTCATCAAATTTGTAGATAACATAAAACTAGAAGGCATAGCTTACAAAGAATCATAGAATTAGGATCCAAAAACATCTTGGCACACTAAATATAACAAAATGGAATTTACTAGGAAAAAAAGTAAAGTTTTACATGTAAGTTGGAAAAGATCATCTTCATGAATATAAAATGCAGGAGCCTTAGATAGGCAGTAATTGTTCTAACAAGATCTGGTGTTTTTAGTGTTTAGCAAGAACCATGGAACATGAAAAGAGCTGACTTGCCTGCTCTTGACCTGCTTTCCTAGTTAAATATTTGCTGTTCTCAGCAAATATGGTGGATATTTAAGAGATGTACTGTGAGTCTGAGCAGGATACCTCAATATTAGAATAGAAAAATTTCATAGGAAGAATGCAATGAAGGTTGTCATCATGGGATGCATATGCAGAAAAGGATATAAATATAATGAGAGCATGGGGAAACTAATAGACAGATTGTATGCTCTATTACTATTCTCCAAATGTCAAGAAATCTAGAAGAAGGCTCTGGGATAATGAATAAATCTCCTTCCTATAGAGAGTTAAAGTGAGGAAATAATAGTATGAGATAAAAATACATGAATAGGTTACCAAAAAACTTACAGCAAAGCAATTGTAGATCTATCACAGTATCTTAGGAAAGTTATTATTAAAGGAAGACCAAACTGTTTAAAAATATTTATTCAAGTAGTAGTGTATAATTGCAAAAAACTTGAAACAACCTAGATGTCTAACAATTTGGGAAATGACTAAACAAAATGTATTTTGTTGACTTAATAGGATATATAATGCAATTAAGAATGACTGATATGACAAATTTAAAGAATATGTTATTACATGAAATAATGTGGAAATTAAGAAATATATGTCACTGCAACTATTCAAAAGGGCAATATCTACATCTATACACCTCCCTCCTAAGAATGCATGGACAAAAGAATATAATGGAAGAGAGGTCATTAGGCTAACTGAGAAGTTTTTTGTTTTTTGTTTTTGTTTGTTTGTTTTTTTAATATAGCTATTGAAGGCCTTTTAAAAATGCTTAAATTAGTTGCCAATGCATATTTAACTGGTTTGTTATTATTTATAATGTGTTTCTCATTTTGAAAATATACAAACAAAAATAAAGCAACAACTAGAATTAAATAGGTAGATGTCAATATAATTTAAATATAAACTAATTTGCAAGGCATCATACCATAGTACTTGCTAAAAGCTTGTCACACTATTGTGAGTTTTCTCACTATCAGTTACAAGTCTTTTACTCATTAGTTGAGATCATATGACCAAAACTTTATCTGATGATCCTTTCTGAACTAGTCTGATACAAAGTCATCTTCTTTACCTGAAATCTTTCTAGGTTAGCCACATCTTCCAGAAGATGCATTGTGTTAGAATAGCCTTTTGAAAATCTATATTCTCCTTTATGCCACTGTGAGGCATCAGCATCCATTGAACATATCTGAATACTAACTTCATTCTGTTGTGCAGGAAATAGTTATGAACAAGGTCACTGATGTTTTTTTTTTTTTCTTTCTTGATTGCCTTAGTTGACTTTCCTTCCAGGTCTAGTATTATGTTTCTGTTATTTCAAAAGAGTTTGTTGCTCATTGGGGTTAAGAGAAGAAATATAAATATTTCAAAAGTGATCTTAAATTTGGCAAGCAATACTAGGCATTTTGTGGTCAAGATTTCTGGATATTTTCCTAATGTAAAAACCCTATTCTTCATTCAATCAAGGATGTGGTGGAATCTAAATAATATGATATATAATCCCTATCCAAGCCCATTTGGTTTGCTGCTTTACAGCCTTAATAATTATATTGTATTTCTTTGGTGATTAAGTCACACACTGTAACATAGCACTGACTCTTGGCTCATCCTTGACTCAATTTATTTCTCAAAATAAATTCATTTTAAGTACCCTTAAATGTGTGTTTTATTTTCAAGGAAAAGAGTACTCACATAAATTTTATCTGAGTGAGATATATGATAGATTCAAAATGAAATATAACACAAGTGCTCTGTCTTTTTAAAAATTTCATGAATTTTTAAAATGCTAGAAATAACCTCGTTGTAAAAAATTCTCATGACAACAGTTAGCTATCAGGGCAAAGTATAAAGTTTCAATTTTTTTCTTAAATTCCTATGAAGCATAACAAAAGTAAGCATTTTAAGATATCCCAAAATTAAGATTTCCTAACAGTGCTTTATCATAAAACTTTTTGTGTACATAGCATTTTCACTCTTTCTATTGATGTTTGCTTGCATTTTGTTTTCCTTCTCAGGTTTTTTTTTTTTTTCTTGCAGATCCAATTTTTCTTGTACAGCAAGATAACTGTATAAATATGTATACATATATTAGATTTGTCATATATTTTAACATAGTTAACATGTATTGGACTATCTGCCATCTAGGGGAGTGGGGGGGAGGGGAAGGAGGGAAAAATTTGGAGCAGAAGGCTTTGCAAGGGTCAAGGTTGAAAAATTACCCATGCATATGTTTTACAAATAAAAAGCTCTAATAAAAAAATAAAATAAAACTTTTTGTGTGTTAAAGAAAAATGAACATTTTATCATTCTGCCAAATTTTATAATCTGGTCCAGGATTAGTTATGGAATATTGTTACAATGGCAGGGAACATCTTTAATCTAACAAAGCATGGTAATGATCGTGTAGATAGTGACCACTATCCTATCTTAATTTCTATTACTTCTGTAGCTCTAAGGGTTATCTAGGATAATATGGAACATATAAATAAGTATCAAAAGAAAGATAGGAAGCCTGGGAAGCTTATTAAACTTAGTGGTTTCCTCAGTGATGTAAATTAATTAATGAGTTAACAAGAATTTATTAAGTACTTACTACAGGCCAAGCACTGTGCTTAAGTTTCTGAATACACAGAAATAGCAAAAGCAGTCCTTGCTTTCACAGAGCTAACTTAATGGAGAGACAATGTACATGTACATGCTGTATACATAGAGGATAGGGGGTTAGCCTTTGAGAAATAGGTAACTTCCAAGACTAGGAAAAGTCTCTTGCAGGAGTTGATATTTGAGTTGAGTCTTAGAGGAAGTCAGAGATTCTAAGAGAAAGGAGAACATTCCAGGCATGGATACAAGACAAAGAATAGTATGAGAGCAATTGCAAAGTAGGACAGAATAGGTGAAACTTCAATTTTGTAGAGGGCAGGAGAATATTAGAAGATTGAAAGATAAAGAAAGAAGATGCCAAGTTGGAAAGTACTTTAAATACCATAGGATTTAATATTTGATCCTAAAGGTAATAAGGAATGACCAGAGTTTATGGAGTAGTAGGAAGACATGATCAAATCTGCACTTTGGGAAAGATCAGTGCAACAGCTATATGAGGGTTGTATTGGAATAGGGAAAGACTTGAGACAGGAGTCAAATAAGTTCAAGTGAGAGGTCATAAAAACCTAGCTAGGATGGTGGTTTTATGAGTAGAGTGAAAGGGACCTATATGAGAGGTAGTGTGAGAAAGAAACTACAAAATTTAAAAATTAGTTTGATGTTCAGGGTAAGGAGTGGAGAAAAATGAAAGCATGTAATAGGGAATTTTTTTTTTAAAAAGGTTTAGGTTTTGGGAGAGAATGAATTCTGTTTTGAAAATGTTGAGTTTGAGGATGCTTATAGAGCATTCAACTTGATATATCCCAAAAACTGTTGACATGGTATTGTAACTCAGGAGAGACACCAGGACTGGGAATTATCTTCATAGAGATGATAATTGAACCAATGGGAGCTCATGTGATCACCAAGTGAAAGAGAACACGTGCAGCTGAATGATGAAATTAGAAGTTAGACTGCAAAGAGTTTAGGAAAGTTTTTGAGAGCTACAGAAAGACAGATATGTGGGTACTATGTTAATCAAGCTGTGAAATGGTACAGTGATTGAGAAAGTAATTTTCAACAATTCCCCTAAAATCACTATACTGCATACCTTTTAACTCAGTATTAATAGACCTAGGCCTCCCATAAAGAGATTATAAAAAAATACACATATACATATACAAAGGGCTGCTATAAACATTTTCGCACATGTGGGTCTTTTTCTCTTTTTTATGAACTCTTTGGGATACATGCCCAGTAGAGACACTGGGTATGAGTAGATGGGTATGCACAATTTGATAGCCCTTTGGCACAGCTCCAAATTGCTCTTCAGAATGGTTGGATCAGTTCACAATTCCACCAACAATTCATTAATATCCCAGTTTTTCCACAACTTCTGCAACATTCATCATTATCTTTTTTCTGTCATCTTAGCCAATATGAGAGGTATGTAGTGGTACCTCAAAGTTGTCTTAATTTGCATTTCTCTAATCAATAGTGATTTAGAACATAAAATGACTAGAAATGGCTTTAATTTTTTCATGTGAAAATTGTTAATATCCTTTGAAGAATGGTTTGTATTTTTATAAGTTTGAGTAAATTCTCTATATATTTTAGAAATGAGGCTTTTATCAGAATCCTTGAATGTAAAAATTTTTTCCCACTTTTCTACTTCAGAAAGGATACTTTAAGCCCCGTTTTTCAGCTTCCCTTTCTGTCCAAAAATTTGGTGATATAAAATCATCTGAAGAAATCTAAATTTAATACATACTCAACTATTAGAAATTGCTCTATTATGACTATCTCATCAGAATATGAAGAAGAAATAATCTTAGAAAATTAACTCCTCTTTGATAGATAAAATGCAACATGATTAGCTATTTTGCTGGAGCCTTATAATTGAGGAGGTTGTCTTTTAAAGCTGTTGAAAGCTGCTATGTTCTTTAAAAAAATAGTTTAAAGTAGAAAATTTTGTAGCACTGGTCATCGAGGCTGATTATTTTTTAACATGAAGATTTTTCCATTTTAGCTGTAGAAAATTTTATGTTTTATCCATTTAATATGATCTACTTTAACTTCTCAAGGAAAGCTAATTGTCTTGATTCTCCTGAAGAGAGGAGAGTGAATTGCTCCTTTTTTGAAGATGCATTAATTCTTTGAAGAAATAGAGTTCCTATCACTTTATTTTAAAGACAATTTACTAAATGGAACCTCATGACTTTATATACACCCTAAAAGCTTTAATGCTAGAAAGATTTGATCCATTACATGGCTACCTTCTTCTTTAAAGAATTTTTTTCAGAACTGTTATGATTTTCTTCTAGTCTAAACACAGTCTTTATGTTCCCATTATATTCAATAATGAATTGATTCCTGGTTCTTTGATTATTGTCAGTGATTTGCTATAGTGATGGCCAGATAAATAGAAATTGGTATTTGAGACTCTCTTTACTTTTATCTTCTGGCTATATTTCTTTAAAGTTGCACCTGTCAGGTATTCATAGGTATTCATATCATTATTAAAAGTAGCAGTTACCTTTCTCTTCCTTTAGTTTTTTTTTTTCATTCTCTCTTCTTTCTATATTGCTTTGTTTTGGTTCCTGTCCCTTCCTTTTCTTTCTTCTTTTATCAGTTTCCCATCTCATTTAGCTTTTGGTTTCTTTCATCTTCTCCTCTCCCTCTGTCTTTCTTGTGCTACTTATTTATATCTTTTAACTAAAACAGTGTTTTCCAAACTTTTTTGATCATGCATTCCATCAATAAAAGATTTTTGATTGCTCATCCTTAATCTAATGTATATTTAATTATTTATAAATATATATATATATACATTTTATATACTTATAAAATATATATTTACATACTTTTATAACATATGCTATTAGTATATGTTATAAAATATGCTTGAAAATAGACATTTAAGTAGATGGAATAAACAATATTTAAATGTTTTATTATTATTTAAAATTAAAAAATCCTTTTTCTTCTTGCTAAATAATACTAATAATAAGAATTTAGTGAGAACAGTATGAATTTGCTTCACTATTTTTAAAATTCTCAGTTTAACAGTGATACAACAGTGTCAAAATATGCTGAAAGTGAACAAATGATCATAATTCCAAATTGCTTTCCTTTATGTACAAACCATTTCATCATTTTTGGGTCAGTTTTGACAACTCAATGAGTTGCTTTAATTTTTGTTCTTGTAATTTATTAATGATTTGGAGAACTTTTTCTTGTGACTGTAAATAGTTTGAATTTCTTCCTTTGAGAACTGCTGGTTTTATCCTTTGACATTTTTTTTTAGTATGTACCAAATTTTTTATTAAACAATGAGAACATGGAAGTCAAAGACAATTATTGAATTTTCACTTCCCTTCTTTGTCCCTTTCTTTTCTTTTCTTTTATTAAAGCTTTTTATTTGCAAAACATATTCATGGGTAATTTTTCATCACTGACCCTTGTAAAGCTTTCTATTACAAATTTTTCCCTCCTTCTCTCTACCCCCTCCCCTAGATGGCAGGAAGTCTAATACATGCTAATTATGTTAAAATACTTGACAAAATCGAATATGTGTGTATATATTTAGACAGTTATCTTGCTGTACAAGAAAAATTGGATCTATAAGAAAAAAAATCTGAGAAGGAAAACATAATGCAAGCAAACATCAATAGAAAGCTTGAAAATGCTATGTTGTGGTCTACCCTCAAATCCCATAGGCCTCTCCCTGGGTGTATATGGCTTTTTTCATCACTGAACAATTGGAACTGGTTTGAAACATTTCATTGTTGAAGAGAATCATGCCTATGACAATTTTTAAAATTAGAAAATGGTTCTTATTTGAATGGACATAGGAAAACACACTCTATACTTCCCACATATGTGCCCATGGAAATCTACTTTATATTAAGTTTACATAATATAAGGATGGAATTGAAGCCACTCCATACAATTTTAGCCTTGAAGGTACCTTTAGAACTCAAGGGTGAGGAGAGAAATGTAGTCAGCCTAAACCTGAAAAGCATATTTAACTTTGAGAGTGAAGGTTGGGAAAAGTAAGGATACCTAGAGCTTATATGGGTTGTAATTACATGCATCTATTATTTTGTAAGTAATGAGAGGGTTGAAGTATATGATCTTACTGAAATTCCTTCATCTCTAAAATTCCTTCTTCATCCATGATTTTGATTCAAATAAGTTAGAGAGCTCTTTTGGGCTGTATTTTAGTAATTTTAGCAATACTATAATATGACTTATCAATGAAAAATGACATGAATTTTTTTTAGAAAGAGGGGCTGTGATTTTTTTTTCCTGAGGCAATTGGGATTAAGTGACTTGCCCAGGGTCACATAGTTAGGAAGTGCTAAGTGTCTGAGATCACATTTGAACTCAGGTCCTCCTGATTTCAGAGTATTCAGTGGTATTCTATCCACTGTGCCACCTAACTACCCCAAAATAAATTCTTATAATCCTGACTTTCCATGTAAATCATACTACCATTATTCCTTTAATTTTTTTACAGTAACTTTTTGGTATGTAAAATTGCAATATTTATTCCTTTTTTGAGGCTTATATATCTAAACTAAGTATTTAGTATAAACAGGAAAATAGATTGATTTTTGGAAAGTACTTTGTTTTTTTTTAATGTATTTTCCAGGCATATGACTCTTATTGTAATCTTAATGCATGCATTTTAGAACTTAAAGCCTCAGAAACCACTAGTTATAATGTTGTCCTTGACCCTCTTTGATGGGAATAGATACACATACTTATTCAAATTGTTATTTTTCCCTATACCTCCCTCCCTCAAAAGAGCCAAAAACATGAAAAATATATTGGTACTTGTGAGAATATGTTTATGATTAATTATAGTGAATAGTTTTAAAAATTTGAATCTTCAAAACTAAATGATGTACTAAGTAGTATCACAGAATCTTAGACTCAAATAGGTTCTTAGCAACATCTTATTCAATACCCTTCTTTTATATAAGAAGAAATGAAAATCCAGAGATGTTAAATGGATTGTCCAGTCAATAACAGAGTCAGGACTTGAGCCTCTATATTTTGACTTTTAACCTTTTGTTCCTTCTTCTCTACTTTTGTCCCTTTGTAGAAATTATTCATACACATAGGTTTTCACTTAAAATATTCCATAGTATCCATAATATTTGATATTTTATTCAGTTTTTTTTCAATTTAATTACAGTTAAGTTTCTGAATTTGCTGCTGGAAGCAGAAGTTACATAAATAATGCAATACCATAACAATATTTGAAAGCTAGTGTAATTCATGCAAAAAAATGACATACTCAAAGTTAAAGTTATTTTCTCATAAACATCCTACTTAAGGGAAGTAAGTTACATTTAATTTTAGCTTATCATATGGATTTTTCATGTGTGTTAAAAACCCATGAGACTTTTAAAGAGTTTTGGATAGTCATTTCTCTATTTTTCTTTCTTGACATTTTCAGATCTTTCTGAAGACTTTGATTCTTTCAGAATTTCACAGAACACGGTTACTGTTTGTATCCAACAATGGCTTTTCTGGAAGGGGCTAAATGATATCATCTAGGAAATATTTAATCAGAAAAGTGGACATGTCAGTGAGAGTTAATGACTAATCTTTACATAAAGCTTTAAGGTTTGCAAAATTCTTTATGCAAAATCCTTTATGTATGACATCTCATTTGAACCTTACAAGAATCCATAACTACTTCTGATATTAGTCTACTCATTTTACAGATTAGTGTTGGAGAGATTAAATCAGTTGTGCATGGTCATATACAACTGGTCAATGTCATCATATGTAGGCTATGATCCCTAATTTTTTGACTTCCAAGTTATTGTGTTTTTATTTTTTTTATTCCAAGCAGGAAGCCATGATGTCTCATGATAACAGATGGAGAGCTGTACTGAAACATATACAACATTTTGACTTAAGAGAAGAGCTCTAGTATATTGGAAGATTTTGTGGAAAGACATGAACAAGTGTTGGATAGAATACGGCATGATAGTTTACAATGTGATAGCATCCAAGAGAAGATCCACATCTATGATATCAAGGGTTCATTAAAATACTAGCATATTGTGGCATTGATTCAGTTTTTCTTTTTTTTTTTAGATTTGTTTTTTAAAATAATGGATTTGTGATTTCTTTTTAAATATTTTAAAATGTTTCTTTAAATTTTTTCTTTTATTAAATTAAAAAAATATTTAAAATTTTATAAATTTTAATTAATAAATTAATTAATAAAAAATCTACTTTTTCTTCTTCCCATTTCCCTTTAAAATGATTCTCAAAAAGAATCAGTAAAAATAATCATGACAGATATACATGGTCAAGCAAAACAAATCCCTAAAAACAATATAAATCTGTCTGGATCCTGAGTTCATGATCTCTCTATGAGGAGATGGGTTGTATGTTTCATCATGAGTCCTTGAAATTGTGGTTAGTAATTATATTGATCAGAATTCTCAACTCTTTAAAATCTTTTCCTTATAATATTATTGAATAAATTATTTTGGTTCTACTCAATTCACTCATATAAATCTCCCCAAATTTCTCTAAAACTATCTTCTTCATCATTTCTTACAACATAGTAATATTCTATTACATTCATATGCAATAATTGTTTTCTTTCAACTCCTTGAAGTACAGACCTTCAACACAGAAATGGTAAATGGATACCTAGGAGCTCATAAAATCACCAAGTGAATTGGAATAAAGGGAAAAGAGATGAGGGTCCAGGACTGAGCACTGTAGGACACTTACAGTTAATATCCAATAAAGGAGACTGAGAAAGAGGAGTATGATAGCAGGAGGAGAAAAATAGTATCAAGAAGAAAAGGGTGGTCAACAGTGGCACTGACTTCAGAGGGGCTAAGGAGGATAAGTATTGAGGGAAAAAATTAGATTTGGCAATTAAGAGATATTAGTAACTTTGGAGAGAGCAGTTTTGATTGAATGGTGAAGTCTAAAATTTGATTATAGAATTAAGAAGACAGTGCAATGACATGAAGTGAAGCCATCTATTACATACATGGCCATCTGAAGGTCAGTCATAAAATGATTTGTGACCCAATTCTATGTTGTGAGTGACAAAGCTGCCAGTTGGCATCTTTTTCTACTCCCTCCAAGTTGCAAGCTCCTTTCTGTATATTTCTTCTCGTCATATTCATCCACGAATCCTGTGGTAAAATGATAAATGAGATGTCCTCCTGGCGAGATCTTGCCTTTAGTGTTTATATCTCCCCTGTTCATCTGCCTATAGTTACCTGGATTTCAGCAAATGACTCACTGTGATTTTTTTTCCTTGGATTTCCTGATTAAGATTCAATTTTGTGTGACTTCTAGGTTTTGTGGTATAGTTGTGAGGGAGATCTATGCTGTACTGCTTTCTCTTATTACATCATGTTGCCTGATCCCCTTGACTAACTTTTAAAAATTAAAATAAGATATTACATTGATTTCAGTCTTAGTTTCATGACTTTTCTAATCATAAAAATGTATACATCCACTTGGTCAATGTATAGCACTAGAGATGGTATCTACCATGTTAAAACTCTTGAACTGAGGCTCTTTGCCCTCACTTAAAAAATTATTAAAATATACTGTTGGGGGAGGTTTTGTTTAATCTGTAACTTTTCTATTGATAAGTAACAGGTAGGTAGCAAAAATATATCTTTTTTTTTTTCCTGAGGCAATTGGGGTTAAGTGATTTGCCCAGGGTCACACAGCTAAAAAATGTTAAGTGTCTGCGATCAGATTTGAACTCAGGTCCTCCTGACTTCAAGGCTGATGCTCTATCCACTACACCACTTAGCTGCCCCCTAACTATCTTTTAAAGCTAATTTTTATCTTATTTCAATGGATATGTTATTTGATCATTACATAATATAAGTGAATGAAGGGATGGGTGGATAGATGGATAGAAAAACATTTATTAAGTACTTCTTACATGTCAAACTTTGGACTATATTCCCAATGAGATGAGAAAAAACAAAAGCAAACATAGGCACTACCCATAAGGAGCTTGCATTTTAATGGAGGGAAAGAACACAAACAAGGTGGTCACCATCAGTATAAGACTATAGTGATTAAGAAAATTATAAGATTGATATGTGTAGCTGTAGGGGAAAAGATTGACACATCTTTCCAGTTGCAATGGAAGTATTTCTGGGTACTCTTTCCCAGATTCCTATACTTTACCACCTCAAAAAAGAACTATAAATACTTTTTCACATCATTAGAGACTGTTTTGCATAGTATTAATTTCTCCTTTTATATGCCATCCTTTTAAATCCCTATTCTTTCCCCTCTCCTCTCTTTCTCTTTCTTTCTGTTTCTGTTTCTCTGTCTTCTCCCATCCCCTCCATGAATGTATGTGTGTATGTAATCCCTGTCTTTGATCACTTCAGACAAGCTTGAAGTTTGAGTGTCAGATGTTTTCCATGCAGTCAAAAGACTGAAAAAGTAGAAGGAAGTATAAGCTCTTCTAGTCAAACTCTTCTGTAAAACAGATGGAGGAGAAAAAAATGTGAGAATTATTGACTTACCTGAATGCTATGACCAAAAAAAAAAAGGAAAAAAAAAGAGCCTAGCTATCATATTTTTTAAGAAGTCAAAAAAACTGCCAAGATTTCTTAGAACTAGAGGGTTAAATAGAAATAGAAAGATCCACTGATCACTTCCTGAAAAAAAGAAAAAACCCAAGACAACAAAAACCTAGCATGAAAAGTCCTAAGAACATTATAGCAAAAATCCAGAGTTTTTAAGTCAAACACAGAATGCTAGAAGGATCCAGAAAGAAAGAATTTCAAATATCAAGAAACTACAGTCAGGATCACATATGATTTAGCAATCACCAAAATAAAGGAGCAGAGAACTTGGAATTGTGTTCCAGAGGGCAAAGGACATATGGGCTTACAACCAAAAATAATCAAAATAACAAAAAAGCAATCAAAAAAATACTTGAGTATAACGCTGCTGGGGGGCGAGGGTGGGGAGAGGAGGGAGGTGAAGGAAATTTATCATTAATGAAACAGAGAACTTCCAAGCATTCCTAATGAAAAAAACTGGAATGTATAGAAACTTAAGTTCAAACATAGAATTTAAAAAAACCTAAAAAAAGTAAACACAATTATAAAAGACTAAACAAGAATAAAATCTACTATAATTTAGTCCCAATCTAATTTTCCAACTTTTTTTAACTTATCCTTGTTAACTTTATACTATAACTTTGTCAAACCCAGCATGTACATTTCACTTCACTCTCTCCTCAACTCTTCCTGAATTCTACTTTGTTCTTCCCTTCTGGCATATTGCCCCTGGTTCTCTCTCTCTCTCTCTCTCTCTCTCTCTCTCTCTCTCTCTCTCTCTCTCTCTCTCTCTCACACACACACACACACACACACACACACACACACACAGTATTTCCCTTTCAGAAATAAAAGCTTCTTGAAGGTAAGAACTGTCTTTCTTGTTTGTAGTTTTATCCCCAGCATTTAGCACAATGTTTGGAATATAATAAGTACTTAATAAAAATTTTGTCTACATTACTATTTATCTGTGAAGACTTCCAATGACAAGGAACCTGGTACTTTGAGAAATAGCTTATACTATGTTGGGAGACAATCTATTCCATTTTAGTTAGCTCTAATTGTTCAAAGCCTTTTCTCTTTGTTTCTAAATTTTCTTTTGCAGTATTTACCTATATTTTACTTAATAATACTATCTGGAACAAGCAGAACAATTCTAACTTGCCTTTCATGTTGTATCCTTCAAATGCCTGAATACTTCTCTTATCCCCTCCTGCCCTTCTCTTCCTTTTCCTGACTCCAGTTTTATCTTCTTTGGGCTGAATGTTTCTAGAAGCTCCTCAAATGGTACAATTCGGGATAACTGCTAAATTTTCAAGATTGAAACTGGAGGAATTTTTTGTCCTCAGAATAATTTAGATGAGGAAGAGAAGGGAGATTGCTTAAAAGGAGCAATGTGGATTCACAGATAACTCACCAGTCAGCTTCTTCTTTAAAAACACATGTATAGAAGATGGAAGATAAATAACAAAAAAAAAATTTTAGTTCATTTAGAGAAAGATTTAAGAAGGTATAAGATTGCTACTTATTAATGAAGGCCTATTTTAATTGATTATAGAGAAACTAGAGATATTCAACTTACTTTGCTCTTATTTTTTCTGTCAACGAGAATGATTTTTGGCTAATAGAAAAGTAATATAGATAATAATTGAGAAACTAATAAGAGACCACTTAGTGTCCTCTATGAGTTAGGTCACTTGGCCCAGATGAATCACATCCCAGATAATTAAAAAAAATTGGTAGATGTGATTATTGAGCCATAGATGAAATTCATGAAGAATCGGCAATTACTGGAGAAGTGCAAATTTTATCTCAGTTTTAAAAAAAGGGAAGAGAATGATGTTTGCAAATTACAGTCTGAGAGGTTTGAATCCTGCCAAAATTATATAATGAAAAACACAGTTGAAGAAAATCATCTGTAATTCAGAATATCCTCCAGTGTGTAGAATGGGTAGCTTAAAAAAAAAAGAGTGGGGGGAAGGAGAAGAGAGAGAGAGAGACAGAGAGAGAGAGAGAGAGACAGAGAGAGAGACAGAGAGAGAGAGACAGACAGAGAGAGAGAGAGAGAGACAGAGAGAGAGAG
>JAJPUD010003338.1:12483-37464 GCA_023553655.1 Myrmecobius fasciatus | reverse complement strand
AGCAATATGAGAGAGAGAGAGAGAGAGAGAGAGAGAGAGAGAGAGAGAGAGGGAGAGAGAGAGAGAGAGAGAAGAAAAACAGCAAAGAAGAGAGAAAGGATGGAGGAAAGGAAAGAAGACCATTTATTAAGCACTTACTATATGACATTGTGCAAAGCATAATCAGATACATACACATATACACACACAAACATACTCATAATCAGGGAGCTTACATTTTAATAGAAGGTAATACATAAAGGAAAACTGGAAGAAAGGGTAGAAAGGAAAATTGGAAGAGTGGCAGTGAAGAAAATTGACTCTGTAATAGGACAAGGTGGATGTTAAGGAGGAGAAGTAAGGATAATAGTCCTACCAGTCGAAATTAGAGCTTCAGGGTAAATGTTTCTCCATGATGGAAAGTTTTATTCACTATAAATCACTGTAGAAAATTGTCTTTCTCAAACAAATCTGAAGTTTCAGCAACATAGTATCAACACAGAGCAAGATAATTCCAATTATTAATTTTTTTGTCATTTCTAGATTTTTAAACAATTATATTTTGATAAAAATTGGGAGTCCTGTTCTAGAAACAATTGATTCCTTACTCTTCAGAATATTTTTGTGATAAAAGTCTCATTTGAATAAAGTAGTTGAATAAAGTTGAATGAAACAGTTGGATTCTAACCTGTAGCAAACTTATGTTGTTCCTGCTGTTGTTTTGGGGAAGAGGGGTTGAGGAGTTGTTGTTTTGAAAATTTTAACAATGTTAGAATATTTCCTCAAGATCATTCTCATTCTCTGTATTGTTAAATCCAGTGTGACATCACTTTTTAATCAAAGAATCTTTATAAGAAACAAGAGACTTTCATCCTTAAAGTTTCCTGATATTTGAATGGGCTTGATTCCATGCACTGTAGGTTTTCCTATATGCAGTCTAGAAAGAAATATCTATCTGTGCCTGGTTTAAATAAGTAGAGATATAAATCTGAATTTTTAAACCCTCTTTTTTGGTTTTCAATTTCACCTAGTTCCCAGTCTCAGAAGGAAATATGATAATTTTAGTATTTTTATGACTTGCTTTAAAAACATTTTTTTTTCACCAGCCAGTGAAATTTTACTTAGGCTGTTAGCAGTAATTCACTGGAATGCTAGGTTTTGATTTTGATCAGCTGTAGAAAAAGAACATGGAGGAAAAGGACCAAATCAACGAAGGAAAAGGAAGCTTGACTATAAGCCAAGAGATAACATAGATACTAATGAGTGTTAAAAGACTGTTTTGTCTCTTAGCATGACAACAGCAGCTGTGTTTTTTCAGCTTTCTCTTTATTATAAAAGATGTTAAGAGCTGTGATTTATAGAAAGTAAATGATTCACTTCCAATAAGTAAAAGCACCTGGCCTCAAACTAGCCAGTTATCAGCACATATTTTGAAACTGTATTGCCAAAAGAAGCTTACTATTCTGGCATAACCAGTGTCTTTCTTATGTAGCAGTCAGAGTAGGAAATGAGAGAGATTGCCTAGATTTTAAGTGGGACTGGGAAGGTTCTGATGATGTGCTCTTACTCCTTTATGTGTGTGTGTGTGTGTGTGTGTGTGTGTGTGTGTGTGTGTGTGTGTGTGTGTGTATGTTTGTTTTATTCACGTTTATACCTTTTGTGACTGAGGAAAAAATTGACCAAGAGAATAGAAAGCATAAATATTAAATACTTTGGAGAAAAGAGGAAGAATGAATGGAAGGAAGAATGAATGAATGAAATAAGCTCTTACTATGTGCCATTACAATCCTTATTGCCATAGCTAGCATTTCTAGCATACCATTGAATGATAATAGTGATAATGGACATCTTTTCTTCATCCTTAATCTTACCAGAAGAAGTAATTGCACTCCATTGCAGATAATTCTTGCACATAGTTTTAGATATACATTACTTGTCATTTTAAAAAAAGCTATTGCTATGCTTTCTAATGTTTTTAATAGGAATAGGTGTTATATTTTTGTCAAATCTCTCTGTATCTATTGAGATAATCATATGTTTTTGTTGTTGTTGATATAGTCAGTTATGCTAAAAGTTTCCTAATATTAAGGCAGGTCTACATTCCTAGAACATATCTAATCTAATCATACTGTATGATGTTATGTTATACTAATATAATCTTCTTGCTAGTACTTTAATTGTGAATCAATATTCATTAGAAGAATTGATCTATAGTTTTTTTCTTCTGTTTTTGCATTCCTTGATTTTGGTATGAAAACTGTATTTATGTCATGACAATTTGGCAACACTTTTCCTTACCATTTTCTTAAACAGCATATTTGCTGCTGTTGTTTAGTGATTTTTCAGGTGTAACTGACTCTTTGTTAGCCCTTTTGAGGTTTTTTTTTTTTTTTTTTTTTTTGGACAAAGATACCAGGAATGGTTTGCTGTTTCCTTTTACAGATTATTTTCCAGATGGGGAAACTGAGGCAGAGTTAGGTGATTTGACCAGGGTCACACAGCTAGTAAAGTGTCTGAGGTCACTTTAACTCAGGAAGATGAATCTTCCCTGATTTCAAGCCTGATATTCTATCCTTTGCACCATATTGGAATTAATTGTTCTTTAAATGTTTGGTAGAATTTGCTTAAAAAATCCATCTGGTCCAACATTTTTCTTTTCTTTTTAGGGAGCTCATTTATAGCTTAATTTCTTTTGTAAAGATAGGTTTAAGTGTTCTATTTTCTCATCTGTTAATTTGGGCAATTTATATTTTTGTAAAATATTCATCCATTTCATATAGATTGACAATTTTGTTGGTATATAGTTGAAGGAAATAGTTCTTAATAATTGTTTTATATTCAAACTTCATGGGTTGTAATATTTTCATTTTTGATGCTAGTCATTTGGCTTTCTTTTCTTTTTTAAAAATCTAATTAATGATTTTGATATTTATAGGATTTTTAAAAATAAAATTAGCTGTGGTTTTATTAATCTTCAATTTTCAGGATTTCTATTTTGGTGTTTAATTTCAGATTTTAAAGTTGTTCTTTTTTGTAGGTTATTTTTGAGCTGCATGCCCAATTTGTTGATTTTCTTTTTTTTTCTTTTTTATTGACATAAAAATTTAGAGATAAAAAATTTTCCCTAAGTCCTGCTTTGGCTGCATCCCACAAATTTTTTTTAATGTTGTATCTTTGTTGTTATTATCTTCAATGAAATGATTGATTTTTTTCCTGTTAGTTATTCTTTGACTCAATTGTTCTTTAGGATTATTTAATTTGCAATTAATTTTTAATTTGTGCTTTAAGGATCTTTTGTGGAATGTATTTTTATTTGCATTATGGTCCAAAATGGGTGCATTTAGTACTTCTGCTTTCCTGCTTTTGTTTGTGAGATTTTATGCCCTTAATACATAATCAGTTTTTGTGAAGGTGCCATCAACAGCTGAGAAAAAGGTATATTCTGTTCTATTCCCATTCATTATTCTCCAGAAATCTACCATAGCTAACTTTTCTAATTCTATTTATCTTCTTAGCTTATTTCTTATTTATTTTGTGACTAGATTTATCTGAGTGGGGCAAATTGAGTACTCCTACTTGTATAGTTTCACTGTATATTTCCTCCTGTGACTCATTTAACTTTTCCTCCATGAATTTGGATGTCATGCCATTTGGTTTATATTTTGAATTCCAAATTAACTTGTTAAAAGATTTACATGTGATTGACAAATATTTAATGAAATAAAAATATTTTGGAAAAAAGATATTATAGACATAAAATTAATATCAATACTGAACATAAACCAAATGGCATAATATTCAAAAGTTTAGAATTGATTAATAATCAATAAATCATGGCTTTCATTGCACAAAACTATCACCTGACATGTAGGGCATAAAATAATATGCCTCATGTACCTTTCATTGTAGCATCATTTATAAATGCAGAAATTCTATCCATTTGTTCATTACTCTAGAACTTTCATCTGGAATTAGCTATAATGTGATTTAATTTCCTTTATGGGTAAGAGCTAATCTGTTTTCTCCTTGTAATAAAATAATTAAAATATTTTTGTTCTCTTTCCAAAAATAATTAACAGTAAGTGCCAGGCTTCACATTAGAGGTACAAAGAGAGGCAAAAGAAAAGTTTCTGACCTCAAGGAACTCACATTCCCATAGGGAAGAAAATACACAAAAAAATTATACATAAAGGATCATATAGTATAAATGAAAAAAATCTCAGGAGCAAGTCACAAACAGAAGGGAATTATGAAAGGTCTGCAAAAAGTAGAATTTGAATTAAATATTTAAAAAGTCAAGAGGCAAAGATGAAGAGTAAAAATGTCAGTTATTAAGCAGTTAGAGCTGAGGATACAAGAAAACACAGAAAATAATTTTTCCTCTCAAAGAGCTTATTATCTAATGGGATTGACAACATGTAAATAACCATGTTAAAATAAGATATATACAGCATGTGCTGGAGATGACCAGTGGAGGGAAGATGCTAACATTAAGTGGAATTTGAAAAGATTTCTTATAACAGGTGAGATTTTATATGGCACATGAAGGAACCTAGAGAATCAGGAGGCAGACAAGAGAGAAGGGAGAATATTGGAGGCATATGGGATAGCAGCAAAAATGCACATAAAAAGGCATATTCTAAATCTTCTGCTACTGAGAAGTGGGAAGGGGATAAAGGAATAAACATTTATAAATTGCTAAAATGTGTAGAGTACTGTGCTAAGCATTTTATAAACATTATCTCATTTGATTCTCACAACCCTGAGATTTTTTTTTGGACCATGATTCTGTCAAACAGTTGCCAATTATCTTGACTTTGTATTTCACTTTTGTTAAGTATGCCATCTGCTTCTTCATTCAAAATTAGTCCTGAATATGCCCAGATCACCATGCCACTCCACTACAGATGTTGTCACATTGCTTTTGGCCTTTGAGTTCTGGTATTTCACCTTTTCCACACAATTATACTGTCATCAATTATCTTTTATCCACAAGAGACCTAGTGACTTAAAACAAGGTATGACTGGCAAATAAGTGAGGTAGGCAAGGAATATCTGCCCATGCTCCAAAGACAGAATTTTCATTAGCCAGTCCTCCATATTCCCTGTTACATTTGTATCTAATTTATACGAATTTTGTATAAACCCATATATCTACTTGCTGTTTCCCACGTTAGAATGTAAGGCTCACAGAACATCAGGATTCTTTTGTTTTTGCTTTTGTATCCCCATCACAATGCCCAGCACAGCAGCCATCACTTAATAAATGCTTGATTGATGAATTAATTAAGTTCTAGTGCCACCACTGATACTAGAACCTCTCTATATCTTAATTTTCTCATGTGTTAAGTTACAACATTAGTGTTATTTGTCCTTTGTTCTTGAAGAAAACCATGACATCAGGGAGGTTATATCATGACACGCAAGTGAATTGGATTTGTGAGGGTGAGCTATGCAAAGTCACCAACCTCACTTTCTCCTCTGCCTTGATATTGTGAGGATAAAGTACTATTATGTGAAAATGCTTTCAAAAGTTTAAAATATTCTTTAAATCTAAATTATCAATTTCCATGTGGTAGTCATTGCAAAGAGTTATTATAATTAGCTAACTCCTTTAGAGGAAAGTCTTCATTTCTTAGTTTTATTATTTTAAATTACTGAAGTCATGATGGCAGAGAAAGAATTCTGAGTTTTAATGTATACAGTAGATTACAATGGATAATCATAGGAGGAAAAAGGAAAAAAAAACAAACTATATTTTACTACAGAAGTTGTGCAAAAACACCAGTAAGGTATTTTTTCTGGATAGAAATCTTCTGGCAATATAGTGATTCCCCCCTGCCTACCCCTGAATGTGAAATTTGATGACCCTGGTAATTTTATTCTAAATATGTACATGTAGTAGAATATCAAATGCAAATAGTATCATCTGCTGGCAACTACTCCATGGAACAAACCATCTAAAAAGCCTTTGCAATTTATTTGAGATTCACAAAACTGGATTTAAATAATTTACTCATTCTTTGTGCCCTTGCATAAGCCAGTTTAATAATGAATTTACAGATCATTTCAGGCATGATGTATGACTGTGAATATGAACTACTAGTCTTTGAAATATTAACATTGTGAATTATATATTTTTTATTCATAAAAATGCCAAACAACATAGTATTAAAGTTAAGGGAGAGAAACACAGTATGAACAAGAAGCCGCAGTACCTTACAAATGAAGAATTATTCAGGATCAGTCATATACATTGGTGTCATTGAGAAAATGTGACTGGGAAAAATGTGACTTGGTCAGATAGCAGGAATGAGAGGCTGACCCTGTGCGTCACTGATTTCTCACAACGTGAAAAGAATTCAAGAAAGGCTGTCATCTCATTGAGAAGAACCTCAGTGGAAAATTTCTGTTAGGACATTTAGATTGGTATGGATAGGTTGTGAACTCAGTACTTGGAATAAATACCCACATCAATAAGGCCTCAGATTCATTAGAGTTCTAGAATAATATATTTCAATTATGTCTAGCATGTAACTTACACCCTAAAGAATCCTTATGACCTTAAGTTCCAAGTCAAGAAATGTTACAGCTGCAGTTATTCATTTCTAATTTTTGGAGCAAGAATAGAATTCATTATGTTATTAATTCTCAAGGAGAAGTATGCTGAGTGATCTACTGAAGAAAACAATGAAGAAAAAGTCCCAGTTTTATCCTTTAAGGCTATCCTGATATACTTCATTAGGAAAAATAGTTCTTTTAATATCCAAGAGCTATCTAGATAGTGTTTATGTGTGTTTAAAATATATTTCCTCCTCATTTTGTATGAAAGCACAACCAGCAGACCACTGAGGAGACATCCATTATCCTCCCTCATATAGAGAATGTGCTTATTTGTTATATCCAATGCATGACATTCCATCTCTCCTTTGTATTTAAGAATGCACCCTTCCCACTAGTTTATCTCTTGGAATCCTAGTTCTTTTCAAGGCTCAGTTCTAATTTCATATTCTACAAAAAAGATTTTCTGAGTTCCCCAAATATTAGCTCTCTCCCATAAAGTATTTTGTACTTATTTCTCTATGTATGTTATTTACCTCTAGTTGATTGTCACCTTCTAACAGCAGGGAATATTTTGTTTTTTAATTTTTTTAATTCCTCAGTGCCTGGCTCATCTGACACATAAGCCCCTATTATAAGCCAGACACTGAGAGATAAAAGTATGATAACTGGATGGGACAGTGGGTAGAGTAGCCAGACCTGATATCATGAAGACCTGAATTCAAATCCAGCTAGATACACTACTATTTTCAGCTCTCTCTATTTGCCTCAGTTTTCTCATCTGCAAAATGAACTGAAGAAGGAAATGGCAAACTACTCTAGTATTTTTTTCCAGAAGAGTAAGACATGATCGAAAACAAATGAAGCACAAAAACAAGCTTAATAAGTTTAAGAACAACAAGCTTAATAGAATTAAGTAAAAATAATTGTCAAATATAGAATTCATGATCTGTGTAGATCCTTTAAATCTCCATTAATTCTGTGATTTTCAGGATCTTGGTGTGATGGAAGAGAGAGGTTCAAACATTTCTGCTTACCAGTTATTTCGAGAAAGTAATTTATTCTCTGAAATTTTCCCATTTTCCTCACCTTTATTGGAGAATTGACATTTATTAATAAAGATATTGTTCTTTGTTGCATATAGCCATAAGAAGAGAGACACTCTTTGGATAAACCAACTAGTGTCAATTAAGAATAGTTGAACAATTATCATATTTTGAAAATTCAGAGAAATCAAATCATTCTTTTACGAAGTTAGAAAACTGATGAGGATATATGAAGCTGGGGGAGTCAATAACTTTTGGCAGTTTCATAGGAGAGGTGTTTAAAATATTCTGAGAAACATGCAAAATCTTAATGAATGATTGATTACACCAATGGACATTAACTCCTCCCATTATTCTTTTTGAAGGCAGTAAATTTTCACACGAGAAGGCACATTTTCATAGCCTCCAGGAAATCAGTATCTAGACTACTTATATCATTTTGTAGTAATGTCAAGCTGTCTAGAAGCACAGGAAATGTCTATACCGGTTCCCCTTTACAGATAATCTTGGTGGGATTTTTTTGTTTATTGGTTTGGTTTGGTTCATAATTATAGTGGATATCTCTTAGAGCTGTAACTGACTTTTATCTTTTTTACACAGATTGGTTAGCTATCAATTTGATGCTTTCTTGTAAGCCTATTGTTGCTCTGTCATGTTTCAGTTATGTCTAACTCTTCATGACCCCACTTTAAAGTTTCTTGGCAAAAATATATTAGAGGGGTTTGCCATTTCATTTTCCATCTCATTTGACAGATGAGGAAACTGAGACAAACAGAATTAAGTAACTTGCCCAAAGTCATATAGTAAGCAAGTATTTGAGACCATATTTGGACTTAGGTCTTCCTGACTCCAGGCCTATATCTCTATCCACTGAACCATCTAGCTGCCCATTAGAAACTAGTTTTTTAACAAAAACCAGTAACACTGAATCTTTCCTTTTAATTTATTTTGTTCTTAATAAAGTTCTCACATACTAGTTGTGAAATGTTTCCATTAAAATTGAACTTTTTTCTGTAAGAGTCATGACTTTGATTTTACTAAGCAGTGAAAGAGCCATAATCACATAGCTACTAATTGATTAAGGTTTATAGTACAGATACAGCATCTTCCATTGTGACAGAAACTCTAGAGCATTAAAAAAACAAACATATTTCCTTCTAATTTCTGGAAAGGGCAAGGCTGCCACTCAGTAGACCATTTTATGTGTTAATTGAGTTGACCAAGTGGAAACATAAATTTGTTATTAACAAATTCCAATGAAAATGAGTTGGGAGGAAAGAGAAGCAGCCTTGTGATCTGTTCTGTGGGCAAAGAATTTGAAATCAAATGATTTAAAAACCTCATAAACAGACATTTAAGGCATTTGATTTGGATGTTAATGCTAGCAAAATCACTTTCATGCCTTTTACCAAAAGCACTAGGATCCTAACTGACAGACATGATTTAATGTTTCATCACTGATTGACCTACCTAAATTCTGGAAAATTCCTGAGTATCTAGTGGTTAATTTAGTCAGTTTTATTTAATTAAGAAATATGATGTTCACCTGAACATAAGTTTAGTAGACTTCTCATCCAGCTGTACAGGGTTAGCAAACTTTCCTAGTTACAATGTCCTCTATATTAATGAAGGGGGTGAGAGGCCATGTTCTAGGATATCATCTAATTAGCTTCCATTAAAGCAAAGAACTGTCTTCAAAAAAGGATTGATTATCAATCTTTTATCTAGAATACTAACTTAAAATATCATTTTATTTCCATGATTATTAATGTAGGTTATATGTGAATATATGTTATTTCTTATATAGATTTTGTTGGATATAATTTTTTGGAGAATTATGCTCTTTGAATTAATCACAAGAAAATATGGCCAAATAGGATACTAAATAATAGCATGATGGTAAAAATTAAGATCATAACCCTACCAACATTCTGTCAATTTGCCCTGTGGTAGTAAGACAGAATATAACAGCTTCCAGGAAATGAAAATGCATCACTTACTTTAAGGCACTGGAGAAGAGCCTGGAGGATGTGATTAGGCTGTAACATAAAACTAAAGGGGTTTTTATGAAGAGATCATAGGTGAAGTGGTGAGAAGGAACATGAGTGCTCAAAGGATCACAAGTGAAGCAATTAGTTATTTGCATGCAAGCATAGAGCTCCCTAGCTCTTCTTTCCTATGAGCAAACCCAAGAAGTAATGTTACAGATTTTTAGTGAGATTCATACTCTAGTCATGAGCTCAGAACTCAGGATCTCTGCCCTTATATCTAATTGTTGTTGCTGGGCAATTGCAAAGCCTGAATGTTAGAGGAATTTTAATGGAAGCTAATTAGATGATGTCCCGGACCATGACCTCTTACCCCCTTCATTGATCTTGAGGGCTTTGTAACTAGGAAAATTTGCTAATTCTGTAGAGCTGAATGAGATCTACTAAACTTAGCATGTTCAGGAGAACATCATATTTCTTAACTAAATAAAGCTGACTAAATTAATCACTGGGTACTCAGGAATCTTCCAGAATATAGGTGGTTCAATCAGTGATGAAACATTAAGTTGTGTCTGTCACTTTGGGTCTTGCAGTAGGCCAATCTTCACAAAAATATCCAGGAAACATATGGTAGGAAGAGAAGATGGACTGACAAATCATGGTGAGAGTTGCAGATTGAAGGCAAAGTTCAACAGGCAAGCATCCAAGATATTTAAATGTTTTTGTCATGTTAGGAGAAAATAAGATCAACTTCTCATACTTAT
This sequence comes from Myrmecobius fasciatus, assembly GCA_023553655.1. Classification (NCBI taxonomy): domain Eukaryota; kingdom Metazoa; phylum Chordata; class Mammalia; order Dasyuromorphia; family Myrmecobiidae; genus Myrmecobius; species Myrmecobius fasciatus. Next base: position 27,126 of record JAJPUD010003338.1, on the reverse strand, counting down.
AGGAAGAAATGGATGGGAGTCATTTAAAAAAAATAATGAATCAATCAACAAGCATTTATTAAGCGCCTGCAATGTGTCAGACACTGTGGTAACTTTTGGAATATAAAGAAAAAGAGCATAGGAAATAATATGTGCTCTCAAAAAATTTATGTCCCATCAGAGGAGTCAACATGTATGTAATAAAAAAGAAATACAAAAACAAGCTTTGGGAGGAGCCACTGGTGGCTTGGATGTTAGGAAGAGGCTGAATAGTATAGTAGAAAGCAGACTGGGATTGGGGTTAAAAGACTCCAATACATGTTCTGAAAATACCAGACATTAACCATATGGCTTTTGTCAAATCACTTAATCTCTCCAAGATGTAATTGCCACATGTGTAAAACAGGGCTTAGATTTATACTTCATTCTGTATAGAATTGTTTTTTATGTAAGAAAGCTATAACACTCTATATCGATGTCATCGACTGCAATTTTTATATATGTGTTTCCTCTGAGCAATAGCATTTTTCATAGAGATCTTATGTGTCTCATTTTCATTGATGAGACTCATCTAAATAAGGATTCTATCTTCTCTATTGTTGTGGACAGGAACACCGTCTCTTCAGTCTTATAGTCCTAGGCTTACAACCTGGTATCATTCTTGACTCCTTACTAGTTCTCACCCTCCATATATGATATTTTATCAAGGCCTGCTTATTTCACCTGTGCAGCACCTCTCAAATACATTTCTTTCTCCCCATGCAGGCCCTCATCACCTCATATGTGGACTTCTAGTGGTGATTCCTGTTACTCCATTCCATCCTACATTCAGTCACCAAAGTGACAAAATTTCCCTGAAGTGCAGATCTTATTATTTCACTTCCCTTATCCCCTTCCCACTCAATAAACTCCAGTAGTTTTCAGGATCAAATGGAAAATCCTCTATCTGACATTCAAAGCCCATCATAACAGGCCCCTTCTATCTTTCCACTCTTCCTATACCTTACTCTTTGCCATGTACTTTTTAGACCTTTTGATCTTCTGGCTATTACCTGAACAAAACACTTCATCTCTTGGCTATGGGAATTTTCTTTGGCTGTCCCAATGCTGAAATGCTTTTCTTCCTCAGGTTATGCCCATTGGCTTCCCTAGCTTCTTTTAAGCTTCAACTAAAATCCCATTGTCTACATGGAAGCCTTTCCTAAATCCTCTCAATTTTTGTGCCTTCCCTTGGTTTATTTCCAATTTATCCTGATTATAGCTTGCTTTATAGAATATATTTGTTTGCATGCTGTCTCCCCCATTAGATTGTGAGCTGCTTGAGGACAGGGATGTTTTGCCTCTTTTTGTTTTTCCAGCTTAGGTATATTTTTTGCTGTAATCATTTCAGTAGCATTTGACTCTGTGACCCCATTTAGTGTTTTCTTGGCAAAAGTGCTGGTATGGTTTGCCATTTCCTTCTCTAGCTCATTTTACAGATGAGGAAATTGAGACAAGCAAGGTTAAATGACTTGCCCAGGATTTCACAGCTAGTATTTGAGTCCAGATTGGAACTCAAGTATTTCTAACTCCAAGTCCGGTACTCTGTTTTCTGTGCAACCAAGCTGCCTTTCTGGTATGTGGTAGATGGGATATATGTGGTAGATGGATATTCGGGAAGGACTAGGACCTCTGGTGTGAGGGCTTACTGAGCACTTTTCAGAGCTACTCATCTATCTTTGCTCTCCACCTGGCACTCAATTCTTACCTGCGGCTATAAGAAGCTCTGGCATGAACAACTGTTGGACTCCAGTAAATCATCTTCAAAGACAGGCGAAACCATTTTGAGGGTAACCAACAGGTCTCAAAGTTGCTAGTGAGTTAAGGGGGTGTTTACCCCAAGCAGATGAAGGCTGCCCTCAGTGACATTAATAGATGAGAATAATTTGTTTCCAATAGTAACAGAGGGAGCAGAAACAGGAATTGTAGAATGCTTAGAGCTCGGTTAGACATCTATCATCTTGACTCTTGCCCTGCCATTGGACTGTGGTGACTGTGGAAGAGAGAGTGAGGCTGATAACTTTGTGCAATTCTGTGTCACTTAAACTAATTCATACAGGAGTCAAGACATCATCCTGTGATGTCATTGGTCCTTTTAGAAAATGGAGGAGCAACAACAAGAAGAACAACAATGGGTGATTAATAAATGTTTACTGATTGATTAGTTGAAATAGGAATCTAAGTACTGAGAAGACAAGAACAAAAGCACAGGGCTAAAGTCTAAGTTGCAAAAAAACCAGAACCAAAAACAAAACAACAACAACAACAACAACAACAAAAAACAGACTCTAAATTTATATATGCATATATCTACCCTGAGAGAATATATACATATATGTATAAGGGAAAACTAGGTATAGATAAAGCCTAGACATCTCTGGTCCATCAAGACTTGATCTTGTTGCAATAAGAAGTCTGTTCAAATCAATAAAGTAATTGGTTATGACTTCTGGGGCCCATGCAAAATCAGAAAGTTAGTTTGGAATTGAAGATGAATGGAAGCTTAGTGGTGGAAACCTTCTGCTATACCCCTGAGAAGGAATTACTTGAGGCTAGAAGAAAAGAACCCTGAACTTGGCTTCTGTCTTGTATTCCCTCCTACCCAACTTTCCACTCTCACTCCTTGCTGGAAGAGGACCTCCTGAACTTCAGAAGACTACAAGATTGGATTTCTCCTTTTTGGGGGGGAAGAGGGGAGCGTCTTTTTCATCAGTATCCTTAGCAACATCCCTAGGCCAGCAATGGCTGGCATCAGTGTCTTTACCAGGAGCCAAGAACAAATCAGCCTGATGAGTGTCAAGCAGAACTGCTCCATGCTCAAGTGAAACTTAATGCTTATCCCACAAAGGGGAGAAAAGGACTTTCAGTAGCCAACAGATTTGCATTGCCCCTTTGCCACATGTACTTTATAAATCTTCATTCTTGCTGTATCACTTTAGTCAATCTTCCCCTCCCCTTCTCTCCTGAAATGCAATTAGGGTTAAGTGACTTATTCTGAATCACACATCTAGTAAGTGTTGGAGACCGAATTTGAACTTAGGTCCTCCTGACTCCAGGACCAAGGCTCTATCCACTGAGCCATCTATCTCTTTTGAGTTAATATTTCTTTTGAGAATCCAATTAAGTCTTATTACCTAATTGATAGCAAAGATCATCATGGTAGGGACTCATAACACTAGAAAAGCACCCTCCAACCCCTTAGCACTACCCCTTTGGCCATAAGTGGGATGTTTTAGACACTGTCTGGGGACCTAGCCTTGCCAATGTGAGTTGTTATTGCAAGAAAAGTCTTTGCTATATAGGTGTATATAAGACATATGCAAATCAAATGTTTAGAAATGAGTTATAAAAACATATTTTGTATATATATGAATATATGTTCTATTTCTATGTATATGTTCCTTCTCCATATATGCATAACGTTTAGTTTTAACTGGGGAAATATATGTGTACTATATTTGTTTAGATATAAAAAGAGAAAGAGAATGAGACACACAGAAAAGCTAAGTATCTCATCCTAATTTGTTTGTAAAAAAGTAATTTAAAAAACCCAACAATCATATATTCAGGTCTTTTATGTTGTGCTTAACATCCTTTCCTCCAGACTTAAATTTCCTGCATTTTAAATGTCAATGGTGTATGCTTAGTTGTTGAGGTTCTTTAATTCAACCTGTTATATGTCATTAACATTCTTGTGTTAGTGGTATATAAGAATGTCTTAAAAGATGAAAGCATTCATTTAGCTTTGATAAAGATTTTATTAACTATAATGAAGGAGATGTTTTGTCATTGACAGTATTGGACAGATTCAATTCCTTCAAACATTTATTCAGTGTGTATTGTGTACAGGCTACTGTACTAAGTGTTAGGGAAGCTATAAAGATGAAAAAACATGCAGTCTTTGTTCTCAAAGAGCTCAAAATCTAAGGAGAATAGGGTGAGGAATGGGACACACACAAAAATTAATATAGTAGATAAAAGATGCTGATAACATGCTAGGAGAAAATAAACAAACCTGTAAAATATGCTGACAATTCAGCATTTTTAAGGCTGGAATTAGTCTCTGATCTCCCAGAGCTTACATTCTACTAGAGGAATATAGCTTGCATACAAAGTAATGTTTTTATAATTTGCAATTTAGTTTGCAATGTATACAAAAAAAAATTACGCTGAAAATGTAGAAAACGTACCATGCCCTTTGACTAAGTTTGGTGATACTGTAAATCCAGGCTGTTGTTTCATAGGGTTGGAGACATAATTGTAGGGAATCCTGTCACATAGTTCTGATTTAGGTTCAGAGACAATCATAGGCAAGGATCTCACTTTAGGAAAAGGAAACTGTAATGAAGAAGGGGGTATTGTAAGGAACGCAAATTATCAATAATCTTTGTGAGTGCTCTCTGATATCTCTTATATTCACCACCAGTTTCACTGCTAATTTGGGACTGGCACTCATGGCTAGACTACTATAATAACTTTCTAATTGCTCTTCTTATGTGTATCCTTTTCCCATTGTAATCCCCCCTATACATTGCTACCAAGGTTCTCTTCCTAAGGTATAACTGAACAAGCTTCTCCCCTACTGAAAAATCTTTAATAATTTTCCATTGCTTGCCAAATAATGTCCACATTTTTAGACATCTTTACCAATTCATTTTCAATCTACTTTGCTAATCTTATCTCACAGTATTTATTTATATATTGTATATTATATTTATTTATATTATATATATATATATAATTCCCTAATCAAACTCAATAATTCATCATCCATTCCTTAACTTGCTCTGTCTTTTCCTGGCTAGCCTAGGCTTTTTGTGTTTCATTGCTTGTGGCTGTAATGAACTTTTCCCTTTTCTTCTATTTCCAGTTATTAAAAACTTAGCTATTCTTTAAGGCCCAGTTTCAATGTTACCTCCTCCAAGGTGTTTAAGTACTGATAGACCTGGCTGAAACTTAACTATCATCCTTTAATAGCACTTCAGACCTGTGTGATTTACTCGTCTTATTCTGATTTGTATCACAGTAACTTATGTTTGTGTCACTTTCACTATGAGTCAAAATCTGATTTTATCAATGTATATCTGTCTTCCACAGATACAAGAAGCAGTCTATCTTCTTATCTTGGGCAGTTCATCCTCATATTCTTCTACATATCCTTCTAAGGGGATCTATCTAACATGATAAAGGCTTTCCCCCTATATCTTCCTCTATTTCATGTGCACTAGTATAGTTCTTGGATTATATTAGTTGTTGCTTTATTATCTCTATCTCACCTCATGACCATTCTACCTCCTTTTCTGGTCATATATCACTTCTTGGGTTGTCAACAATGGAAATGTGCTAGAATCTATTGTTCTATCTGTGCAATCTTTCCACTGTTATTTGGATTACAACCTTTTAAAAAAGTGAATCATCTGGAAAACTATTGTGCTATAAGAAATGACTCGCAGAAATAGTAAATGCATCATTTTTAGATCATGATAATAAAAATTACATGGAAAAATAGACCAAAATTAGTTTCCAAAATTGAAAACTAAACCTAATCCTAAAGAATGAGTGGATTAAATAACAAACCATAGAAAAATCAATGATTTCAACCACGAGAATGACAATAATGAGACAACATACAAAAATTTATTGGATGCAGCCAAAGCAGTTCTGCAGGGAAATTTTATATCTCTAGATGCTTACATGAATAAATAGAGAAAGAGAAGATCAATGAATTGGGCATGCAACTAAAAAAGCTAGAAAAATAACAAATTAAACAAATTTTTAAAAATACCAAATATGAAATTTTGAAAATAAAAGGAGAAATTAATAAAATTGAAAGTAAGAAGACTATTGGATTAATAAACAAAAATAAGAGTTGGTTTTATGAAAAACCAATAAAATATACAAACCTTTAATTAATTTGATTAGAAAAAAAGAAAAAAGAAAACCAAATTATCAGTATCAAAAATGAAAAGGGTGAACTTACTAGCAATGAAGAGGAAATTAAAGCAATAATTAGGAGCTATTTTGCCCAACTGTATGCCAATAAATATAATAATCTAAATGAAATGGAAGAATGTTTACAAAGATATAGATTGCAAAGATTAACAGAGGAGGAAATAAATTACTTAAAATAGTCCCATTTTAGAAAAAGAAATTGAACTTTCTAAGAAAAAATCTTCAGGGTCAGATGGAATTACAAGTGAATTCTACCAAATATTTAAAGAACAATTGATTCCAATGCTATAGAAACTAGGAAAAATAGGGGAAGAAGGAATCCTATGAAATTTCTTTTATGACACAGATATGATGCTAAACCAGAAAGGGCCAAAACAGAGAAAGAAAATAATAGACCAATTTTTCTAATGAATATTAATGCAAAAATCTTAAATGAAATATTAGTAAGAGATTTACAGCAACTTATCACTAGGATAATACACTATGACCAAGTAGGATTTATATAGGCATGCAGGGCTGGTTCAATATAGGAAAACTATTAGCATAATTGACTATATAAATAATGAAATTAACAGAAACCATATAATTATTTCAATAGATGCAGAAAAAAACATTTGACAAAATGCAATACCCATTTTTATTAAAAACAGTAGAGAGCTTAGAATAAATGGAATTTTTCTTAAAATGATAAGTAGCATGTATCTAAAACCATCATCAAGCATTATATGTAATAGGGATAAAATAGAAGCATTCCGAATGAGATCAAGGGAAAAACAAGGTTGCCCACTATCACTATTACTATTCAATATTGTATTAGAAATGTTAGCTTTAGCAATAAGAGAAGAAAAAGAAATTGAAGGAATTAGAGTAGGTAATGAGGAAACAAAACTATTACTCTTTGCAGATATGATTCTATAGTTAGAGAATCCTAGAGAATCAACTAAAAACTACTAGAAAGGATTAATAACTTTACCAAAGAGGCAGAATATAAAAATAAACCCACACAAGTCATGAACATTTCTATATGTTACCAATAAAGTCCAGCAGCAAGAGAAAGAGGAATCTCATTTAAAATAACTGTGGATAATATAAAATATATGGGAATCTATCTGCCAGGACAGTTAGGAACTATATGAGTACAACTGCAAAACACTTTCCACAGAAATAAAGTTATACCCAAACAACTGGAAGCATATTAAGTGTTTATGAGTAGGCTGAGATAATATAATAAAAATGACAATTCTACCCAAATTAATCTATTTATTAAATGCCACACTAATCAAACTGCCAAGAAATTATTTTATAGGGCTAGAAAAAATAGTAACAAAATTCATCTTGAAGAACAAAAGGTCAAGAATTTCAAGGAAATTAATGGGAAAAAAATACAAAGGAAAGTGGCCTAGCTGTATTAGACTTAAATCTATAACAGAGCAGTGGTCATCAAAACCATTTGGTACTGGCTAAGAAATAGAATAGTAGATCAGTAGAATAGGTTAGATTCACAAGACACAATAGTCAATGACTATAGTAATCTAGAGTTTGATAAACTCAAATACTCCAGCTTCTGGGAGGAGAGCTCACCATTTGCCAAAAATTGCTAGGGAAACTGAAAAATAATATGGCAGAAACTTGGCATTGAACAACATCTAACACCCTATATCAAGATAAGATCAAAATGGGTGCATGATTTAGACATAAAGGGTGATACTACAAGCAAATTAGGAGAACAAGTTATCCTTTGTTCTACTTCTCAGATCTGTGGAGAAGGAAGGAATTTATGGCCAAAGAAGAACTAGAGAACATTATGAAATACAAAATAGATAATTTTGATTACATTAGATTAAAAGGGCTTTGTATAAACAAAACCAATGCAGCCAAGATTATAAAGGAAGTAGAAAACTGGAGAAAAAAATTTTAGATCCAAAGAGATCATAAAAAGGGAAAAAGATTCATCTGTGCAAAAATGTTTGTAGCAGCCCTTTTTGTAGTGTCAAGGAACTAGAAATTGAGTGGATGCCCTTCAGTTGGGGAAATGTCTGAATAAGTTATGGTATATGAATTTAATGGAATATTATTGTCCTATAAGAATTAATCAGCAGGCTAATTTTAGAAAGGTTTGGCAAGTCTTACATGAACTGATGCTATGTGAAATGAACCAAGAGAACATTGTACATAACAACATCAAGATTATATGATGATCAACTGTGATGAACTTGACTCTTTTAAACAATGAGGAGATTCAGGCAATTCCAACAGGTTTGTGATGGAGAGAGTCATTTGTATTCAGGGATAGGTATGGGGACTGAATGTGGATCACAATATAATATTTTCATCTTTTTTATTGTTGTTTGCTTGCTTTTTTTCTTTCTCATTTTTCTCCTTTTTGATCTTATTTTTCATATGCAGCATGATAAATATGAAAATACATTTAGAAGAATTGCACATGTTCTTACAATGTAGGGGAGGAAGGGGTGAGAAAGGAGGGAAAAAATTTGGAACACAAAGTTTTGCAATTCAACACTTGCAAATGTTGAAAATTATCTTTGCATGTATTTTGAAAAATAAAAAGCTATTATTATAAAAAATTAAACTATGCACACCCTTTGATCCAGCAGTCTCACTACTAGGTCTGTACCCCAAAGAAATCATAAAAGAATGGAAAGGCTCCATAGGTACAAAAATGTTTGTAGCAGCTCTTTTTTGAAATTGAGTGAATGCCCATCAGTTAGAGAATGACTGAAAAAGTTATGGTATCAGAATATAATGGAATATTATTGTTCTATATGAAATGATGAACAGGCTGATTTCAGAAAAGCCTGGAAAGACTTACATGAACTGATGCTGAATGACATGAGCACAAACAAGAGAACATTGTGCATAGTAATAGCAAGATTATTTGATGATCAACTGTGATGGATTTGACTCTTCTCAGCAATATGGTGATTCAAGACAATTCCTATAGACTTGGAATGGAAAATGCCATCTGCCTCTAGAGAGAGAGAACTATGGAGACCGAATGTGGATGAAAGCATATTTTCATCTTTTTGGTTTGTTTGCTTTTTTTTCTTGTGTTTTTCCCCCTTGTGGTCTGACTTTTATTGTACAACAGGACAAATATGGAAATGTATTTCAAAGAATTGTATATGCTTAACCTCCCAGGGAGGGAAGAAATATGCAAAGGAGGGAATAAAATTTGGAACACAAAATCTTACAAAAATGAATGTTGAAATTATGTGTACTTAGAAAAATAAAATACTATTGAGGAGAAAAAAGGCAGTGATCCAAGATACTTTCAAAGGACTCATGATTAAAAATGATATTTACTCTCCAGAGAGATAATTGATGAATTCTGAGTGCAGACTGAAGCATACTTTTTTTCATTTTATCTTTCTTTCAATTTATTTTTGCAACATGGATAATATACAAATGCTTGGCCTGATTTCATACGTATAATTTATATATTGTTTGCTTTTCCAATGGATGGGAGAGCAGCTAAAAAGAAGAAAAGAACTGAAAATCAAAACTTAAATAATTTTAGGGTATAAAAAAGTAAATCATCAGGAGTAGTTGTATTCATCAGGCATGTGACAATCTTTGTCACATTCCTGATTTGTTTCCTGGGAAGACCATTAACCTCTTTATTGATCATGCTAGGTTAAAAAATTGCCAACTTGGTATCCCTCAGCAGGGAATCATCTGCTTTTCTACCCATCTTATCTTTTTCTCATTCTTACAAGATATCCTTTTTCCTTATGCCATCTGTGGCTATATATCTTCTTTCCTTGGAGTGCAAGAAGTTGCTACCTCCTCAAAGGACCCTCATACTTTATGAAGTTGAAATCTGTACCACTAATATGCCATTTTGGGGATTTGTATCTTCTCTCTATATAGGAAGCCAACTCATATGGATAAAGATTCCTTGGCATTTACACTACCTGTGGAAGATATTGTTAAGTAATTTTCTAGGTCTTGGATTATTTGTATTTTACATTTTAGGAGCCAGGTATAGTAGTGACTTGCCCACCATAGTCACATAAATTATTTAATGATAGAGCTGAGTGAGATTACAACTCAGATTCCTGATCTCTTATTTTACCAAATTTCTTTTTATTAGGTCACACTGCCTTTGTTTAGTGAAAGAAATGGAGGTTAAGCCTCCGAAACTCATGAAAGTGCTATTAAAGTTTGTTGAACTTAAGTAAAAATCATGGGATCTTAGATTTAGAGTTGGAAGGGATTCACTTATTTTGCTTATATGGAAATTGAATACCAGAGTGATTTGCCCAAAGACATACAGGAAGTAAAGAGCAGAACTGGAAATATGACAAGGTCTCTTGCCATATTAGTTTTTTTTTTTTTTTTAAAAGTAGCTAAGCATGTTTATATCTTCCCTTTGGTATTGTTATTGAATGAATATTGAAAGAGGATGCAGTTGTGGTCCTTGCCATTAACTTGTATATATCTATCTATATATCCATCCATCTATCTATCTGTCTATTTATCTATCTATAATGTGGTCAAGAAAGTGAAATTGGTGGGCTTGTGACATTGTATTTGCTCATAATTGACTTGGGTTGTTTCTTTTAAAATATTATCTTTTCTTTTTTAGTTTTAAAATTTATGCTTTATTAACCACAACATCTAAGTTGAAAATTGAAAATGTATATGCATATAGTATTTATTTATCATTTATTCAATCTTTACAAAGCAAGTTTTAGGCATGTGTGTGTGTATGTTTAATAGTACCTATGATTTTATCGGCACAGTATACTTAGAGGTGAGTAACTTCTTCTATGGGAAACCTGGCCTTTTATTAGGTTCTAGTTGGCAGAAATGACTCCTGTTTGATCATTGATTGACCCATCTATGGACCAGGAAGTTCCTATGTACCCAGTAACTGTTTTAGTAAACTTTATTTAAGCAAGGAATGCAAGATTCTCATTTATCAAACTTCATATAAACCCTATACGCAAACTCCCATATTTTTATGCTATCCCAATCACAATGTCCTGTGATTGATGAAGGGAAGGGGAAGTGTTGCAACATTAAGTATGACTCCATTTAAGGTCCTTCTCCCACTCAATCCTTGTGATTCTGTCCATAGGACAGAAGTCCACTAGGTGGAGGCATGTATCCTACCTTATCTCTAGCCATACCATCTCCTTCTGTGCTTGCCCAGGGGACTGAGGGCCTTGGCAAAGATTTCTAAGCAAAGATTCTTTGCCATTTTCTCTAGCTCATTTTACAGATGAAGAAACTGAGGCAAACAGGGTTAAGTGACCTGTCCAGGGTCATGCAACTAGGAAGTATCTGAGGCTAGATTTGAACTCAGGAAGATGTGTCATCCTGACTCTGGCTTGGTGCTTTATCCACTGTACCAGAGCATCCACTGTATCCCCATGGAAAAAGCAGTACAGTACATATAGTTGGTGGCAATGAGCTGAATACTATTATTCTAAAGTCAGGGATCCCCAAACTTTTTATTCAAAGAAAATAACGTGCCAAGTTTTTTGAGATTAATTGAGGGGTGGAAGATCTAGTTACAATTTCCTTCTCAGCATTTAGCACATAGTAAACATTTAATAAATATTTATTGACTGCCCAGCACATTGTAGATATTATATTTGATGGATTAATCAAATCTAAATATTTTAGATTACAAATATTCTCAAACCAGATTGGCACAAGATCTATTTTATATGGAAAGAACCAATTCTATCTTTGAGAAGATACCCAAAATTATGATTACTTTGTTCTATAAACTTAGATGAATCCATTTTAAACACTAAAGGCTTGGTAACTAAGTAAATTAGAACAATCTCTTGTTGGAAAAGAAATATCTTGATAATTTGGCAAATACTTAAAAGAATCACCTTCTGTATTTTTTGCAAAAATTTGGTGGAAACTATAGTACCTATAGATATATAACTATCCTATGAAAAAACACACTAACTACCATATGATCACTAGCTTCATTTTAATATCCTCAAGTTTAATTTTTTCTTTTCTTCTTTAAAATTCTAGTCCTCCAGGGAAACTGTGTATTTTTTTAAGTGACATTTAATGACCCAGCCCATCACATAGTACTTGACACATAATAAGCACTTAATAAATGTCCATTGATTGACTGTTGACTTTTCTATTAAGTGAAATAGGTATTTTTCCCCTCCAGTAACTAGCCAAGTAACTAAATAGTTGGCCAGTTGGACATAATTTTTGGTCTGTTATTATGCCTTTATCTAAATAATATTCTTAGATTTATGCTTATTGATCTTTGTATCTCTGCCCTTACCCTCACATTCAGCAGTTAGCAAAGTTATTTCTGAACATCAAGGATTTAGCTTTCTCTAAGAATAACTCTTGAAACAAGATTCTAATATAATTATATTTGGATAAAAAAACCCCAAAACTCATATCTTTCTTAAACTAGAGTTATTAGAACCCAGATGAGAGTTTTATCTAACTCTTGTACATAAGGATCTAATCCATAAACATGTGTTTACTGAATTGAAAATAATTCCCCTAGTTCCATACTGTCCTACTGTTTAGAGTGAACTGGTTATGCTTAATCCTAGCATTATTGAAATTTTTAAAAAGATATCATACACATCTTTTCTGGTATAACATTTGATTATTATTATTGGCAGCAATGGTCCCTGTAAATAATGATTTTATCTTGTCAATACAAGAATTAAATTATTCAAAATTTATAGAAAGAAACTCAAGTGTTACCTTACAACTTTGAAAATGATATTCCTAAAACAAATTACACACAGTTAAATTTATTGTCATGTTCTTTAGATGTGTTCAAAGGTTATATAGTAAGGTGTAACAAGTGTTGGAACTGATTTCAATTGAATAACAAAAGAAATGGAATGAAAATCATTTAAAACTGGTTCACACCAGCTATCTTCCTTGTACTATTAACTGCTAAGATCAAGTCACAAAACATTATTTTAGAGAGAAAAGGTTTAGTGAACCCTAGAAATTGGGTTTGATTTATGCCAGAAAATCTGCCTTTTCACTGCTTGAGATTTCAATGGAAGAAAGCCACAGTCTTTTACCAAATGGTTTCTAAGGTAACCTCTTACAGCAGAGCATCTGAAAACAATTTGGTTGTTAATGAGAAATAGTTCTTACGATGGTGGGAAAGTGTTGACTGAAAGGAAAGGCTTCAAGATTTGGCAGCTTCTCCACAAAAGTGTTTAAATAACTGTTGTACAATCTAGTTTATGAAATTTCGACAGAGATAAACATTTGTAGTTGCCTTTTTGATTTGTAGATCTCGCTGCTGGCTTCAACTAATTTATAAGTAAATTTTAAGACCATGGTAATGGAAAAGGAAGTATTTGAGTTTACAATGTAGACATGAGTGGCTTAGTGTTTTCAAGCCCAAGAGAAAATTATAGGCTCTATTATGCTTTTCACTTTGCACATGGAATTCTTACACGCTAACCTGCATTATATACTGTGAAATTCTCATGGTAACTAAGTAGATGTCTATAAATATTAAATCATCCCTATCAGAATTCACATTGAAATATTCTATGAAATTTTCATGTTAAACCTAATAAAGTTGAATTTTTTCCCCTGAGGCAGAAAAAAATTACAATACTTCTTTCTAAGCCTATCTTCCATATAAGAATAGTTGCTGTGTTACAATTTAATCTGTTTTGATTTTGAATTCCCTAAACATATCTATTGAAATGGAAGTCCTAAATAAAACTACTTAGGGGAAAAAAAAACAAGTAAGAAAATTTCAAGCCCTCCTTAGACTAAAGTTACTGGGAACAATTCTTACAAGTAAACTTCAATTCAGACATTATTGAGGTAGGTGACATTATATCTGATAGAGAGATGGAAGTAAAAGTTCATTGCAAAATATACAAACTACATTAATAATTTTGTATTAAATATAAATTTTCTTTCCCTGAGCATAATTTGGAATTGATGTTTCAATTTGAAATTTCAATTCTCAAATTTTTAAAGCAATTTAAAATTTTGCTTGTGCATCACCTTTTACATTATTGCCACCCATCCCAACCACTGTATTTGTTCTTCTGGAGACTTTTCCCCAGTCAGACCTGCCAGGAGTCCTCTTGAAGGTTTGGCACCAGCTGTTCTCCTTATTTGACCTCCCTTTCCTTTCTTCTTGGGTCTTTATACTTCCTCCTAGTTGGGCAGCTGCTTCCATTTGGAACTCTGCTTTGAGGAGAAAAACACTCCGCCAATGAAAATAGGAAAAAGTAGAGAACAAGAAGGGTTACAGTTGCATTGCACGTGCTGCATCTGTGACCACTGTGTATCTTTCTACCTCCTGGATGGAGAAGAAGGCTGAAGAGCAAACTGGGGCTGACAGGACCAGAGATCCTTCCAGACCAAGAGATCAGCGACTGAGAGCCCCCTCCGCTCCCATCAAAACCCCAGGGAACAAAGAGACTGTTTGTAGTATTCCAAAGGAACTGAATAGCTGACACTAGCAATTTTATATTTATTCACTCACTCGGTATACTGAACTGATGTCTATAAACTTGTTCTGCAACAGAGGGAGGAAAGTTCTTCCCCCCACACACTTTTTTCTAGCTGGGGGTGGGGGGAGGAGAGACAACAGACAGAGAAAGATGTACATAGAGAGACATAGAGATAGAGACACACAGAAATAAAAACAGAGAG
>JAJPUD010003338.1:0-12313 GCA_023553655.1 Myrmecobius fasciatus | reverse complement strand
AGAGACAGAGAGACAGAGACAGAAAGACAGAGAGATCAGGGAATCAGATATAGTTCTCAAATATTCTCTTATCTAAAAATCAGATGTGACTTCCATCTTCAAAAATTTTTTTACTAACACATATAATTTGAGAAATTAAAGCAAAGAAAAATTTGATGTTAAGGTATCCTCTTATTTAGGGGAATTTTGAGTTTTATTTCCTCATATAGTGTCAATGTATATTTTCCTTGTTGCTTAAGGGTTTACAGCCACAATCAACTATAATCTATTGAGTGATATACTTTTCTTGGTGCTCATAATTTTTAAACTAATTTATTCTTCCTAATTTCTTTCCCCCACTCCCTGCCTTTCTGAATAAGATCTTTGCTCAGCCGCCCACCATTTTAAAATCTGATCCTTTTAGCATTCATGTGCTGAGTTAGAGAAGACAATCCTTTCAAGACTAGACTGTGTTTTCTCATTGATTGACTTGGGTATATTTGCATGTGAGCATCAATTTCTTTGTGAAGTGTGGATTTTTGTACTTTCTACCTCACAGAATTATTTAAAGGGAATATTTTTAACTATAAAGTTTTATGTAAATGAGAACTTTTCTCTGTCCTCCCTTACTGCTTGTTCTTATTAAAGCAGGAACTGTTAGTCATTTTTCTCCTTTGATTTAAGTATTTCTGATAGTATCTTCTGACTTTGTTTTTAGAGATTAGGGCTAGGATGACTGATCATAAGCCTGTGAAACTGTAAAGTTCAATCACCTTGTTCACCTTCCAGAACAGACTTTTAATGCATCTTCTTCCTAGGTGACACCAACAGAGTTCTATGGTATTGGATACTTAGCAATGTTAACCTTTAGATAATAAAAAAATATTTGCAGAGTATTTTATTTTTTATTCAAGGGATATTTTAAAAGTGCTTACTGTGTGTAGCACAAAAAACATCACGGTACAGTAGAAATAGTCAATTCTACTGGCCAGCAAGTACTGGATTCAATTCCCTTTTCAGATACTGACTGAATAATTATAGACAAGTTGTTTAAACTCATTAAAACATTTGGGGATTAAAAATATTTGTCATATCTATTTTATGGGACTTTGTGAGGCACAAATGGAATCATTTACACATGTATATATGAAAATAGATGAAAAATAGATATATGTACACATTCATACACATATACATATATAAAATTACTTTACCAATGTGAAGTTTTGTGTGGAAGGGTCCAGATGTGAAGATCTCTGCCAACTTCTTTTGGCTGTCATAGCAAGAGTTCAGCTTGAACTCTACCTCAACCTGTAAAAATCAGGAGACAGTGATTATGTCCAATCATGGGGAATAAAGAGGGAGTAAAGGTCATTGGTATGGAAATCAGAATTGAAAGATAGTGCTAGGCAAAGCTAAGTAGAGGGAGAAAGAACAAATGGATGAAGATAGGACTAAAACCAAATTAAGGACAGTTCTCTTTTCTAAGAGTTTACTTAGCCTAAAGAACTAAATCTCTATAACTACCACATTTTTCCAGGTATTAGAAGATTAGAGAGAAACTGACAGTGGAATGGGGAAGGACCAAAGATTGAGGATGAAAAGCTGGTGGGGGTAGGAAGAAAGATTAAACAAAGACACAAGACAATCTAACTACTCTGAAATAATCTTAGGTTAAATGTGAACTTGGATTATTTGTTGCAAACAATTTTCATGGATTTTATATGTTGTATAAGGGTAGCCAGGTGGCACAGTGAATAGAGTGCTGGCCCTGACGTCAGAGAGACTCATGTTCCTGACGCCAAATCTGACACTTACTAGCTGTATGACCCTAGATAAGTCATTAACCCTGTTTGTCTCACTTTTTTCATCTGAAAAACGAACTGGAGAGGAAAATGGCAAACCACTGCAGTATCTTTGATAGGAAAACCCCAAATGGAATCACAAAGAATTGGATGTGACTGAAATAACTGAATAAATGGGATCAAGCATTACTTCAGTATGTTAGGGAAAAGCTTTAAAACAGTATTGTACCATTATTTGGGCAGATATGGTTTAATATTAATTTAAAATTATAGTGAACCAAACCAGATCTATGACACATAATAATACCAATGTGGCAAAGATAAAGGACTTTGAAAGAAATAGGAACTCAGACCAGAATGATCATTAATGATGATTCCAGAGGATTAATAATGAAACATTTTACACCTTCCAATATAGAAGCAGAAAAACTCAGTGTAGAATCACACACACACACACACACACACACACACACACACACACACATATTGGACATGGTCAGTGTAGAAAATTATTTTAGTTAACTATTCATGTTTGTAGCAGGGATTTTATTTTTCTTTCATTCTCAATTGAGAGGGGAATGAAAGATGGTAGATTTTTGCTGATTGAAAAAGTTTTTAAATCCTGAATTAATCCCCTTGCTTCCACTTGCAAAATCTATAAAGGACGTGACATACAGTTAGAGGGACAATCTATAAAACATATGTGTATGTTTATGTTTATATGTAAGAAGGGCAGGCAGTATAAATGTAAGAATTAGACCTAAAATTAATCAGAAGGAAAACTTTAGGAAATCATTCCTCCAATGACCCCAAATTTCTTTCAGAAACAAACAAACAAACAAACAAAAAACCAAGTATCTCACAACAGTATTTGACCTATAGTATTTTATGGCTGCTTAAAGGAATTAAAAAATGACTCTTATTCAAAGAACAGGGGAGAGAGGTGCATTGTGATTATGAGAATCTTATAGAATGCATTCCAGGTGAGGAATATAACTTGTGCAAAGGCATAGAGGCAAGAGATGCTTCATTGAGTTTAGGGCATTTTGTCTAGAACTTACAATATGTAAAGGGAAGTGAAATGAAACATCTGAAAAGGTAAGTAGGGGCCAGATCAAATGCCACATTGAAAGGTTTTTCTTTTTCTTTTTTGAATTTGAGGCATTTGGGAGTTGCTGAAGGTTATTAAGAATGGAGATGACATAGTCAAATTTGCAATTTTCAAAGAATTTTTGACAATTGTTTAGGAGATTGAATGGGAGAAAATCTGGAAACAGTAGCACCATTAATCATTTTAAAATAGTCCAGATGAAAGGTAATGAGAGTTTGCATTAGGGTGGTGACAATCTTGTGAGAAGGAGACACATATTAGACATGTTGTGAGGTTAGGATTGATGAAACTTGATACATAGATATGAGTGGTGAAGGAAAGAGAAGACTCAAAAATTGTAACATAGGCTAATGGACTGAAATGTTCATGGAATTGAACTGAATTCAGTGCTTTCAGTAGGAATAGGAAAATCTGAAGAAGAGCTAGGTTTTAAGCAAAATAATAAGTTCATTTTTAATGTGTTGAGTTTGAAATGTCTATGGGATATCTAAGTAGAGGTCTCTAACACACAACTGGTAATACGGGACTATAATTCAGAAATGCAGATCTAAGGAAAGGGATCCAGACTGGATATATGTTAGCAGTTCATCATCACAGACATAAAAACTGAACCACTGGGAGCTGATGAAATCACCAAATGAGTACGTGAAGAAAGAATAATTTAGATTGGAATAAAGATGAACCAGCAAAAAAGACTGATCAGAGAAGTAAGAAGGCAACTAGGACACAAAAAAGAAAAGGATGCTCCAGAGAAGAGAGTTGACTGCCAAAAATTTCAGTGAAATAAATGAAATGGAAACTGAGAACATTGGTTTTAGTAGTTAAGCAAGTTGGGAACCTTGGCAAAAGCAGTTTCACTATTCAGTTTATTTGTACTTGTTGAACTATAATAATGGCAATGGAATTGTTATTACTTGATAAATTGATCATTTATGTGTCATAAAATCCAGGACTGAATCTATTAGTGAAAAAAAGAAATAAATTTACTTTTAATGTACTGAAGGAAGAACAAGTAAGCCTTGGTGCATAATGGACTGTGGTACAAAAATTACAACTTAAAAATAAGAAAGTGATTTGGCTTATTTTGTATTAAAAAATCTTTCAGTTTTTAACTGTTGAAATCCTTGAATGAGAGAGGAGGGTAGGATTTAATTTTTTTTCCTGCTTTAGATATTTCTCAGTGTCTAATACAGGAATCCCATTTACTATTCCTTCAGATATGAAACAAATATTTGAAACATTCACAGTGGAATATACACAGAAATTTCATTAAGCACTCAAAAATGTACTTCAGGATACACATGCTGTAGAGGTAGAGACTTTACAAATGGAATATTACAGGTTTGGAGCTTCAAGAGATCTTAGAAATAATCTAATCCAATCCCTACATTTTATAGATTAAAGAAAAACAACAATAACAGCAACTGGGGCCTTTCCCCCCACAGTGTTGCTTTATACCATTAAAAATTATTAAGGATCTATCCAAAGAGTTTTTGTTTATGTGGGTTATATTTTTAGATATTTATCATATTAGAAATGATAACTAATTTTGAATTTGTAGATGTTCTGAAAGAGTTTCAAAGACCCCCAAGTTTCTCTTGAAAACACTTTGAGAACCATTGGTCTAGAAAAACCAATAAATTTGAGCAAAGTCATATAGGTAGCAAGGAACCAGAGAATCAAGATTCATACTCAGACCCTCTGACTTCAAAACCATATTCTTTCTTCCATACCATGATCCTGACATGACTCCTGGATTTGAGGTAGCTATCCTGTAGAAAACAATTTGTCATTGAAAATCATGTGGAATAATGCCAGAGATCATGAGGTTTAAAATTGGAGGAGCTGGCATGGAATCCCAGTTTAGATGCTCACTAACTGTGGGACTTTGAAGAAATTATTTCACTCCTCTGGGCTTCAGTGTCCATCTGTAAAATGAGAGATTTTTGTGTGATGACCATTTAGGTCCTTTCCCAGCTCAAAATCTATGCTCCTTTCTTTAAGAGTGGAAGGAAAAAGAAGCTCAATTTGTTTATAATGCATATTTGCAACTAAAAGCATTTTGATAACAAAATGTCCATTGAATATATCACTCATCTTTTTGATATGTCCAATATTATAAAGGCTATTGGAAGAATACTATATTTAGTTTAGAATTCCACAACTTGAAGGAGATGGGATATTAAGAGTTTTTTTTAGCATTAATTCTAATTTTTCATAATGGGAGATGGGAGCTTAGAAAGGGAAAAAGTGACACCAGATAGTAACAGCACAGAACTCTAGAAGCCACAGTAGTTGGGGAGAGAAATCATGTGATTTGTCTCTAATACTTTACCATAATTATGATATCCCTTACTTCCATCCCTTTTCTTTCCCTGTTTGATCTTCAGAGCAAAATGATACAATGTAAAGAGCAATGAATTTGGAGTCAAGGTCCTGGGTTTAAATATTGCCAAGTCACTTTGCTTCTCCAAACCTCAACTTTTTCTGCAAAATGAGGGGTTTGGGTCAGGTGGCTTCTTAAGTTTTTTCCTGCTGTCCATCTCCCACCTCCATGAGTTTTCACTGACTGTCCCAAAGCCCTGGATTCTGTCCCTCCAAATCTATATCTCCCTGGTGTCCTTCAAACCTTCCCTCTCTGGTCTCCCTTCCTTGGTTTCCTTCAGATCTCAGCTAGAATCCTACCTTCTACAAAAAATTTTTCCTTAGTCGCCCTTCTCTGAAAATTATCTTCTATTTATTTTTACAAATCTTGTTTAAATGTAATCTCCTTCATGAAGACTGTGAACTCCTTAAGGGTAAGACCTGTTTTTGTCTTTTTTTGTACCCCTATGATATAGCATGATCCTTGGCACATAGTAAGTGCTTAATTAATGTTTGTTAACTAGACTTAAGTTGCTCTCATATCTGGAAAATGACAACAATGGATAAAATATAGTATCTTTCTTTACTTTGTGGCCTAGTCCTGAGGCACCACAAGAGAAAAACAGGAATAAAATTTCTTTAACCCCAATAGTTATCAGTTTTGGACACCCTGGATTTGCTGACAGTAGATTAGACGGTCCTGTATATTTAGCCTGAAAACAAAGTTGAAAGTAGCTTAATATGCCCCATGACTATAGAAGTATTGAACAAGTAAAATTGTCTCTTTCCTATCCTGTCAAGTGGAAATTTCTATTTATAGACAATTTTATACTTAACATGGTGATAATTTATGTTCATAACATTATAAGTTCTGTAGGATCCTCAAATACTATCAAAGATTAGATTGTAATAATAAGTTAAATTTCAAATGTTTTATTTTAATTATTTAAAATTGATAATTCATATGTAGTATTTCTTCATTAAGCTAAATTATGGCTTAAATAGAATATTCTTATTCCCTGATTCTCTTAAATAATAATAGTTTACTCACCATATAGAAAGATCAAGTTTTCTCACTGTTCTTTCTGTATTGAGTATCAGTAGAAGACAGATCAGAGTATACATTGCAACAAAAAGGATTCTGATTAGTTATTAGTCATTGTACAAAAGGTTATTTGTTTAGGATAGTTTATAGAAGTGATTTCCAGTTATGGAAATCTATAAACTCATTGTTCAGATCTCTTCTTAATTATACTTAGAAAGATAAAGTATATTACAGATTAAAGACCATTTTGCGATCTCTTTATTATCACAACACTCAAGTAAAAGAAAGGTCAATGTTACTATTTGTCATATGAGAAAACCCAAAGGTATAGAAACTAAGCACTCAGTTAGCATTATTAATAAGAATTCAATTATTGATATTCTTTCAAAAGTCATGCTATTATCTTGGTAATAGTTAACAAAGGAAGACCATATCTTACTAGAATGTAAGTGAAAATTCCTCAAAATTCTTGTTTCTTCTCTTTGACTCTTCAAAAAGATTGGACTTATTTAGAATATAGTCATTTAGTTTTCTCCATTTTCTGCCCCAGGATGGCATGTGGGAAAAAAATGTCCTTATATCTTCAAAGCAAAACTTCAAAGAAGAATGATTTTTAAGAAAGCTAATTTATGTAGAATGAATTGTTCTTTAGCCTCTAGTAACTTGATTACAAAGGAATTCCTCTCATATCAAAATGAAGCAGTAAGAAATAATGTGGAAGTCACATTTTATTGGAATAGGATAGCACATTTTGTTTTGTTCTTTTGTGTTCTATAAACAGAGTATGAAGCCCTAAACTAATGTCTCATTCTGGCCTTGGAGATGCATCTGGGTTCTGGAAAGTTATGCCAGCAGAATGGAATATAAACTCTGGTAGATTTTTCCTAATTGGAAAAATTCTGAGGGCAAGCTCAGCAATGGTTGTGAACAAGGTTGAGCATAGGCAACAGACTTTTTAAAGCCATTGGTAAATTAGGGGAATGTCTGCCTCCAGCATGTGAAGACTTCTCCTGGCAGGATGGGTGGACAAAAACAATTTGTTCCATTGGCCATGAAGCTGGCTGAAGCAAGTGCGTATAGTGCTTAGAGGTTGGTGAGACAACAAAAATGCCAATACTGCATCCTGGGTCATTGCTAATCCTCCCAACTTTTCCTCTCCACTAGACTATGATGAGTCATCACAACTCCACCTCATTTAAGTTCAAATCATGCACACATCAAGACCTTTTACTCGTTTAGGTTGTCATTGACTTAAAAAATGAAGGACAAATAGCAATAAGCTAGCTAAGGATAGAAGGTCTTGCCGAGTGATGAGATTTTTGGCTACAACAGCCCATCTACTAAGTCATTAATGGGTCTAGGTCTATTTCAGTAGAAGAATTATTCTCAGTGATGAAGTTCTGGAGTGCTATTCCAATTTCAATTTTAACAAATATTTATTGAACACTTCCTGTGTGCCAATGGGCAGCTAGGTGACCCAGTGGATAGAGTGCTAGGTCTGGAGTCAGGAAGACCTGAGTTAATATCTGGCCTCAAAAACTTAGTAGCTATGAGACCTTGGGTAAGTCATTTAATTCTGATTGCCCCAGTTTCCTCAACTATAAAATGAGCTGCAGAAGGAAATGGCAAACCACTCTAGCATAATTGCCAGGAGAACCCCAGATGGGGTCATGAACAGTTGGACAGGACTAAAAAAAATATGATTAAACATGTGCCAGGAACTATGCTAAGTGCTCAGGATACAAAAAGAGCAAAATATTTTTCCTGGCCTCAAGGAACTTACAAAAACAAAACCAAACATGGAGACTTTTTGATCATCTAGTAGATATGTTATCATTTACCCATATTATATTCCATGTTCCTCTCTTTGAGTTAGCAAAAATACAATTGGATGCAAATGATCTTTCTTTTTGTGTGTGTACAAATTAGAGGAGCAATTTCTGTTTTATCATTAGTCTGTTGAAGGCATTATTCCTTATTAGGTAGCCTTTGTAGTGCCAGATATATATGGTGTAGAGATCCATGATAATCCTAGCTATAGACAAAATATTATATCAGCATCTTTACTGTGGTGATGATACCCTTGAATCAAATATATTTTAATTTCAAAATAATCTTAAAAGCCTTTTCCTCTTTTTCATAGGAATATAATCTGAGTAGGAGACTTGCCTTTTAATTCTGTTCCAGCTATAACTTGAGGCAAGTCATTTCACCTCAATGGCACCTAGGTGGCACAAGTTGGATAGAGCTTGGAATCAGGAAAACTCATATTCACGAGTTCAAATATGATCTCAGATATTGTTAGCTGTGTATCCCTGGACAGGTCACTTAATCCTGTTTGCCTCAGTTTCCTCATTTGTGAAATAAACTGGAGAAGGAAAGGGCAAACCACTCCAGTATCTCTGCTGAAAAAACCACAAATGGGATCATAAAAGTCAGACATAAAACCAATCACCTAAACAACAACAATGAAATTCACCTCCATGGGCCTCAGTTTTCACATTTTAAAAATAAGTCATTTTGACTACTTGACCTTTAAAGCCTCTAATAGCACAATCTACCTTCATTGTGCAAAGATGATATAAGAGCATTGTTCATTGTTTTACCAACTCAATCAACTGCGAAATCAACAACTTCTGCAGCATTATTAGTGCTTTAAAAGAAACTGAGGGGGTGGGAAGGGGAAATGTAATAAGCAAATTTTATAAAATAAACTATATTCATTCTGATAATGTGCTAATGGCAGTTGCATGCCTTTTAATAGTCTAGTCATAATGTACCAGGCTATCGAAAGATTAAAAGACCACAAACACCAGTGCCAGGGCAGGAGGGTGTGGGGGAAGTGGTTGACAGCCTTTTTTTTTTTCCCTTAACTGTAGAAATCTTGCTTTAACCAAAAAAAAAAAATTTAAAAAATTAAAAAAATTTAAAAAAACCCAACCAAACAAACAAACAAAAAACACAACAAACAACAAAAAAGCATACCAGTGTATGTATTCAAATATACATATATATAAAAAGCTTATTTAAGGAAATGTCTTACAAACATTTTCACATTGTTCCATTTCTAATGTATCTGTTTTGATGGTACTATGCATCATTTATTCAAATGTAGATTATCCTTTGCCCAAATCCTCTGTGATTTAGGCTGTATGTAATAAATTAGATACCTTTCCAATAAAATATATATCAAGACTGTCCTTTCTAGATTATGGAATTTGGATGCAAGGAAAGAAGTGACATAAATTTAGAGGCAATTCTAGCACATAGTTCTCTCACTGTTAAACAAACAAACAAAGTAGAGGCTGTCATCACCAGTCTAGCATTAAAAGGGTTAAAAAAAAAAGTGAAACTTGATGTCGCCCTAAATATTATTACTGGAATCATTATGCATGAAAAAGGGACCACAGTCCATTCGCAAGACCTCTGAATGAACTTCATTCATTCTGTACTTGGAAATGTCTAATCAGCCTCAAAGAACAACAATAGTCACAACCTAATTTCTTTTGGCGTCATTACCAATGGAGGAAAAGCTAAATGGTTGTTATGAAAAACCATAGTAACTTTAGTCTAATCATTACATAATTCCACATTTCATTATTTTAATCATATCAATATAAAATTATCTAAGAACATTTTAAATGAATAAAATACACTTCAATGAATTAGCAGTGTTTTATATATCTGTATATATGTAAAGTTTTAACACTTTCATGGAATCCTTTTGAAAATGATTTAAAGTAGTTTTATTTTTCTCCTTGTAATAGTATAGTTTTTAAAGTATGCAAATTTATGCGAATAGAATTCTTAAGAAGTTACTTGTATTATAAGCTGGTAAATTATTGTATTTTTAAAAGTAATTCATGTAAATTTAAACCTATGTAAACCTTCAAATAAAGTTGGAACAAAATAGTAATGTCAATAGATCTTGATAGAATCCATTTTGTCCAGTTTCTTTCTGAACCTTCTCTAAATTACTCCTGGTCATAGGAACATTAATTTAGAACTGGAAGAACATTAGGAAGTCTTTTAGTCCAACTCCCTAATTTACAGATTCAAAAAAACTGAGACCCCCCAAAGTTGTGATTTTTCTAATACCAAAGAAGCAAAAAATAGCAGGGGCGGTTAGGTGGCATAGCAGCTACAGTGCTAGACCTATACACAGGAAGACATCTATCTTCCTGAGTTCAAATCTAGCCTCAGACACTTACTAGCTATGTGACCCTGTGCAAGTCACTTAACCTTGTTTGCCTCAGTTTCCTCATCTGTAAAATAGCTGGAGAAAGAAATGCCAAACAGTATATGTCAAGAAAACTCCCAAAAGGAGGTCATAAAAAGTTAGATATGTCTGAAAACAACAACAAAAATGTTTGAATCTAGGTTCCCTGAATCCAAAGCCAGCACTCTTTACAATGCATCATGATGTTTCAACCTTTACTAAAAAATCACTAATGAGATTTTACTGAGAACCCATGTTATGTTTTATATACAATAATACTGAGATCATTGGACTGAGAGTTAGAATTTTCAGCCTTGCAGGATGATTTTGGACAAGTTATTTAATCTCTGAGGGCAGGAAAATCATCTGAAAAATATGGATTATAATTCTAACATATATATATATACACAAATATAAATTATATATATAATATATTGTACACCCACACATATATAAATTACTTTTAGATTAATTGTTCTATATAAATAAGTTACAATTATCATTAATGGAGCTAAACATTATAATTACTAAATTTCAACTGATATGCTTGGTAACAAATTTTTTTGCTTGTTTAAAGCATAAAATTAATTTTAATAGGTGCCACCCATTTTTGATGCATTTTACATAATCTAATTACCAGGGGACTAAAATAAGGAGACCAATGTTCTGATCCCCTTCATATGATTAACTCTGTCCTAAAGCTTCTTTATAAATCAACAATTAAAAAGTTATTTTTGTTTTGATTTATTCACATATGGTACCTGTAGTATATATTGCCTTCTTTATATGGTATTCAGAATAGCCACTCTAGTATTAAGGAGTTTTATGGATCTGTATCCACTCAAAATGTGGCTCACAGGCCTCAACTATGTGTCTCCAATTTTTTTTTTCTGGGTAGCCAAACACAATTAATTTAAAGCAATGGGATATAATGAAATAGCATAGTAAGAGGATTTGCTGTAGAATATCACCCCAACAAAGATGGATATAATATGTGTATATATATATATGTGTGTGTGTGTGTGTGTGAGAGAGAGAGAGACAGAGAGACAGAGAGACAGAGAGAGACAGAGAGAGACAGAGAGAGAAAGAGAGAGAGAGAGAGAGAGAGAGAGAGAAGATATTTGGAAATTTGCTTATTGCATCATGATCTGAAAAAGATGCATTTACTATTTCTGCCTTTCTGCATTTGATTTTGAGGTTTTTATGCCCTAACACATGGTCAATTTTTGTATAAGTTCCATGGACTGCTGAGAAAAAAGTAAACTCCCTACTGTCTCCATTCAATTTTCTCCATAGATCTATCATACCTAACTTTTCTAACAATTGGTTTATCTCCCTAGTTTCTTTCTTGTTTATTTTGTGGTTTGATTTATCTAATTCTGAGAGAGCAAGGTTGAGATCCCCCACTAGTATAGTTTGGCTATCTATTTCTTCTTGCATCTCTCTTAATTTCTCCCCTAGGAATTTGGACGCTATTGCACTTGGTGCATATATATTTAGTATTGATATTGCTACATTATCTATGGTACCCTTTAATAAAATATAGTTTCCTTCCTTATCTCTTTTGATTAGATCTATCTTGGCTTTTACTTGATCTGAGATAAGGATTGCTACCCCTGCTTTTTTTGTTCACCTGAAGCATAATAGGTTCTGCTCCAGCCTTTTACCTTCATCCTATATGTGTCACTATGTTTTAGATGTGTTTCTTGTAGACAACATATTGTGGGATTCTGGTTTTTAATCCAGTCTGCTATCTGCTTCTGCTTTATGGGAGAGTTCATCCCATT
>JAJPUD010003337.1:175512-255284 GCA_023553655.1 Myrmecobius fasciatus | reverse complement strand
CACCATCGTCAGCCTTTTTTTTCATTAATCCCCTTGAAATTCTTGACCTTTTGCTTTTCCAAATGAACTTTGCTACTATTTTTTCTAGATCTGTAAGATAATTTCTTGGGAGTTTGATTGGTATGGCACTAAATAAGTAAATTAGTTTGGGTAGTATTGTCATTTTTATTATATTTGCTCGTCCTACCCATGAGCATTTTAAGTTTTTCCAATTGACTAGGTCTGATTTGATTTGTGTGGAAAGTGTTTTGTAATTTAGTTCATATAGTTCCTGACTATGCCTTGGCAGATAAATTCCCAAATATTTTATACTATCAACAGTTATTTTGAATGGAATTTCTTTTTGTATCTCTTGCTGCTGAACTTTATTGGTAATATATAAAAATGCTGATGATTTATGTGGATTTATTTTGTATCCTGCCACTTTGCTAAAGTTGTGAATTGTTTCTAGTAGTTTTTTAGTTGAGTCTCTAGGGTTCTCTAAGTATACCATCATGTCATCTGCAAAGAGTGATAATTTGGTTTCTTCACTACCTACTCTGATTCCTTTTATCTCTTTTTCTTCTCTTATTGCTGAAGCTAACATTTCTAATACAATATTAAATAGTAATGGTGACAGTGGGCAGCCTTGTTTCACTCCTGATCTTATTGGGAATGGTTCTAGTTTGACTCCATTACATATGATGCTTGCTGAAGGTTTTAAGTAGATAGATTTGCCAATATTTTAACATAATTAACATGTAGTGGATATCCTGCCATCTAGGGGAGGGGTGGGGAGTTGGGGGGAAAAATTTGTTACAGAAAGCTATGTAAGGATTAATGTTGAAGAATTACGCACACATATGTTATGCAAATAAAATAAAAAAAATAAAAAATATATTTTCTTCTCTTTTTCTCCTAGAAGAAAACATTTGACATTGTTTTCATCATGAACTTTTTTCTATGTCTATTCAACATCATTATTCTTTGATTTATGGTCTGATTACTTACTTGTTCCTTCTTTAGTATCCTTGTGTTTGTCATAAAATTAAAAGCTTTAAAACTGAAAGTTAGAGCTCCTTCTAATCAAATTCAGTATTATTGCTCTATAAGTCTTATGCCCTTTCCCTTTTTTTCCCCTGATTCATATCTCCCCTAGAAATATCCATTCATGAGGGACAAAAGGAAAATAGAATCATTTCCCTATGATAGAAATTTGTTTCCCAAATCTTGCAGTCCAATTCTATCCTTTCCCTCTCTATGATAATTTTTTTCACCAATTGCTATGTAATTCTCTCTTTGTATTTAGATTCCAATTGCCACCAGGAACCCTGAATTTTTCTCCTTACACAGAATGTTATTTATGGAGAAATGATAATCATCAAATAAGTGGTTTCCTTGAGCACCATCTTACTGAAAATAATATGCATCATAATATTTTCATCAGTTACAGGATATATCTCCCCATCTATGAGAATGTTCTTCAGTGAGATAACCTTCTTTCAAGCCAGTTTGAAATCTCTCACTTTACCTTTAATCTCTATCTCTGCCATTGGCAACTAACCCATTCTACTCTAGCCCTCTTATTGTTAGGAGACTTTGGGAATTATCTTCCTTTAATTGGTTTCAGTGGGTTTGATTTTGGTACATCATATGAGAAGACATATATAAACAGATATATAGCATAATAAATATTGTAAGAGCCATGATATATAATGATAAGAGCCAGAAGAACAATAAACATCATACCATAAAAATGGAAATGAATATCATAATAAAAGGCAATCAAATTCAATTGATTACAATTTCCAGAGTATAATATCCAGAAGACTGATTCTCTCATATCAGAGATATGGAATCCTATAGAAGTATTATATACACTAAATAATTCTGAGTTTGCAAATCACTTTTGTTTAGCTGGGTTTTTTTTTTTAACAAAGGAGAATTTAAGAGTATAGATGGTACATAGGAAAATAATTATGGTGTTTATATGTACATGTACATACATGTGTATGAATGTATTTATGGAGGATATGTATATATTATTTAAGGGGCCAATTAAAAATCAAATCGATGGATCCATACTTGCTACAGCATCAGTAGTTTTTTTTTTTAATATGTTGTTTTTAAAGTTTTCTAATCAACATCAGGAAAACAAAACCCTTTTTCTGGCTTTAACTCTACATACATAAAACAAAAACCTGTCCTAGATTCAAACCTCATAGGTATTAGACTGTCTTCTATGTGTCATTTACTGAGCTAATCACATCTAAGGTGGTGGATATTAATTTCCACTTGTTTTATTTGTATCAATAGTGGTCATTTTATCTTAGAGAAACCTCTGGATACAATGCCTTTGATCATAAGAGTAAAACCACTAAAGTTATATCAGACAAACAAGCAAATGTAGGAGACATTTTGAGAGTAGGAGGTGTTGTGATGAAGCTTTATTCAAATAATTGACTGTTCCTTATGACCTAGTTGTGAGTTACCCCCAAAGATTTGGTTTGATCTCACAGCATCTTATAGCTTGCTTACTCCATCACTCTTCCATTTTTAATGAAATTCCTATAACGTGATATCAGCCACATGGGAAGATCAAAGGGAATATGCTCCGCATACTGTGTATAAGAGGTTCAAGAAAGAAATTAAACCACTTACTGCGTGTATAATTAGAAATAATGTCAGTGGCTTAGAATGCTATCACAAGATAATGTCGGAAGATAATGGGCTCCCACTGTGAGATAAACTTCAAGGTAAAGTTGAAGAATTGAAAGAAAAATATTGGTAGAAGAAAAGAATGGATCATGAGAGAGAGTTCTTTGCATTGCTATTGCATCTCTAGGAATAATTTTGAAGATGAAACTACTTTCCCAGGGCACCGGGGGCACATCAAAGAGAAAATGATATTTATTTTATCCTTTGAGATGTAGTGTTGATTGTACACACCATATTTTCTCATATAAATGTCCCATCCTTAGTCCCCACTCTAACTAGAAAATACATGCTTTTTAATTTTCTCTTTTGCTTTCTACCTTCCCTGAAAAATATTATTATTAATATTAATAGCAACAAATCTGAGCTTATAAAGGGGAGAAAGACCAGGTAGTCAAAACATCACAGAAGAATTTTTTTGCTCTTTGATATAAAAAAGCTAGCAATATTTACTCATTTCTATTATTGACTAAAAGGAAGTGAGCTTCAGTTTCAATTCGACCACTTGGCCTTTCGTGTTTGTTTAATTATATAGTATGCCTTCCTGAGACGCAGCACAATATAACAGGTAGAGAACTAGACTCACAGTCAGGAATATCTGTGATTGAATATGTCCCATATGTTATTAACCTGTGCATACCCTCTGACCCCTCAATACCACAGCTAGATTTATACACTAAAGAGATCAAGGAAAGAGAAAAAGAATATGTACAACTACCTACAGCTGTTTTTTATAGTAGAGAAAAAAACATAAACTAAAGTGGAATCCATCAATTGAGGTTTGGAAGGCATATAGAATGGACTATTATGTCACAATAAATAGTGAAAGGAATTTTTTCAGAGACTTTTGTTCCAAAGCTGGCATATATATATACCAAATGAATGAAGAAAATACAGGAGGAAAATTATTTAATTGCATAAGCAACTATAAAAGACTTAAGAATCCTTACCAATGCAATATATAATTCCATTCTAGAGAACTGATGACAAAGAGTATTAGCCACCTATAAAAAGATAGGGATTGACTCAGTGCAGACATATATACATACATGAACACAAGCATGAATATATACATTCGCATATGTGTATACATATGTACATGTGTTTGCTTTGGAATGTAACAGACACAATTAATTTTGCTTGACTATACATGTTTGTTAAAAGGGTTTTGTTTTTTGGTTTTTTACTAATAATAAAAAGGAGAGAAAATATATTTTTATCAAAAAAAAATGCCTTTAAAAAGCATCTAAATTCAAGTTCCTCTTCTGCCCTATATTTTATTTTTGTGCCTGTAGATGAGTCAGGTGATTCGGTTTGTGTTGAGTAGCATACATTTTGCATGCCTTTATCTTTATTAATGAAGAAACACAATGATACACTTACTAAAAAAAAAGAAGGCTTTGTTTTAAAAAAAGTTATGTCAAAATTTAAATAAAATTTCAAAATATTTACTTTGTTTTGGGATACTGTGATCAAATGGAATATGCTTAGCATACTGTACATTAGTTTCAAAAAGGAAATTAAGCCACTTACTCTGTGTATCATGAAAAATAATGTATTATTTCTGTCAGTTATTGAAATTTAACCTCTCAATCCCTTAGTTGCTATATGTATTAGTTAAGAGAGTTTCCTCATTGCACTGTTAACTGGACACATGAAATCATCAATCCAATAACAATTATTTTAACCTGAAACAAAATGAATGTTGTTAAATTTTGTTTTTTAAAGTGTTGTTGATGCTTTTTTTCTTTACAAAAATCTTTTACTAATAAGTACACCTACTTTCATTGACTTTTCCTTTTTAACAAAGAAAAATCATTCAAAGTGATCCTACCCAAATGCAATCATACACAAACCAAATCACCTGATAGACATCATTCTTTTTGCATAATATCCCCCCAAAAAAGCAAACAAAAAAAGGAAGTCTCTTTTTATTCCATACCTTTTCTCTAAGATCAAAACATATCAAGACAACTAATCTCAGCTCAGTCACCATTTAGTTTCTTATTACATTTCTATTACTAAATTCTTTGGATAAATTTTATTTCTTGTTTTCTTTATTTTTCTTTGCATCAGCTCATACAAATCTTCCCATGCTTCTCTAGCTTCCTCATAGGCAATGAAGTATTCTATTCCATTCATATGCCACAAGCTATTCAGCCATTCTAAAATTAATTGTTATCCAGTTTGTGTGCAGTTTTGGGCTTTTTGTTTTGACTTTTTGGTACATGAAAAGTTTATTGCTAAGTGTTAAAGTCAGTATATTTTCAGTACAGTGTAAAAGCTTTCAATGATAACTTATGGGTGAAGATGAGAGATTACATTGAGCGATGAGTTATACCAAGGAAGTTGCTAGTAATTTTATTTTTTGAGGGAAAAAATTAGGCAACTTAACCTTTCTCCATCAACTGGCCTGTAAGAGGACAAAATTCTGTCAATTTTCTTAGTGTTGCATTCATTATCTTAATATTTTTTTCTGTTCATTTCTGTGTAGTGTGTTTTTTTTTGGGGGGGAGGCAGAGTAGAAGGGTACAGGGGATGGGGATAGGCAACCAGATAAACATTACATGACAGTACTGGTTTTGTGTTTTCTCTAAAATCTGAAACTTTTTGTTTTAGTCTTTTCTGTCTCTGAAGATATGAAAATACAAATCTTTAATTGTTAGCTGCCTCTTAGATAAATTTGGGTTAGTGATTTGTTGATCCAAGAGCCTCAGTGACAACACAGAAAAATTCAGATACAATGGATTTATGGTAACATAATGCTTTTTTAAAATAATTATATCAATAGCAGCACTCTCCAAAATGTAATTTGTCATTAATGCTAATGTTCACAGCTATGCAACATCTCTATAGGGTCACTAGATATCATGTTGTCAAAGAAACAACAAAAACATAACTCCCAATGATCATATCCAGTAGTAAAATGGGAGAGTGTAAAGAAGGGGACAAATTATTTAAATAAGTCCAGTAATCATGGATGAAATGCATTTATCTGGCCTTTTAAAGTATCAGATAATCACAAATCTTATGTCCTCTTTGATGAAATGAACATTAAATTAGCAACTTAAGCAGTCATTTCACTGATTACTTTTCTTCACATCACTGACAATTTCCCTAAACTGAAAGTAAGAATTCCAGAGCTAGAAGGACCATTGATCCAACCTTAACCTAAATAAGTATACAAGAATACTTTCTATAGCATCTCTAACATATGTTCATCAATCCTTTGCTTGGAGAATCCCAATGAGAATGGAATTCAGTACCTGCTGAAGCCACCAAAACACTTTTGGGTAAACTTAATTGTGAGAAAAAAATTCCTTCTGATTAGGAGAAAGAGAAAAACTACTATAATACATCTTCCACATAATAGTCCTTCAAATAATTGGAGACAGCAGAGACTTCCAGATAAGTCTTCTCCAGGTTCAAGATCTTCAGATTATGAAGAGTTCATGTTGTATGACCTACTTTCACCAAATTAGAAATTTCTAAAGATGCACCCCAAATCAGAAATGTCTATCCTAAAACATGGCACCCAGAATTAGTGACCTAAATGTAGCTTAACTGGGGAGGAAGACACAGAATATTACCTTTTTTCTTTGAGAGACAGTGTAGCACAGATAGAGATGTCAGGTCAGAAGACTAGGGTTCAAATCCTGCCTTTTACACCTGCTGGCTATATAACACAGAGAAATATTGTATTCAAGAGATTTCTCTAATACTACAAGCTAAAGAATGACTTCTGATCTGGATTGCCAATTAGATTTTTGTTTTCATCAAAAGTTCCAGTGAAAATAAGTTCTGTCAAAATAAAATAAAACTCAAAAAAGACCCATTCTTTGTGTGTTCTCCAGAGAAGAGTTATGTTTATACAATACAATGCGCATTCAGAAGTTTAAAAATACTCAAATGATTGGCTAAATGTTTATTTTTCATCCAGATGTTTGGCAGCCATTCCACTAAGCCTCAAAGTCCACTTCATTGCACATAATAGCTATTTAGTCCTGTTATGAATGACTGCACTTTTCTTACTTTTTAAAATAAGAAGCATCCATTCACAAAATACATTCTCCATTTTATTTGTCTAAAATAACAATTATGAACAATTTGAATTCATTTGTGTTTTAAACTATCAGGCATCAAATAGGGATGTTTTAAAGATCCCTAAAACTCATATTACGCTCAATTCTCCTACAGTATCATTCTTCTAAATAGCAGCTTATTTGATACTAAATTAAGTTTAAAATTCAATTAGCATAAGTAAGAAATAACACATCTGTATCTGCACATTTTTACAAGAGAGCTTGTTGTACTTCCTCATCACTTATTTTCACAGTGTCTCTTTTCATTTGTTAAGGAATATAGACAGGTAGCAGTAACAATAACAACAGCAGCAATAACTTCCTAACTCATTATATCTCATGTATTGTCTAGCAAGATAGCCTGTTGCATTCTTGGAATCGCAATATCTAAACTCCATTTTCTAATGAAAATCTACTACTTGCTGTCTCATTGCATCCATGATAAATATCCAAGATAGTAAAAAAAAAAAAAAAAAAAAACAAAGAAGCAAACATGACTATCTCAACCCTATTTTTCCATCCCTCAGCTTCTGTATTTCTTCAACATAACTCAGCTAACCCGAACTATAGCCAAATATATTTTGCACTTACCTGCTTCCTACGATTGTTTATTCCATTCTCTACATTGAAAATTACCTCTTAATACCAATCTCCATCTCCAGTTATAAAGACAACCATTAACTAAGGTCTACAACAAGAGCAATCTCCTCCAAGAAGCATTTCACTGCTATCTGAAGTATTGCTTCTTCTCTTCTTCTCTAGCACTTATTGTCTATACCATTTTCATGAAATTATAATATTTTCTATGTATTTTATATATACACATGTCTACAAAGGCACTGTACTTTTCTAAGCAGCTGTATGTATATGTGTTTCCCATATTAAATCTGGTCCTTATGAGATTATGGACCATATTTTATCTTTTCTCCTATATATCC
Source organism: Myrmecobius fasciatus (assembly GCA_023553655.1). Taxonomy (NCBI): domain Eukaryota; kingdom Metazoa; phylum Chordata; class Mammalia; order Dasyuromorphia; family Myrmecobiidae; genus Myrmecobius; species Myrmecobius fasciatus. The sequence goes on along the minus strand of JAJPUD010003337.1, from coordinate 247,570 downwards.
GCTAGTTAAATAATTTATTTCTTTTTTTTTTCTTTACTAAATATGGAAAGAGTACTGAATTTCAAGTCAAAGGAACTTAATATAAACCCCAGCTCTTTCACCAACTACTGAGCAAATTGTTTACTTTCTCTGGCTTGCTCCAGTATAAAATGAGGTGGTTGAATTAAGAGAGTTCTAATGTCTCTAACAACTCTAAATCACTTATCCTACAATTCTATGTTCATATAATGAGTGAATTAATTAGAGAAGGGTTTGGATGAGGGGGGGGATAAGTTTCTCAAATATTCAAAAAGGTAAAATAATGTTAAAAAGCAAGTTTGAAGAAATATTCATATGCAAATTCATTTTAACTTGTTCCACCAAGAAAATCAATGATTGATCCAACATAGATATGAATTCTAAAAGAAAAACAAGTTGCTGCCTTCAAAGGATGCAAGATATACAAAGGTAATGTGAGGAAGAAGAGTGGAGAGAGAGAGAAAGAGAGAGAGAGAAAGATTAAGAGTAAATTAAGAAAGATTTTGCTCAATATTTGCCACGAGCAAATTCTAGAAAATAAGAATTTGATTGTATATTTTAATACCAGAGAGACACACACATGTGTGTGGGTATAGATGTAGGTAAACATGTGTGTATATGTACACACACATATATGTGCATGTGTGTAATATGTGCAAGTATGCATATACATGCATACATATGTCTCTGTGTATACATACAGATTTTTTTTTAAGAACTAGAAGGGACTTTTGAACTCATCTTGTCCATCACCTCATTTTATTTTATTATTTTTTATTAAAGCTTTTTATTTTTCTAAACATATGCGTGGACAATTCTTCAACATTAGCCCTTGCAATTTTCCCTCCTTTCCCCCACGCCCTCCCCTAGATAACTTGGGAAATTGACAGCTTTCCCCAAAAACTCCAAAAGAAATTTTCAGTTACTCCCTCTTGTTTGAAACAATTCCAAATTCAATCAACCTGGTTCTTCACTCCCCTATGCAGAGCTTACATAAATAATGATATGATGAAAAGAACAGTAAACATCAGTGATAGATGCACACATTGGTAGCAAGTAATTCATGGGAAAAAAGTAAGAGAAGTAGGCCATTGCATGGTTTACTGACCCCTACACAAAACAAGCTATTGTATGAGTGATTAATAAATGGGCTGAGGGAAATAAGTTCTTGAGGAAAAAAAATGTTTCTATTCTAAAAAATCTTATGACCATGTTAAAAAATTAAAAAGCATTGTATAAATCTTGGAATAAGTAAATGTGACATTTTTAGAGAAGCTCATGTTCTGCCAGATATGACGTGATGACCACAAGGTATTTACCTTTAGTTAAAGTTTCACTATTGTTATATTGTTTGATGAATTTATTCTGTACATTCTTTTTTTTCTAAGAAGCATTGCACCTGGGATCCTGGGAATTTCTGGGCCCCAAGAAAATCTTGTAATCCTAGCCAAATAATTGTCCTATCTCTAATCAACCCTACCTTTGTAAGACTATAAAAATCACAAGCTTTCTTGAATAATTTGAACAAGCTTTTGCCAATAAATCGAACTTGATGACCACGCCATAGTGTGTGCTGTCTCTTGTTCCACTTCGCCGACTCCAACCCTCCATTCAAGAACCTAGTTCCCCGTGGAGGATGGACCTCTGCAGTCCAATATATTTTAAACATGGTAGAAATATATGTTAAATCTAATGCATGCATACATATTTATACAAGTATTGTATCACCTCATTTTAAAGATGAGAAAAATGAGATTTCAAAGAGGTTAAGTGATTTGTTCATATATTAATTACTGAGTAGGACTCAGCCTAGGTCTTGTTGACTCCAAGGCCATCACTACATCACTCTATCCATTCTATTTGGAAACATGCTCTAAGGGTCAGAGAGGAAAGGTACAAGGGAGAGGAAAACCAATGAGAATATTTTTTATTAGAAAAACAGAGATTTAAACTAAGGCACTATCAATGAAAGTGAAGCTGAAAGAACAACTGCTATGAAGTTTCAATAAAGCATTTAGAAATTAATTGGATATGGGGGTAAAAATAAAGACATAAGAAAGCTAGTTCCAAGATTTTGTGCCTGGCAGAAATATAGCATGAACAAAACTAGAGAAATTAAGAAAAGGGGATATTTTTAAGTGGGAAAATGATAAATATACAAGAATATAGGATCAAAGATTTAGAGAAAAAAAACAAAACCTTAGAAGTCACTGAGTTCAACTTCCTCATTTTATAAATGAAGAAATTGAGAGTGGATGAAGATAAAAGACTTGCCCAGGAGCACATAACTATTAAGTGCCTATTGAAGGAGTTGAACTAGGATCTTTGTGTCTCCAATTTCAAAACCCATAACAGACTGAATTTGAGATATTGGTGAAATACTCCAAAGTATATTTCTACCATGGAGGCAGAAATTTGAGTCCCAAGCTCAATTTGGGCTGATAGTTCTGAAAAATTTGAGGCTAAAGGTCTTTTAGGTATGTCTGCAAATAAGAATCTAATATGTATAAAATGCTGTGATTAACTCTAGGATTGCAAACACAAAACTGAAACAAGTATTGCCTTGAAAAGGAAACTCTACACATGTGTGTATATGTGTGTATGCATAAATAACACACATCGATACAAAAATGTACATGAATAGACACAATTTATCTATACTTCTGTATGTAAATATATCACAATGATTGTGTATATGTATAAATATGCATACATGTATATTTAAACATGACCATGTGTGGAAGCATAAATATACACGCATGTATGTTTCTTTCTATATATACAGTGTATATACACAGATATAAATGTAAAACATCCTCCAAATGGATGCCATGAGAAGGCACTAGCAGGGATGGGAGTGACTGTAGCAGAAACCTCCTGTAGGATGCAGAGCTTGAGCAAAATCTCAAAGGAAACTCAGGATCCTGAGAGTCAGGGTGATCAGGGAATGCATTCCAAGCATGGGGAACAGAATGTGCAAAGACAGAGACACAAAAGATGAAACGTCGTTTATGTTACGAATAGTCAAATAACCAATTTGCTTATTTGTCAATAAAAGCAATTTGTTGTGGAAGGGCGTCATCTACAACAAGGTTGGAAAGACAGGATGGCCTCAAGTTGTCAAGGCATTTAAATGTTAAAGAGAGGAGTGACCCAGTGGAGAAAGAATCAGATCCAGAGTCAGGAAGATCTGAGTTCAAATGCAGTCTCAGATACTTAGCTGTATAACCCTGGACAAATCACTTAATTCTGTTTGCTTCAATTTAATCTTCTCAAAATCACCTGAAAAAGGGAAAATTATTCTAATATTTCTGTCAATAAAACCCCATATAGAGTCATGAAGAATTAGACATAACTGAATAACAAGAAAAACAAAAATTTACCTAGAGGTAACAGCAAGCTACTTGAATTGAGTAGTAGAGTAACATAATTATACCCAGGATTCAGAAAAATTATTTTTACAGATGGTAAACTGTAGTGAAGAAACATATAGTCACTTAGGTTAATCAATTCAACCCTCTTTCTATATTCCAAATAGAAAGTTACATGGAATTGTATTAGAGAAGAGGCTGTGTGCATAGAAACACATGGACAGGAAGGATCAAGGTTATGGAGAGGAATATAGGATTTGAGCATTCTTTTCAAAGATGGAATAATGGAAGAGAACATTGGGGAAAACAAATTTATGTTACGAAACAAGAAGGGGAAATATAACCCATGAAAGACTCAATTGTCAGAAATGGGAAGGAAAATAAAAGAGAAAACATAACTACAAAAGGCAGGGAATGAGAGACTGTTAAACATAGAATGAAAAATAATACCCAATGATACAAAATCAAGGGCAAAGAAAAGAACAATGGATAGGGCAATCAGCAGCTCAGTGATGACATATATATATATATATATATATATATATATATATATATATATATATATGAATGGAATACAATCCTTATATCAAAAATTCTCTCAGCATGGGCACAAAATGAGATTTATCCCATTCCTAAAATGAATCTTCCTGCTAGGACCAACTCATGTTGTTTTACTGTTTATATGCCTTCTATAAACTTTCACACAATCCCTCAATATCTGCTGGTCTTCTTGACTATATATTCCCCAATTTATAAATATACACAGAGAAGAAGTTTCTTCATGAGATGTGTTTCGAGAAATAACTCTAGGACCAAAAAAGATCCAGAATTGGGTCAAATCCACATAAGCACAATTTTACCAGTCCCTGGTATGCATTTAGAAAGGAAATTACATATCTTACTAGCTAAGGGATGTGTTATTGACTATTAAATGATGTCCTTCATTTTTCTCTATTCAAGAGATAGATACTTCAAAATGTTTAAATTTATCATATATCCTTCAGTTTATTTCAACCTTTAATCTGATCTTGAGGATATCCACACATGAGATCTGAAGAGAGAATTATCACGTAAGAACATTTAGGGTGTAAGAGTTGAAAAGGAGCTTGAAGTACTTGAAAAAGGAATGTCTGCTACAAAATCTTGCCCGAGTGTTGGGTAGCAGCTGGGAGGCAACTTGTGGTGCAACCGATAATCACTGGACCTGGGATCGCAATGACCTGAGTTCAAATCCAACTTCAGATACTTTCTGGCTGTGTGATCCTTGACAGTGCTATAGGTCATTGTGAGGATCAAATGAAACATTACTGTAGAAAGCTTAGGAAAGATATAGGTCCATATTAGGTGCTCTATGATTACTTATCCTATTCCAAGTGGTTATCTAGCCTCTATTTGATAATCTCGGGAAACAGTGAATTTAGGATGATTAATTTTAGACTGCATTAAGAGAACATAGTGTGAAGAAAAGAGGTGCTGATGGCTCTCCTGTGCTCTAGTCTGGTTAGGGAAAATAAAGAATTGGGATGAAATAGGGATTGTGAAATGGTAATGGGGAAATATTCAAGAAAGAAGAGCCAGAAGAGTAACTGATTGGAAGACCATAACAAGATCAAACAATTAGAAGAATTGGGAGTATATAGTATAATAATGAAAATGGGATGGGAGTAGGGGTGGGAGAAGTGTCACAATTGCTGATTTAAATATTTGTCACAAAAAGGAATGACTTGTTAAGCTCCCAGGTTACAGGTTACTCCAGGAACAAAGAATAATAGATAAAAGTTGCAAAGGCAGAATTCAACTTGATTTAGAGAAAAATAAAAGCATGTATTAAGCATTTACTATATTGCAGACTTTGAGCTAAATGTTAGGGACACAAAGAGAAAAGGGACATTTCCTTGTCTAATGTATATTATATTCTAACAGGGTGACACATAATACATATTGAGAGGTAAAAATATAAAGGTATTTTAAATGAAGTCAGAAAGAAAAGAAAATGATTTTCATTTCATTTTGAAAACAACCATGGTGTTGATTGGATTAGTTTCTACAACTAGATTTAGGAAGTGGAGAAGGAATATATTCCATATTACCACACAGGAATATCTCAGTAGCATGGCTGGCTGGGTTAAATTGTCATGAGCTATCAATAATCAAGTCAAAATATCCTGAAGTAGAGAAATGTTAGTTCACTAAACTAACCCAAAGTATTATCTACTTTCATGGGAGGAAGTAGATTTTCCATCACTGGAGATCTTGAACACTAGAAAAACACCAAGAGATCTTGGACACTAGAAGATTATGTGATAGGTTGTGATAAACTGAATTTCCTTTTAGACTGGGTAGTTCAAGATGGTCTCTAAGTACCCTTCCATCTTTAAAATTTGATTACTCCTTTAATGAAATAGTTCCCACATGCATAGTTATTTGCATTTTTGTGAGATTGTTGGATGCTTGCCATGCCTAGTACTCCCCAAATATCTTCTAGAAACCATTTTTTTCATGATATACAGTCATGAAAACTGATAATCTATAGGCCTTTGCCTTTTTTATTTCTTAATCCTGAAGTATATTACACAATTTATTTGTCTCTTTGCCCATGAAACAACTTTATATTGAACTCACTAAGCCTCAAAAATATGTTTTATGGGATTGGGTCATTCTTTCCCTATTTCTCCATTCTCAACAAGAGATATTTGCAATAGGCTTCATTTTATGCATACTTAAACTCAGAATATTATAAACCAAAATGACTATTTCTTCCATGAAATTATGCTGTTTTCTTTGGGTACAAAATGAAATAAACTTTAAATCTATTCTTGATCTCTCTAATGAGAACTTGGGAACAATGTACCATTAAGAATAATTTTTTATGTATTAAATATAAATTTTAAAGGAAGTGCTCAAGTTCTATTTGGCAGCACTGAGGGTATGGAATAACATATTTGCATTGTGATATAAGAAATAAGGGATATCAAATAGACTCCAAGTTCAATAATGAGAAATGCTAGTAACTAATATATGATTTGTATAGTGAATCCAAGGACAATGAAGTATTGCACATTGATAAACTTGAGTATATACATTATATATATATGCGTGTGTGTGTATGTGTGCGCATGTATATTATATAAATATATGTGTGTGTACACACACACATATATAGAACTTTAATTTGTTTTGTATAATAGCTCGATGAAATGAAATATCTTATATTTCCTTATATCTCATGTAATATAGCTTGCAAAATGAAATGCTAAAACTTTTAAAGAAAAAAGTCTTACAGGGCAAGTGAGAAGCATACAGAATTTTTTAAAAACTTTTTACAAACATTAATTCAAATATTTGTACATCAAACAAGACTTTTTGTCCAATTAATAATAAATTACAACTCTAATAAATGAACCACAACTATAATGGCATTCTTGCTAAAAAAAAATAATAAAATAGAAGAGGTTAATTGATTATATAACCAGAACTTGAAAGCTGATAGCTGATTCTAATCCCAGTACTTGTTTATCTACTCTGGATTGTTTCTCCTTAGTCAACCATATAGTTACTATAATGACTGGTGTTGGCCCTAGAGAAGAGATGAGAAAGTGAACTTCTCCCCTTTCCTTGGAGAGGCTGAGAATTCATAGTACTAAATTTCTAATTTATTATTTTTGTGCCATTTGGTTTTATTTAATTGTTAATTTTCTTTATGACAAAGAAAGATACACTGGGTTGAGGAGTGGGAATAGATTCAAAAATGATTACTATGAAAACAAAATTATCAACACATTTAAAAATAAGAAAACCCTGAACTTAATACTTAACAGAAAATTCAAATATGCATTGACTAGAACATAATACTTGCTGAAGGCTGCTTAAGACATGTATTATTAGACAAATTGGCAGACTGATGCACATGTTTTGTATGTATTCTTCAATTTCTGAAATTTCATCCTTATGTTAAAGTGAAATCTGTAGAAAACCAGGTACCTAAGGCAGAAATATGTTGTTTAAGTTGTGATTTGACATTTTCCTCTCAGTCTTTACAAAAGGTTAATTCAAGAAGCATCCATTTGAGCAGCAATGTGTTTATTTTAGAATCAAGGTTGATCACCCTGTTCACTATGATATTCAGTGTACAAAATCCAAATGATAAGTGATACAGTCATCTCTGAATTTAGATCCTGAAGAAAATAAATCTCTGTGGATGAATCTAGAGGTTTCCTTTTTGTCAGCAAAAGAAAACAAATTTGCAGCATGTGGTAATTTTTCCTTAACTGACAGGTTACTTAGAGACAAATTTGGTGCAGATCTTCAATATTTGCTCAATGTGGGTGTTTTGTGATTTCTACTATACATGGTTCTTTTAGCTATTCAAATGTTTTCTATTTATAATTATCTAATTTATATCATGAGATATTTTGTAAGGAACTTGAGATCCATGGGTACAAGAGGTGACCCTAAGAATTTTAAAGATCATGCCATGATTTGCTAAATGTAACCATTATCAAACCCATCTGGAAATTAGGTAAAAGCAGGTTAAGTGCCCAAAGTCTGGAATAAAACTGAAGACATGCTGTCCCTGAAACATCAGTTCTTATTTACTAATAAAAAGCTGGTTGTGTTTCCTTATTCCTTAAGACTTTAAAAGTAGAGTATCCTGGAAATATTCCAGATTAAAAAGAGATTCATAAAAATTGGGAATTCCAGCAATACTTCCATATTACAAAACTGATTACATAGTATTTTTAAATCCTTATATAACATTAAAATATTAAACTGATTTTAAGGCATATTTTAGTGCTATTTCAACCAACTTTAATAATTACCTTTATGAAGAAAGAGACATGCCAGATAAATATATAGAAACCATGTTTTCATTTGTTTATTTTAAATAACCAGTCAGTTTAAAGATTAAGAAACCATCTGTACCTTTTATTCTTGATTTTTTTAAAAAAATGAAAAGAAATAAAATTGCTAGGCATAATGGTAGTATGATTTTCATAAAAAGGAAAAGGGAAACAGTCATTTATAAGTAAAACAGAAGTGATGGCTAATTCAGGAACTACCAGACTCTTGGTTACATTCCTCAAAGAATCATGCTTTAATTATTCTGCTCTTCCTATTTTATTCAGTGCCACCTGCATTTCCCTCCCTCCCTCCCCAACATGTGCAAGGTCTTGTGAAATACAGAAAAAGTATTAAATATAAAAGCTGCCATCAAGAACCTTATAGTTATAGAAACTCAGAGGTGAAGGAATCCCAAATTTCATATAGTACTATATCAAAAAAAAATTCTTGTTAGAGTATTCCCAACACATGGCCTAATCTTGACAGAAGATTCATTTATTGGGAAATTGTTACCTCTCCTCCCAGGGCACTATATTTCATTTTAGGACATCTTTGTTGAGAGGTTTTTCTTTACATGATCTTAAAATAAGCATCTATTTATCTTTCATCAATAGCTACTGTTCTGTATTTTTAGTCAAACAGAACTTTTTCAATTCTTTTTTTAATATTATTAAAGCTTTTTATTTGCAAAACATATGTATGGGTAATTCTTTAACATTGACCCTTACAAAGCTTTCTGTTACAAATTTTCCCCCCAGTCCCCACCCCTCCCCTAGATGACAGGAAACCCACTACATGTTAATTATGTTAAAATACTTGACAAATTGAATATATATATATACATATTTCCACACTTATCATTGTTGTGCAAGAAAAATCATATCTACAAGAATGAAAAATCAGAGAAAGGAAACACAATGCAAGCAAACATCAATAGAGAGCATGAAAATGTTATGTTGTGGCCCACATTTCACATCCCTCTCTCTGGGTGTATATGGCTTTCTTCAGTGAACAATTGGAACTGGTTTGAAACATTTCATTGTTGAAGAGAGCCATGTCCATCAGAATTGATCATCATATAGTATTGTTGTTGCCATGTATAACGATTTCCTGGTTCTGCTCATTTCACTCAGCATCAGTTCATGCAAGTCTCTCTAGGCCTCTCTGAAATCGTCCTGCTGGTCTTTTCTTACATAATAATAATATTCCATAATTTGTTCAGCCATTCTCCAATTGATGGGCATCCATTCAGTTTTCAGTTTCTAGCCACTACAAAAAGGGTTGCCACAAACATTCTTGCACATGTGGGGCAACTATTTCAATTCTTAATTGGACAGTCTTTCACTCACTTGGAGATGGCCATCAACTCACTGTGAAAGTCATCTGTCTATAGAATAAACAACCACACTTCCTTTAACCAGGTCTTAAGTGAAATAATGGAATCACCACCCTGGTGATGGTAAAATTCATCAAAGTTCTTCCTAAAAAGTGATTTCCGGAAGTGAATAAGATCACATTATTTTAATGTGATCTCATGACAGCGAAGTACAGTGAACTATTGTATCTTTTGTTTTAAGAATCATGCTTTATTAACAAAGCTTATATTTACATAAATTTTTGATTTTTTTTCCTGCCTGTCACATTTTGAATTTATAATCCACTAAAACTACCTGCTCATTTTCACAGAAGCTGTTATTTGGATATATATCTACCATATGGAACTCATAATATTGATTTTTTCATAGATAACATTTATATATGAAATAATGAGAGCAGTTTATTGCTACAAGATAAATAATCTTGAGGCTAAATTTTATAGAAGTAAAAGTCTGGATCATTGCCAACTGCCACTTTTAAGGAAGACTTCATAGGGAAAGGAAAAATGAAGCTTACCACATGTGGCAGAGGAAATGATATAAGGAAAGATATAGAGTCAAGAATTCTGTGGTATCATATTTAACATATATTGGATCACTTGCCAACTTGGGGAAAGAATGGGGAGAAGGGAGGGAAAAAATTAGAAAATGGGGTTTTGTAGGAGTAAATGTCAAAAATTATCCACATATATCCATATATATATGTTAAAAATTAAATATATATATACATATATATATATTTAAAATTTAATTTAATATAAAGTAAGCAGCTTGTAAAAATATTTGTGTTATGTGTAAGAGATAAGAAAATTAGACTAACATGAATAGAATATTTACAATTGAAAGCAGAATGTGTTTGAATGTCAAACACAGAGATTTTGAATTGATACAGAGAGAGCCACTGTGACTTTTGGGGCACAGTAAATGTGGATTTTGAGGACTGAGTTCAAATTATGCCTATGATATTTTTAGCTTCCTGTATTTCATTTTTCTCAAATAGACAGCAAAAGGGTTTGAAGAAAAGAACATTGAAATCCCTTTTCAAATATTTATTCCTATTGTTCCCTACTGCTCATTATCTATAATAATTATTTCTCATGAAACTTCTCTAAATCTTGCTCTTTTTCAGTTATATGTGCACACATGTAAAACCACAGCTAATACAGCACTCACATAAAAAAATTAAGGTGGGGTGAAGGAGATTGGGAATAACAAGACAATGGGGGAGGAAGAAGTTCTCTACTAATTTGAGCCATCTTGTTCAATTAATCCAGTCCAAATTTATTTCTTTTGTTTTTCTTTTTCTAAAGAGGTAGAAATCACACCCTGTATTATTATCAGGTTCACTAATTGATCTAAACAGAGTAAGATTAAATTAATAGGACTAGGGATGCAAGAAAATTTAAACACAGATTTCTTAATAAAGCTGAAAATAGCTTAATAAAGCTGAAAATAGGTTGCTGGCAACCTCAGGCGTGTTTATTTCTGTTTAAATAAATGTCTTCCTGTAGACTGTTATCAGCTCAGCAGGAATCCTCTGAGAGAAGCACTTTCCTCCTCCTGTGCATTTTAAGCTCTCTTTCCATGAAGTTCCATCTGAGCCTATAAAAAGCATCTGCCAATCTGGATAAAAACTATAACTGTGGTCAAGTGATGCTAATATCCTGAGATGCTTTGTAGTGAAGTGCTCCAAATACAATCCAAATAGCTTCCCATTGAAAAAAAAAAAACACAGGAGCTTGACAACCCATTAGAAAGAAAGGTGGCTTTTCAGAAAATAGGATGAAAGTGACATGTGCAATCAGAAAGGGATCAGTCCTTATTAGAAATGTTTTTTTTTCCCCCGAACAAAAGGAACTTGGGGAAGCCTCTGGCTGTTAAAGGGGCATGGAAGCCTTGCTTTCCCACTCTTACTTGGATAATGAAAGTTTCTGAGCAGAACCTTGCCTACCAGGGAATTCTAAATGCAATCATAGGGGAGGACAAAACAGTAGGACTAGAGAGAGGAATGACTGAGGTGAAAGATGGCTCTAATTTAAAATGAGAACTCCAAAACTATTTCAGCAAGGAGTGAGAGATCAAGATGGCGTCAGAGATGCTGGGCATTCAGTCAAGAGTTCTGTATTGGGGAAGAGGTGTGATTTATTTAGCTATTAAAGAGGTTTTGTGAGAAGGAATGAAGGAGAAGGGAGGAGAAAAAGGAATGAAATACTAAAAGTGTCTGGCAAAGAAACTGACAAGCAGGGAGAAAAATGAAAAGTAACAGAAAGGATTGGGGCAGACAAAGATAGGATTGATGAGTTCTTACAGGGAAAGGAATAAATCCATCAAATGACTTGAATTAGATTAAACGAAATAAGACTAGTACAATTAGATTAATCAATTTAGAAGTTTTAAATTTTAAACAAACACACATTATTTATAGATTATTAAAATGATTGAAATGGCACATAATTTTAATTTCTTGAAGCCCAATTCCAATTGAGGAAAAGCAAAAGGATTCTTCTCCCAGGTAAATGCCCCCTGAATTGATATGATAGCGTAAAAGGGAAAAATAAGGAAATAATAGGCATCTATTAATGTCTAGGAATGAACAGACTATTTCACTGACAATTTGCTCCTGAAACAGCTTGCCAAAAAGAAATGTACATAATTAAATCAAAGAATTTTTAATTCCATTACAACTTCAGAAGCTTTAAAAGGTGCCATGACAGAGTCTTTCCTCATTCTAGAGAAAACAGGCAATTTTTCAATTTGTTCTTATAGCTTCCTTCTTTGAATCTGGGCATCCTGTTGTTTGCCATGACACAACCTTCCACAGAAATTATACCCTTTGCAAAGTTCTAAAATAAAGATTTGATAAAATACCCTTGGTGTTGTCTGGCCAAGCCCTTAAGTAGCTTTAATATCGTTCCTTCAGAATTTCCATCACATTTCTTTCCACAATTGCTATAACCAAAACCTGAAATCTTGTTTGCTTATTCTACAGCAAGTGACAAGGGTGAAAAAGGCTGTTGTGGATTCCTGAATAACTCTCAAATCTCTTCCCTTGTCACTTGCTCACAGTACATTCCATTTAGGAGATATTTTCTCTCTATCCTCAGTTGCAACCCTCATTCATTTACATCTATTTTGCATGAACTAAATTTGGCATTAACTGAAGCCGACCAGATGCTGAAATGATCTGAGCTCTGATTGTGGTTCTCTGGTAGTTACTATTCTAATTTGTGCCGTATTGATCTCTACACATTTGTGAATTTGATAACTGAAAACTCCAATACTTTTTCTTAATGGACTTTTTAATTCTAAATACTTTTCTCATTTGAAAATATATATATCCTCCTTGTTTCTATTTTTTCCTTGAAATGATAACAATTTCCAACCAATCTCTCTCTGCAATAGCAGGAAAGTTGCTTTCATATGAAGGGTATTCTTTGTGGATGAATTTGAATGTTATGAAAGCTGCTTGGGAAACACTAGAGTCCAAGTGTCTTCCCTACCAATAATTATAGGTTTTGTAATCAAATTCATGCAAAATTATGTGTATTCCATTTAAACGTAGAGATTTCAGTAACTTTGTAACACTTTTTTATGCCTTCTATTTGCTAAACATTAATAAGCTAGATGTTCTTTCACAATTGTCTTTTCCATTCTTTTATTTGATTCAATAAATATTCATTAAAAGAATAATGTTCTCAAGACAGCTATACTGGCTGTTGACAACATAAATATTGACTATGTCCTTTAAAAGAGTGAAACTTTCTGCTACTAGTTGGAATTACTCATAAACTTAAGAAGGTGCCAACAGTCAAAGGAACAGGTGAATGTAATATAACCCAGCTAGAGAATATAATATAACTCAGGGAAACAGATAAGACAGTAAATGGGGTAAAAAGAATTTGTCTTTGGGACTGGCTGAACTTTTATAATATATACTTTCTAAAATCCATGAGAAGCCAAGTTTAAAATCACATGGAGAAGCCCACTATGAACACAATACCAAAAGCTCTTGCTTTTAGAAGCTCCAATTTACATCACATCCCAAGACCCAAGCACTTAATTACAAGGTTTTTGGACTCCTGATTTCTGAGACTTTGGCTGGAGTGATATTATTAATAAAAGTTGGGATTCAACTCATATTCTTTGCTAAGTCCATAAAAGAGAAGCCTTGAGGAACTACAGAAGCCCAAATTGTGCATTTCCTAAAAATCTCTTATGTTTAGAGTGATACTGTATTGTTTTTGAGGAAAACTGGATGTTGGAAGAAAAGGAAAAACTGGTATAGGAGATTGTGTGTGAGCTGGGTTTTGACAAAAGCAAGGACTCTATGGGTTGATTTGATGTAGGAATATATTACAGATATGGGTTAGGGGAAATCTACATATTCAAAGCTATAAAGATGGAAGAATTTCCTCAACACATTTTTAATTTCCTATTTTTCTACTAATAATATATTTATTTATATTTCTGATTCAACAATGTTTCATTTTTCTTCATTTTTTTATTCTTTGGTTACCCATTATGAGTATCAAAGATAATTAAATGCAACTTTATGTGAGCATATAGAATACTTAGGTATCTAAACCATTCACTTCCAGGAAACTTTATTGTTCTGATATCTCTGAGTGACCCTGTCGAGATAATTTGATTGCTTTGGGAGGTGTCTGCACTTCCTCCTTGCATACCTGAAGCTAATAAGGGTGTTTTTCCCCTTAAAATCTTGACAATATTTATGACAAAAGGAAACATGACAAGTTTTGTGATATAGGAAATAACTAAAGCTAGAAAGCAACTCTCAGTCTAGACCAGGAAACATTTGTGTGTCTCAAGAAGTAGAACCAGAAGGGGAGCAAAATTGCCAGTTATGGGTATAGAGCTGAAAAGAAAGGCATATCAAACAGTGGCAGATCTAGTTGTTAGGAAAAAACATTGGGTCACAGATTTTAAAAAGTGATTATTAGGGACCTTGGGCTATGATCAGTGAGCACCCCCCCTTATCTTGCTGTCTTTACCCTCATGTAATCTATCCTCCACACACATGCAAAAACTTGTCAACTCTATTTTTGAAAATGGTAATCAAATGAATAATGTCATAATAACTATTTGTTCTATAACTCCAGTAACTATTTCTTCTGATTTCTATGCCCCAAACTATCTTCTAGGGTCACTTTTTTCCTATATGTGTTATCTTCCCCCATTAAGTCAAAAGTTCTTGAGGTCATTTGACTGTCTAGTTTATTTGTATTTACATAACCATAGTGTTTAGATTTAAATACTTTGCTGTGTTTTCAGTTTCCATTCATAAACAAATGACAACTTTGTGCAAACAACTGTTTCTGATTCACAAGTTTATATCTTAAATTTGAGCAAGCAATGGTAGTCAATGTATGGTTGAAACATGATGAGGAAACCCATGAAACTGGGATTGATTGACAAGCACTAGTGATTAACTGTAAATAAAGAATAATTCCAAATTTCAACTTATTGATTTAAAAAAATGTCAATTATGTTTGTAGAGTTATTCAGGGTAGGAGAAAGAAATAATGTTGAGATTGGTATGTGACCTTAGAAGAAAAAGATTTTCTTTTTATTCATTCTTAGGTAGCTACTAATATGTAAAGAATTAGAATACTAGGAAAGATTGGAGAAGAAATGATAGTGCTGAAATAGGGACTTATATAATATAAGGAATTATAGCTCTGCAAATCAACAATCAATTCCTTATTCTGAGTGCTTGGAGTTTTAGAGAGAGATGCAACCATTCCTGTTGAAACTCAGATAAAAGTGGAATAAACCTGAAGGATACATTTGTTATTTAAAACTTGGGGGTAAAATACAAAGTTTTTCATCTGTATAATAGTACCAAAGATCCTGTTACTCTCATCTTATGCCAATCAATTTTGTGTAGAGTATTACAACTTCCTTCACCACAAGAATTATAATCTCAGCCTTCTGACAAATAAGACTTTACTCAGGTGGTGCCCACTTTTGCAGATGGAGAACAAATCCCAAAACATTCCAGTTAATTTCTAGCAAAATTAATGAGGACAGGGGCAGCTAGGTGGCACAGTGGATAGAGCACCAGCCCTGAAGTTTCAGACACTTCCTAGCTGTGTGACCCTAGGCAAGTCACTTAACCCCAATTGCCTCAGCAAAAACAAACAAAAAAAAATTAATAAGGACAATTCTTAACCAATGGAATGATTGGAAAATACTCAGATGACTAAGACTTTGCTTCCATCAATATGCGTTTGGGTAGATTTGCCATGTTGATCAGTTTGAAAATGATAACAACAATTACATTTTTGAGCAAATAAATCAATTCTTTGTCATTCATTAATAATAGATCATTTTCAAAATTGCTACATGGCCAATTTGGAAAGTACCAAAAAAAAAACCAAAAAAACCTTCACAATTGTCCTAATTATAGATCAGTATTTTGGCTGGAAATCTCTTCTCTTTCTTACCTATGGGATAATTTAAATGGGCCTTTCAGGTGATATGCTTTTCCAGTTCAATCTAATTTAAACAAATGTCCACACCCAAACAAATATGTTTATTTGTCTCTGAAATGGCTTTTGTCCACAGATATGCAAAGCTGAATAAATAAAAATCAAAGCAAAAATCAACGACATTTTCATGTAGATGGTCAGAGTTCCTTTCTCACCAATAAGCTATGATTCTGATTCTTTGATCTCTATTCCTCCCAGTGCTTCATGTTTTATGTGCCATTTTGAAGAGTATTGATAACAATAATTGACTATGCACAGAAAGGTAGTATTAGGTGCTACATGGGTCCCCATGACATTGTCCTTTTAAATTTGAGACTGCCATCTGCCACATTAAAAAGAGGCAGACAATACACTATACAACACAAATAATTCTGTCAAATAACTTCTATTTTGTCCTTGAAACCTTACTCTAACTCACAAGAGAGTCAGTCATTAGCTCTAAAACCCCATAATTAAAGAATGGCAGCATGACCTCCATTAAGGTATCATGCTTTTCTGAGCCTCAGTTTGCTTATCCGAAAAAAAGATAAAATAATATTTTTATAGCTTACTTCAAATACTTGGTGTAAGGATCAAATGAGAACTTTATAAACATTTTAAAGCCCTATAAATGTTTTAGAAAATTACTGAATACATTGAAAAGTCCAAAGTCACATAGCCATAATTTGTCAATAAAGTACTTGAACAAACAACTCCCTAATTCTCTGGAGTTTTCTATATACTACACCACAATACCTATTAGACTCCAAGAGTACTGGATGAAAAGATAATTTAGTTCTGGATTTTTATAGGAACTTCCTCACTGGATGGTCTTTATACCAACAAGGTCATTTAGATATTTCCACTGGTTTCTGAAATAACTGGTATTTGGCATACTGTCCATTGGACTATCTTTTTCATGTTTGATTCTTATCTATGTCTTTCTATCATTTGAGAACCTATCCCCTTTTTGAACTATTTTGAAAACTCTTCTTTCACCCTTACAATTCTATTATACTGTCATCAGATTAAGTTTCTTCTTTTTTCTATTTTTTCCCTATCAATAAAGTCCTACTCACATGCATTATTATACAGTGAGGGGACAGGATCATGTTTGCTAAAAGACATGAGGTTATTCCAGCAGAACACAAAGGAAAACCAATTCTAACCTCTATAACATCAATTACAACCTACCTCATATATACAAATGCCAGACATATTGGCAGCTATAACTAAAAGTGTTAGTCCATCACCAGAATTTGTTGTGCTTTTTTTATAAACCTTTGTATAAAAGCTTCTTTTAAAAGAAAATAAATCTTCCCCATTCCTAGAAGTTAAGGAAATGCTTTTTTTAGAGAATTTGCAATCCAACTCTATTCTTTGACAAGTATTCAAAGATTCCATTCAATAATCTTTGGTCTTATTCTTTTGCCAAATATTAATTTCAATCTTGGTATTAAACACATATATGCACATGAAAGCACAATCATGTACACTTATATGCAAACTGTGCAAACACACACACACATACACACACCTGGGTCTTTCCTTTTGGGAAATAGCATTCTATGGTGTATGGAGTATGATTTTAAAATACCTCAGTGAACACTGGCTCTATTATTCCCCAATTGTATAGTCTTGAGAAAGTCAAAATCTTATCACAAGAGCATAGATTGGACTCTAAAAGGTACCTCAAGGGACTTCCCTGTTCATTTTATAGATGAAAAAAAAATGAGTCTCATGGAGGTTATGCTTGGACAAAGACATACAAGTAATAAATGGCAGAGTGTGTATTTAAATTCTAACACCTTGAATATAAATCCAATAATATCTCCTCTATACCACATAGCCTCAGCTCCTCCATCTATAAAATGATAGGAGCTACTGTCATAAGATATAGAGGGTTAACACTGGAGTCAGAAAGATCTGAATTCAGGTTCTACCTAAGTCACACACTAATTGGGCAGAAATGGGAAAAGTCATTTAACAATTCTGTATCTCACTTTCTTCAGCTATAAAAAGGAAGGAGTCAGATTAATAAGTGTAACTAAGTCCTGTACCAGGAACTATGCTAAATATTGGGAATGCAAATACAATAAAAGGAAAGATAGCACCTACCCTCAAGTAACGTAAATTCTAGAGAGGAAAATGATACATAAAAGAAAGGTAAATAGGAGAAGCAAAGGTGTCCATTGAATGCATTTTGGAGAGCTGAAAAAGAATATAGCCTGCTGAGAAGTTAAGACTTTTCTGGTCTGGATACCTTCCTTAAATAGACAATCTAGGAGAGAAGTCCAAAGGACAAAGGGTATTTTTGAAGTGTTACTTCAAGAACTGAAGTGATCTTCCAAGATGAAAAGTGCATGATGTAGAATTCTAGGTAAGTGGTTATGATGGCCTCTATAGCTCCTTCCACCTAGATAGCTATAATTTTTTAATCCTAACTTCTCGGTGCCCCTAGGCAACTGTTCAAGGTTATAATTTACAGAAAGGTTCCAAATACATTAATTAGATGAGGGAGATCTAACCCAGGGAGTTTTTCATTTTATAAATTGCAGGTTCAGACTAAAGGAAAAAATATAAATATATTACCAACTTCATAAGAAAATAAGTGATATTTAAATATGAATTGGCATTCCTTCCCTGTCTACTTATCAAAGGATCAAAGTCATATTCTTCTTTCATTATTATTCTGCTCTATTGTGATCTGAGAGAGATAAGAACCAGACTTGTTCAATTCAGGTAGAAGATCTGAAGGAATTGCATTTTCTTGGGCACTTGGATTGAAGCCAAGAGAATTGTGCAAATCATTTCCAATGAAAGTTCTCCCTGCTTCCAACAGCCAAAAATCATCAAGAGAAACATTGGGATTTTTCTCTTAAAGACTGGTATAATATCATAAACAAGGAAAGCTCTAAGAAGCCACCAGAATATGTGATCAAAGTTACTTTTGAAATACATGATATCATGCTTCAGGAACCACAAAATTTGCTTTGTGTTAAACCCAATGGTCAGTGATGAGGCTGCCAAAAAGATAAAATGGTGTATATCCTTTCCCATAGGAAGCTTACAGTCAACTAGGGAAATTTGAGGATAATC
Source organism: Myrmecobius fasciatus (assembly GCA_023553655.1). NCBI lineage: Eukaryota > Metazoa > Chordata > Mammalia > Dasyuromorphia > Myrmecobiidae > Myrmecobius > Myrmecobius fasciatus. Next base: position 228,373 of record JAJPUD010003337.1, on the reverse strand, counting down.
TAATCACCTTAATGGAAAAGGACACAATATGAGTGCTTAAGCCAGGTCCAAGAAGATAAAGCATCTGATTAGAAAGCTCATTAGTGGCTTGAAATAAATGGCCTTTGAGCTAGGCCTTCTGAGCCAAGAAAGCTTTATACAATGAAAAGAGGTTCTTTTTCTTTTTTTTTAAATTTTATTTTATTTGCAAAACATATGTATAGGTAATTTTTCAACATTAACCCTTACATAGCTTTCTGTTACAGATTTTTCCCCCCAACTCCCCACCCCTCCCCTAGATGGCAGTTTATCCACTACATGTTAATTATGTTAAAATATTTGGCAAATCGAATATATGTATACATATTTCCAAACCTATCATTGTTGTGCAAGAAAAATCGTATCTACACAAAAGACATATCAGATAAAGGAAACACAATGTAAGCAAACATCAATCAAAAGTATGAGAATGTTATATTGTGGTCCACATTTCACATCCCTCTCTCTGGGTATATATGGCTTTCTTCACTGAACAAGTGGAACTTGTTTGAAACATTTCATTGTTGAAGAAAGCCATGTCCATCAGAATTGATCGTCATATAATATTGTTGTTGCTGTGTATAATGATCTCCTGGTTCTCCTCGTTTCACTCAGCATCAGTTCATGCAAGTTTCTCCAAGCCTCTCTGAAATCGTCCTGCTGGTCATTAAAGAGGTTCTTTTTCATATAGTGGAAAGAGATCTGCCTCCTGCCATTTAATAGTTATGTGATTTGGAGCAGATCATTTAAACTCATAAGATTCCAGTTTTTTTTGCTCATAAGATAAAGGTGTTAGACTCACTGAGATGCAATATTTTTTTTTTGTTTTGTTTTGCTTTTTCAATTCAACACCTATGGTCCTGAAAGAACAGATAGCATTTTATAGAATCTTAAACTCACAGATGAAATGACAGAGGAGCCTCTCAAATATCAGCTAGTCCAACAAGTAGTTTGCAAGAATCCTCTTTACAACGTGTACAAGTGATCATGCAGCTTTTTCTGAAGGCTTCAAAAATGACTCAAGGTGTATTTGGTTAAAGACCTACTATGTGCCAGGCAGCTAAGTGGCACATTGCGTAAAGCACCAGACCACAGTTCAAATCTGGCCTTGGATACTTACTGGCTATGTGACTCTAAGAAGGTCATTTAACCTGTTTGCCTCAGCTTCCTCATCTGTAAAATAAGTTGAAAAAAGAAGTGGAAACCCACTCCAGTATCTTTGACAAGAAAACTTCAAATCGGATCACAAAGAGTCAGACATAACTGAAACAAATAAAAATAAACAGAAATTACCAGCCACCATGCTAAGTACTGGAGATCAAAAGAACACTGAAAGTCCCATACTTCAAGAAACTCACATTCTATCATAGAACAACACATGTACATGCCTTCTGATGAAAAGAGACTCAACACTTTTGTGGGAAACCCTTAACACTTCCAGAAAGCTCTAATGTTTAAGAGATTTCTTTACTTTTACCTGACCTAAATGGGTCTCTATGAAACTTTTACTACTAGTCTTAGTTTCAGGTCTCTGAGGCCAATCAGAAGTATAATTATATATCTAATTGACAACTTTCAAATATTTTAAATTATGACCTATAAGTCTTTTGTTGTCCAGGCTACATAAGTATGGCTTTCTTCAACTGATTCTTTCCTAATATGATCATTTGTCCAGTCTTCCTCCAGGGCAATAGAATTGGGGAGATATTGCTAGTGTAGCAAAAAATATTCTCAATATGAAGGGATGAAAAGTGACATTTCAAAAATATTAGTAAAGAATTGGTAATCAAGCATGGTGAGAAAGGATGAGGTCTCCCAGGGGCAGAAGCAAGTTTCAAAAACTCTGCTCCTTGATAAGTTAGTTATTATTAAAGTTACAACATATATATTGTAGCTCAAGTTTATTGTGCTAATGAACTCATTAACAACCTCCAGAGATGATTCAGGCTTATCTAAAGAATGCCTTGTTGAATCTTAATAAGTGAGATAAAGAGGGATTCAGTGAAAGAGTTCTGGGAAATGGTATGACCATCCTACAAATAGGCCAGATTCATTTACTGATACTATATTATCAAGAGAAAGAAAAGAAATAAAGATGGTAGGGAAGAATAAACTTCAATAATCTAAAACACTGCATTTGTGGCATTGTGGCAAATATAGTAATTTAATAGTAAGTTATCCAAACTCAACTTAGCACATAGCAAATGGAAATGGATACTATCTCATTCACTACAGTTTTCTTTCTTTGAAATCCCATATTCTGCCTTTCTAATCCATGCCTATGTGACCATTTAATTTTCTATTTTTCATTGTACTCATGTGCACCTTTGCTTAATATGTGCTCATATGCACACAGAATCCAACATTTCCATTACTTTTGGCTCTGATGATTCTGTGACATTGGACAAGTCTTTAAACCTCTGTAAAACTGTTTCCTAACTGTAAAATGAAGGAGTTTGGATGAGCTGGCCTCTGATATTCCTTTCAATTTAAAGTCTGTGTGACATTATACTACTTCCCCCAGATACTTTTTGTAATGGTAAGTACTGGTGAGGTTTCAGGGGAAAAAATATATATGTATATATATATATATATATATATATATATATATCATTGACTAATAGATTTCAAGATGGAAAGGACTTTAAAAGATATTCAGTACAATTCCATTGTTTTATAGGGGAAAAAGCTGAGGCCCAAAGGGAGAACAAATATTTTAGCTAAATTTACAGAAGTAGCAAATATCAGCCTGAAATTTGAACCCAAATTCTCTGATTCCAAGGCACTGAATCATGCTACTTTCTTGGAAAATGCAGCCCAGAGAAGTTAAAGATTTTCTCAACATCACATAAGTAACAGATTACAGAACTGCTTATTCAAAGTCTGAGCCTCTAACTCCAAATTCTGTGCCCTTGATGGAGTACCACGCTGCTTCACTTGTCCAAACTTGTAAACAGAGTTATGTGATGAATTTTGGCCACCAACCTCTGACTTTCAGTAGTTTATCCAAATCAGAAGTCACAAATTACACAGAGAAACCAGAGAATCTGAACACTCCAAGGGAAGCACACTCTCATAGCAATATAGAATACATAGAGTGTTTTATAAATGGTATCCGATTATATATATTTATATTATATCCGATTATATACATATATATGTATGTGTATACATACATACACACACACACACACACATATATATATATATATATATATCATAATGAAATGTATGCAATGAAGTACAGGATCATGGTTTAATGGAAAGATCCCTGCAAAAAAAGAAAAAAAAAACTGATTCAGAGAATCTAGGTTCTAATGCTTCCTTCCATGATTTACTATTCATATGCCCTTGGTTGGGAAAATAAAAATCTAATTGTTTAGGTACTGAAGAGATAGAATGAGATCACTTAAAAAGATTCTTCTACTCAAAAAGTATGACCCCTAGAAATATAATTTTATTGAAACATCATTGGCAGCATCAGTTTCAAAAGACATTACTGAAAGAAAATTTCCTAATGGCACTGGGAAGTCTACAATCTCTCCCTTGGAGGCAAGATGATCAGCATAGCTTTGAGGTCCTGCCTAGGCCATTATGAGTAGAACCAAATCCACAAGGGCCTAATGTAAAAGGCACAATAGGAAATGTAGGGAATTGTAGCTTCCCTGAATTGACAAGTTTCCAATGGGATGATTGTTTACAGTAGAGTAAAATAATGGGTTTTCAGAATCCCAGACAGCACTTTAAGTCCTTTATCTTGGCAGGTTCAGGCAAACAGTACCATCAGGCAAACTGATTAATTTTTTTAATAATGCTTTTTATTTTCAAAATACATGCAAAGATAGTTTTCAACATTTATTTTTGCAAAACCTTGGGATCCAAATTTGTCTCCCTCCCTTCTTCCCCTGCCTTCCCTAGACAGCAAACAATCCAATATATGTTAAACGTGCAATTCTTCTATATGTATATATATATATATATATATATTTCCACATTTATACTGATTAATTTTTAAAGGCAACTCTGCTTCTATCATGGCTCCACTAAAAAAAAACAGCTCACACTGGAATATCTTTCTATTATCTATTGTATAATTCTGAAATGTTTTATGCCACTATCCAAGAATATCCAGAATATGCTGTCAACTTAACTTCTCTAAAGCTAGGTCACACTACTTCCTTTTTGGCCTTTTATTTTCCAAATTTAGGCAATAGTTTTTAATCTCCAAGCTTTGATAAGTTCATTGCTATGCCTATTATGCCCTCTTCACACCTTTACCTACCGAAATCATATGTAGGATTCAGAACATAGCTCAGATATTAGCATTTCCATGACTCTTTCCACAATCCTACTATACCCCCAATGTCCAAATCCAACATAGAATATTAGGGAGGTAAGCAACCTTGGAGGCCATCCTAATCAATTCATCCCTGAACAAGGATTTACTCTTCAATAAATCTGACAAATGATTACCCAGCCTTCAATTAAGACCTCTAAGAAAGTGAGATGAAGAAATCTTTACTTCCCAAAGTAGCCCATTCTACTTTTGAATAGCTCTGAACATTAACAGATTTTTCTTACATAATACCTAAATTTGCATTTTTACAGCTTTCTCTTATTGCTCATAGTTCTTCCCTCTGAGTCCTAGAATAGATCTATTCTTATCTATTCTTTTTCTCATGAGACCACTCTTCAAATACTTAAATCAGCTGCCACCCCTACTACCACCACCCTGCCACTGAGTCTTTTCTTTTTCTGGCTAAATACAGAGACTCAAGTGTTCCTTAAATGAAAGACTCCAAGGACTCTTTAATTTTTTGTCATCTTTCTTTGGGTGCCCTATAGTTTATCAATGTATTTAATTTAAAAGATTACAATATTTGAAATGTGGTCTGACAACAGAAGAACCAAATGGAACTTTTACCACTCTAGCCAATTTAATTAAACTCTGTATTTATTAAATACTTGCTATGCATGGAACTCTGCCAGGTGCTTAGAATATAAAGACAAAAAATGACACAGACCTTGCCCTTAAGGAAATAATATTCTACTGTAGGATATGACATGGAAAAAAACCCCTAAAACCCTAAATGCAAAATAATTTGATGAGGATAATTGAAGTAATAGAAGGAGATGAAAAATGGCTTCATGTAACTTATAGCACATGAGCTGTGATTTAACAGAAGTTGGGGGTATTAAGAATCACAAATAAAAAGGGAATGCATTCCCTTAATGAAGCCTAAGGTTGTTGTAGCTTTTTTGAACGCCATATTTCAGTGTTGAAATGTGGACTTAATCCACTAAAACACATCATTTTCAGGTGAATGACTATGTATTAATTGTTCTTCCATTGCCACTGAATTTTATCCCAGTAAATCCAGTTCAATATATTACCCTCTTGAGAATATTTTAAGTTCTAATTTTTGTCAGCCAATGTGTCAGCTAGCCTTCTGAGCTCTCTGCCATCTGCAAATTTGATAAGCACTCTCTCTATGCTTGTAATCAAGTAATTGATAAAAATGTTAAAACAGTCCAGAGCTAATCCAGAAACCTGGGCAAATTCACTAGAGATTTTCCAAGTTGACATCAAACTAATAATGACTATGATTTTGATCTAGTCATTTACTATTTCCATATTCATCTAACTGTACTGCCTATTGCCACCATTTCCCCTCTTGCAACTAGTTAATTTTTGCAAGTAAGATCAAGACCCTGAAAATAAAGTTCTATAATTGCTTTCTCCACTTTTTGGATGCCAACATTACCATGAAGGGAGAAAAAAAGATAATTTATTAGCTGGTTTGTTTTTAGACAAATAGATTACCAGTGGATCCCTGGAAAATCATAGGATGTGTTTATGTAAAGTTTATGATACATACCATAAAAAACCTTATCTAATTTTGCTTTCTTCCCAGAAGATATATAAAATAAATGTATATATGTATTTATGCATACACACATAACATACACACACATACATATATTTATATATATATATGTATACATGTATACATATATATATACACACACATATACTTACTCCTATCTCCACTTGTTGTCACTAAAATGTTTTCCACCATACTTCTAACAATGGCCCATGGATTTCTTCATCTAATTATATGGTCTAAACATATTCAACTTATCCCCAATATGTTCTTACCAGTCTTTAATGAGACTGGCACAACAAACCATACCTAAGTAGGAGCCCCACATTCTGATACTTAAGCCAACTTAAATCTATAAGCTGAAAATCCTATTCTCAGTCATCAGCTTCTTAATGTTTCACTTCCTCTATCTGCCATTTTCTCCTGAAGCAGTTGTCTTTCATCTGAAGAAGAGATGGAAATAACATTTCTTCTGTTCCAAGAGTTGTCCCAAACTTTGTCATCCATGTTTTCCAGATATCTTTTGGCAGTATCATTGTGCCATGTGATTCCACAGAAGGGATGAGTCATCTGCCTTGAGAAGTAGTGCCATATTCTCCCCACATTCGGGAAATATGCCTCAAGAAGACAGTTGACCTCTCTATAATTATCATCAAGTCTGTAAAAAGCTGCTACTTCTCTAAGCAGAGAGTTACTAGTCACCACTACTTGCCTCTTCTGCTTCTATTCCTTATTTTATCTCTTTCACCTGGCAGTAACCCCAGATATGTATCATCATTATTTTGAGAATAAATAGCCACTTTCCTCTGAGATAGCACAAGTCTCTTTTTGGCAATTTGGAGCTCATATTTATCAAAAATCCCAAACCTATTAGGGTTCCTCTTTCTTTCTTTTCTTCTCTTTGTGACATTCTTCCATCCATTAAGCTTTTTGACACAGGTCAGGGTTTTCTACACTTTCCTCAGCTATTTTTCTTCATGATTTTCATAGCTGAAGACTTTTTTTTGGCTGTTGATAACCTTAAGTGTTGATTTTATAGATCAGAGATTTATATATGGAAGGGTCTTTGAAGAACAGCTAGAAGAGCATCTCTATATTCAATGCATCCATAGATCCTCTATGAAATGCACACTAATTGCATTTAAGCAAGGCAGAGTAGCACAAAATTGTCAGCTTCATTCTCTTTTCCAGTCATAAAAGTCCAATGGCAGGACAAAAGTCAGGACAACTGGCAAAGGCTTATCTGAGCAAACTTTAAATATTTTACACTTCAGTTGCCTTTATGGCCATTGGAACAAAATGTTCTCATTCTCCTGTTTCACTAGGAAAGGAGTCACATGCTGGGGGTAGACCTCCTTTCCCCCAACTCACTAACAGAGTTGAGGCTTTTGATTATCCTCAACCTGGTGCAGTCCGTCTATTTGTTTGTTTGTTTATTTTTTGCTGAGGCAATTGGGGTTAAGTGACTTACCCAGTAACACAGCTAGGAAGTATTAAGTGAACTCAGGTCCTCCTGACTTCAGGGCTGGTTCTCTATCTACTGCACCCCTGGCTGGCCTTGTATTGAGTAGATTTTGATAATTATTGCAATAAAAATGATTTCCTTGACAATCCAATGTTTTTTCTTCTATGCCTTTAAAAATATTATGTTAGAATGATGTTTATCGTTCACTAGTTTACCAAAGGAATTCACATGCTTTATTTTAAAATGGGAAAATTGAGTTCTAGATTAGTCAAACTGTCCCAGGTCACAAATGTATTAAGCTATAGAAGCAAAATTTGAATTTAATTCAAATTTTAGCTTTGTTCCTATTATGATACATTTCCACTGTGAGAACTAGCTAGAATAAGAATGAAGCAAAGAGTTGTAGTCTGATTTTGTGTAACAAATTGTTGCTGTTTCTCCTTTCTTTTGAAGTGGACCAATGCCATGACGGAATTATGTCTGGACTCGCACATGAATTGCATTTAAGCGAGGCACAGTTGCACAAAATTGTCAGCTTCATTCTCTCTAGAGTCATAAAAGTCCAATGGCAGGACAAAAGTCAGGACAACTGGCAATGGCATGGAACGTAGTGGATAAACTCAGTATCTTCAATATCTGACCAAGCTCTAAGCACTTTATGCTTCAGTTGCCTTTATGACCATTGGAACAAATTATTCTCATTCTCTCTTTCCTTTAGGAAAAGTGTCACATGCTTGGGGTAGACCTCCTTTCCCCCAACTCACTAACAGAGTTGAGGCTTTTGATTATCCTCAACCTGGTGCACTCCATCTACCAAGACAATTTACTGGTAGGTGGCAATTGTGTATATTACAGTTTCTTGGAGCCACAAGTGAGAGTTGGGTGAAATGTGAACACTAAAGATGGCTAAAAAGCCCTGAAAAGGGATCAACAACCGTTCACCAAAGGTATCAATCCTCTCCAAACACACCAAACACTCATGGAACAAATTGAAGATTACCTGAAAAGTCAATACATGAGCTTCCACTATGAAGTATCATAGTGTATATTCTCAATCAATAAAGCATTTATTAAGTGCATCATGCTGAGTACTGGGGAGAAAAGGGAATATAAATTCAGTTCTTGACCTCACGGAGCTGAAGTCTAGTTTCAGAAACTTCAAGTTATAGGTAACTATAGAGGTAATCTCATTTAATTACTTATTTTATGGAAAAGGAAGGAAGGTGAGACCCAGAAAGATTGCTTAAAAAATCCACAACTGTAACAGAAAGCAGAGTTGGATTGTGAAATCTAATCTTCTCATTGCAAAATGAATATTTTTTTCTCATTGTAGCACATTTGATTCTCTTTGATGATCTGCAGAGTGGAAGAGAAAATTTTATCAAAGGCTCCTTACCTTTTCTTCTAGTAGGGAAACCAACTTGCACTTCAAATATAGGCAATGACTCAGAAGTGGAGGGAAGGAAAGATAACTATGGCAGACTCTTTGGAGGTCACTGCTACATTATTCCTGTTTATCCTATTTTCTGTAAGAGCCTTTGCCTTTTGTTATTCTTGCTTCCTTTGAGTTTATTAAGTACCTCTTTTATATACACATCTCAGTTATAACTGTATGTGTTTCATTTTCTCAAATTATATTGTTTCTCAAGGAGAAAAATGTCTATTATTTGCTTCTGCATCTCCCCCCAGTGCCTAGCATGATGCAGTGTATAAAGCAAGCACATAATTGAGTTGATTGAAAGTAAATGTGAATTATTTTATTCTTTTCATTTCTCTTCATCAAGCACTTTACAGACAAAGCTCTTAAAAAATCACCTCTTTAATGAATACATTTCTTAACTGAAACAAAAGCATTTCTTAAGTAAAATACCAGTTCTACAGACATAATTAATGATAAAACATTCTTCCAGATCAGAAGCTATAATTAAAAATCTATATCTGCTATTGTTAATCATCCCCTAGTAAGCCACTGAAAGCAGTCAAACCCCCCATTGCCTTAAGGATCCAACCTTGGCACTTCATCAAGAATTAAGTATTTCCTTAAAAGTAAACTGGTTTTATTTTTGCTCTTGTTTAAAATTCACATTTAGAGTAAGTTTTAATATTGACAATAAAGTGAAACTATCATTAACATCTTTAATCATGCACACATAGGGCATTTGGAAAGTATAGAACACAGAAGACAGGGTCGGAGGAACATTGAATTTTTTTTAATTGGAATTTCATTTCAACATGCTTTAGATAAAATATATGCAAGCTGAATTGAGGTGATGGCTTTAATATAGTCATTTTGGTTTCAATATTACAAGAAAAACAAAGAATACATTGATTAGTTTTATATTTCTAGTAACTGAAAAGGCAAAGGAAAATATTAATCAAATAAAGTCATTTTCAACAACTAGTCCCCAAATTCTTAAAGAAGTTTTAAGCTATTAAAAGCTTATAGAGGGGCAGCTAGTTGGTGCAGTGCATTTTCCACCAGCTCTGAAGTCAGGAGGACCTAACTTCAAATCTGGCCTCAGATACTTAACACTTTCTAGCTATGTGACCATAGGCAAGTCATTTAACCCCAACTGCCTCAGAAAAAAAAAGCTTATATAATAGGGTACCCTAAATAGTCACTCATTCAACAAACTATTAAGCAATTATAATGTATAAAACACTGTGCTCAATAGTACATTTTAAGCAACTACTTTGGGCCATATTAAAATTGATGTTATTATTAATAGTCACAATAGTGCAGTAGTGCTAGATTTGGGATTGGATCATTTGGATTCAAATCCTGGGCCTGCCATCTTGTTTAAATCATCTTGAAGATATCACTTAATCTCTTTTGATCTCTGTATCCTTATCTCTTAAAAAAAGATAGGGGAGGGAGCAGGATTGGACCAATGAATTCCCTAGTATTCATGTCTCAAATGAAAATCATAATACATTTAATTCAATCATAATTTGCCGTGTCCAAACAGATCCAATTAGTCAAACCAAAACTATACTGCTATTTGTTCATATAGAATTTGTATAGAGAGGGTTCAAATAACAATAATTTCTGCCAGTTGTAAAGTCACTCTCATTTTTCTTTCTTCATATGTTGTGAGAATGCCTTTTCTATCTTAGTGTGTTTACCAATTCTCACTGTTAAGAGTTGGGGGAAAGGGGCAATAGAGAAAAAAAGGAGCTTCTGTTAAAATAATTTTCCCTTGACTTTCATCATTCCATAAACTCACTTGTGGAAGAAGTATATTGTGCATTGATGTGTACATCATTGGTATACACTATCTACTAATGAATCCTGATCAATTTCTGGACATTTAAGATGATCAAAACATCTTTTCTATATTGAAAGGAATCTGCCTCCTCATACTTGCTACTTCCTATAGCTACCTCTCCCTTCTGTATTTAAACAGAATTAGTTTAATCATTCTTCTCGGCAACAAGGCAATTTGTCATCACTCATCATATTTCCAACTAAATATATATTATTCAAGACATTGAATAATATCTTATTTTTCAAACAATAGAACTGGTCAGTTTCCTTCATGGCCTCTCCAACTTATCATTATAAATAATTTCATTTAACAGACAAGGAAACTGAAGTCCAGAAAACTAAAGTGATTTACCTATGGCCATAGATAGGTCTTTCTCATATTATTTATGCTATAGAAAGTTTTTTTCCCCCACAAGCTAAAAAAACTGCAATTCTTCAGAGGACTCTTTATATTTTTTGACCACTTATCATTGTATAGATATGTATACATGATGAAAGAAACTTTCAGCAATGGAGAGTGAATATCTTTCTCTGTCCTGATTGGTGACTGTGTCACCTGGCCAAACATTTCAAGCAGGCCCCAGTAGTGCTTTATTTAATTCTGCCCAACAACTTCTTGATAGCCTTGACAACTACCTTGCTGCCAGACACATAAAATCATTAGTCTTTCTTTTCCCCATCCTCCAAACTATGATTGTCATCCTCATCAATGCTCCTAGAGAAAAAAAAAAGGTACCAGTATGGTCCCATGGTTACTCACTATCCATGTAACTTTATTAAAGCTTTCTATACTGTGTGCTATTTGATTTTGCATCTGTATCCCTAGAACTTGACACAATGTACTTGCTGTCTGTCTCTATCTCTGTGACTCTCTGCACCTCTCTGTCTGTACATGTATCTGTATCTGTGTCTCTCTCTGTCTCCCTTCCTTCCTCCCCCATCTCTTTTCCCTTTCTTTTCCCTTCCATTCATTATTAAAATAATATTACCAGAGACCCTAAATAGTAAAATGAGAGTTAGTGATTAATACTAAAGGTATTTTTTTTAAATCAAAGGAAGAAGCTACATAAAGGAGAAAGAAAGATAATAGAAGGGGTAGGATTAATGCTTAGTATTGATAAGATGATGAGAACAGACTAGACTGTTTTGCTTTTATTTTACTGTTTTCTCTATCAAGCAAAGAATAGGTAAGAATGGTTAACCCAAGATACATGAAGTGATATTAGTGCTTTTAGTTTTTCTCAGCTAGTGCACGTCCCATATTTGTTTAAACTATATAAGTACTGAATGAACTGATAATGTGATTACTGATCTGCTTGCAGTGACTTCTGAAAGATTTCTCTTTGGCTCTCTTCTTAGAATTTTACACCAGGGAATGTCTCCTATCCTTTATCTGAACTCTCTTAAATGTATTCTTCCAAAAGAGAGGTTGTACATCAGACTATTCTGAGCTTTCAGCTTTCCTCTTTCACATACTCTGTCACAAAGTGGTCACTTTTAAGATTTCCATTATTTATGCTTTAACTGCCAATTTCCCATTGCTTCACTTTACTTCCAACTCAGTGCCCAATTTGCTCCATCTCCCCAGCAATTACTGTATACATGTACAGATGACTTCAATAGGAGGTATGCCATCTAACTGGTGAGTCCCTGTCTGTGTTTGCTTTCTTAGATCTGCCCCAGTAATAATGCACACTTCATTTCCAGTTCACTCTCTAGTCTACTTCACCTATCCAACACCTTTGGTTCAGATAAATTCCTTCCTTCCTTTCAGCTCTTTTCTATGTGTCATCTTCCCATATTTGAATGTTTGGTGCTTGACAGGAAGGACTTACTGGTGGTGGTATTTAATCGTCAGTACTTACCAGAGTGTTTGTCATATAATAACTATTTAATACTTTATCCATCCATCTATTAATCCATCTATCTACAAAAACATAAAATATTAGCTCATTTTGTCCTCTCTTTAAAATGAATCTAATAGTAAGGCTACTCAAGGATTATTTCAGCTTCTTTGTTTATATTAGAGATAAAGCTCCAACAGATACCTCAATAATTGAATTTCTCTGTTACTATTATGTTGTATTCTATTTGCCTTTCCCCAAAATCATAACCATTCCCTACTTCTGAACACTGGTGTGTGGTACACTTATCTAATGTTCTTGCCATGACACCACAATGCATTCAACAGTGACTCCCTTCTGTCTTAGAATTAAGATTTTGGAGAAAATGACAGAAGAACAAGTAACATTATATAAGTAGGAACTGAAATATCCTTATAAAAATCATTCCATTAAGCATTTAAATAGTTACAAGTATGATACATACTAAGTTGCTTACCAAAAGTGAAATCCCTGTTTCCAAACATTATTTCCTAATTATTACAAAATTCTTCTTTATTTTGAAATTATAGTGATGTCGTATAAATATCTCATGTCACATATTATGCTATTTAAGGAGTAAGAAATTATTAATAATATTGGAGACAGGAGACACTGATTCCCATTTCCATAAGTTTTCTAAGAAGTTTCATAGCAGGAGACTATCACAGAAAGTGAAAAAGATTAGGATAAGAGTCATCTCACTTTGATCATTCCTTTCTCAAAATATTCGGGGTTTGGAATATAAAAATGAATACAAATGACTCAGTCAACCAAATGTTACTTGAAGCCTCTTTCTAAATTAAAAACCAATGTGTTTTGAGTTCATGTGAGGGTTGAGAAAGTGCCTGCTTAAAGAGTCAAAATATATGCTCTTTTCCCCCTCAAGGAAATTAAAATTTAGCTAAGGAAAAGAGATGCACATGGATAAATATTTGGCAATGCAATGAAACAAATGCAACTATCAATTTGGAAGCAAAGAAAAATGTTATAGAAATTCAAATGAGGAGAGTTTTTTGGTTTTAGTCAACTGGGAAAGCTTTATATAGGAAGGGAGGGTTAAGTTTAGCCTTGAAAGAATGATAAAAGTGAGGATGGATACTTAAGAAAAGCAACAATAATGCATAGAATGGTTATCAAACAAAAGAAAAGAAAAAACAAAAGTATAGTTTATAAATGGGCATCTCGCAGATATACAATTCATGTGAAGCAAGTTTATTCTGTTATGGATACTGGGTATTCTCCACCTTCATATACTTCTGGAAATTACCATAATGTATGTATATTTTCTCTATTTTAATCAAGTGGCTCTCTATTGACTAAAACTTAGCATTTCTGGTGAACTTTGCCAGCCATCTTCAATCTCTCATGTCCCTGCCTCTCCCTCTAATAAGGATTTCAAGCTTTCACTCAGGGACACAAACTTCTGAATGGTGAGCATTCTTTGTATTTTGCCTGAACCCAGACAAATCATACAGCTTCCCAACTATATCCACTTCCTCTATCTCACCTCCCTCATCCTTTGGCAAACAGAACTCTGAGAATAGCTTTAAAAAAGACTTTACCATTATAAGAAAGGATATATCTATCAATTATTTTATAGTTCTCATTTCAATCCTGGGCTTTCAGTTTTCCTTTCACATACTGTCACAAAGAGGTCATTTTCAAAATTTCCATTATTAATACTTTAACTGCCAATTTCCCATTACCTCACTTCCCATTATCTCCTTTCTTGATCAAAACACTTCTCACTGTCTAAGTGAGATGCCTAAGTAGGTTAAAACTTATGTTTAGGAGTAAAAAGAAGTAAGTGTAAAGTGGTAGAAATGAGTGACACTGTGAAGAAGTATGGATGCTTCAAGAACTTGGTCTTTACTGTTTTTTTAATAGAAAGTTCATAATAAATACTTCTACTTTTTAATAAAGCTATATTAAAGCTGTCATTGCCAGCAAAATGCCAAGGCTCAATCTCATCATGAATCTTTTGGAAAACTATAATCTCATAAAATTAAGGACTTTAATTCTCTAATTGATAAATGGTCAAAGGATATGAACAATTTTCAAATGAAGAAATTAAAGACATTTCTAGTTATGTGAAAAAATGTTCTAAATCACTATTGATTAGAAAAATGCAAATTAAGATAACTCTGAAATATCACTACATACCTTTCAGATTGGCTAAGATGATAAGAAAAGATAATGATAAATGTTGGAGAGAATTTGGGAAAACTGGGACACTAATACATTGTTGGCAGAGCTGTGAACTGATCTAACCATTCTGGAAAACAATTTGGAACTATGCCCAAAATGTTATCAAATTGTACATACCCTTTGATCCAGCAGTGTATCTCTACTGGGTCTGTATCCTGAAGAGATAATAAAAAAGGAAAAGGACCTATATGTGCAAAAATGTTTGTAGCAGCTATTTTTTTTGTAGTGGCAAGGAACTGGAAGTTGAGTGGATGCTCATCAGTTGGAGAATGGCTAAATAAGTTATGGGATCTGAATGCAATGGAATATTATTGTTTTACAAAAATTATCAGCAAAATGATTTCAGAAAGCTCTGCAAAGATGTATATGAACTGATGCTAAGTGAAGTCAGTAGAATCAAGAGAACATTTTACATAGCAACAACAAGTTTATGTGATGATCAACTGTTATGGACTTGGTTTGTTTAGAAAAAGAAGTGATTCAGATCAGTTCCAGTAGATTTGTGATGGAGAAAGGCATACAGAAAGAAGACTATGGGAACTAAATGTGGATCACAACATAATTTTTTCATCTTTTTTTGTTGTTGTTTGCTTACTCTTCATTTTATTTATCATTTTTTTTCTTTTTTGATTTGATTTTTCTTGTGCAGCATGATAAATATGGAAATATGTTTAGAAGAAGTACGCATTTTTAACTTATATTGGATTACTTATTCTCTAGGGGAGAGGAGAAGGAAAGGGAGACAAATTTGGAACACAAGGTTCTGCAAGGGTGAATACTGAAAACTATCTTTCTATATATTTTCAAAATAAAAAAACTATTATTAATGTTTTCTTTTACAAAAGATTAAAGCCTTTAAAGCATGAAGTGGCCTCAGGGTGATTTAGTTAGGCTCCTTCTTTTCACAGATGGTAAAACTGACACTTATAAAGAATATAAGGCTTAACCCAAGTCATTTAAGCAGTAAGTACCAGATGGAAGATTTTAAATCAGGTATTCTAACTAACTATATTGTGTTCCCCCCCCCTTTTCAAACATGATGTGGAAGTTCTCTGCAGTGGTGTCATTTGCAATCCTTCCCAACTTGTATGATTTTGCCTTCCTCTAAATCTTCTATGGGAGAGTTTCCTCAACATGAGGAAATCTTTCTTCAGACTTCTGTTTTTGATATTTTGTGGTTATCAGAGCAACTTTGATTTGTCCATTGGTTATCCCTTTGTTTTCTTTTTGTTATATATTCTGTGTATTGGTATATGCACATGTAAGTACATTTGAACACAAAATATTTCTTTTTATCCCTATACATTATCATTGTTACTCTGAGACATTACTCTCTATTTGATGTTGATCTAAGGAACCCATACATTTTAACCTTTTTAACTTTACATTACAATATTTTTCTCTTGAGAAAAAAGCCAACATGTCCAATGCACAGAGTTATATTTTTCTTGTAAAGATTAAGAAAAACAATTTTTCCTTTGTAATCTCCTATGTTTTTAGTAAGTATGGAAAAGAGCAGATCTAGTATAATGTCAGTAGAGGTTCTCTTCTTGTATTAACTTGGAAATTCAATACCCTCTCTTGAAGTTCATGCTGTCAACTGAAGTGAACTCACATTGTAAATTTAAGAGCTAGTACTGTAGTTTGTAGCTAGGACTTAAAAATGGAAAATTTAACTAAAAATTGAATTGGCAAATAAATACTGAAATCTGAAGGTCATTTTTCTTATTAAATTTAAGAGAACATGTAGTTGTGAGTGCAGAAAGGAAAATAGGGAGAATAGAAAAATAATTGGATAGCAATACCTCCCAAATCTGGAGTAGTAACTGGTAATTACAAAGTAGGACAAGTTAAAGTGTTCAACCAGAGATGTTGCCAGAGGACCTTGACCAGAGTGGCCTTCAGGCCATGTAGTAAAGGGAAAAGGATCACAGTGATATCTCCAGCTACTTGGTGCATCTTCTCTGATAAGCTCTCATCATTCATTGCCTAGTGAAGGGGAGGTATCTTAAAGAGGGTCAAATATTTTACTGTTGCTGTGGAGGGAGTAATAAGGTCTTACTCCCACACATCTGACCAATTTCCCATCTCTGAAGACATAGGAAAAGTTACCAATTAGTGAGGAGATTTGGAAAATGGGAAATTTCTAGCATGTAAGCTTTGTGGTGGAAGACGGAAGGAGAACTCAAATAGTAGAAGGTAGCATTCCTAGAAAACAGTCTATCATGAGAAAGAATATGTTCAAAAATAAATGGAAACCTTCCTCCTTCACCCTTCCTGAACCCCAACATCTAGCTTCTAGTTCTAATTTAAAAACACTCAGTGTAACTTAAGTCATTGATTCTTGCATTTGAAAAATGAAAATATAAATCAAGTAATCCCTGAATTCCCTAAATTTCTAAGATTATGTTTCTATTATTTTATGTCATATAGATAATCCAGCCAGCAGAAAAGGTATGAGAGTTTAACTGAATAAACTTTTGGAATATCATTTCTGCCTTAGAAAAGGATTATTTTCTCTCATTAGAAGGAGGAGGAGGAGAAGATGGCTGAAAAGAATATGGAAGAGAAAGAAATGTGGAGAGGGATTTTTAGATTCACATTATTTTGACATTTCCTCACTGGAAGTTCAGATTGAGTCATTTGCCAGTCAGTGAGACTGATCCTTCTTCAAAAGAGGATAAGTAAAAACTCCAGATTATAAGCAAATTGGAAAAGGCTTATGTTTCTCTCTCTCTCACTAACCTTTTCTGCCACATGAACACAAGCATTAGCTTGTAACTTAATACGCACTTTAATTATTCCTTTCCTGTTTTATAAGATTGGGACATTACATGATAATTCAAAAGTCTTAGTGCAGGTTAAGTTATTAAAATTTAAAAATGAAGCTTTGGGATACTGGATATGTGTATTCTCTGTGTGTGTATATGTGTATCTTATATATCTACCTGTCTAGACACTAAACTAATTGGGACATTCTCTTATTATATGTGTGCATATACATATAAGACATATATGTATATACACACAATCCTGTAATAGTGTATTATAAAATATGCATTTCACTAATTTTTGGAAGCTATATATATATATATATATGTATATATATACATATCATTTGGAAGATTATTCAATATGTATGTGTAAATATATTTTCATCAAATGATGGATGATGATGAAAATGTTAATGATAAATAGATTTTGCAAAATATAAAACAAAAAATAGGATTTTGTTATTAATTCTAGAACTGCTAGATATACTTATTAATGAAAACTCTCCTCTCTCATGAAAGATATTTTTAATCTTCATTGTCATGTTATTATAGATACCTATTCATTGGGCATTTAGCATTTATCACCTCCAATGTTTATTATTTTTCCTCTATTTGTTATGGCCTTGTCCTATCCATTACATGGTATCCTTCTTGAAAGGAAGAATTTGCCAACTTTGAACCTCCATTCATAGTGTCTAGGTAGTGCTGTGTAGGACAGGTTTCTCAAAAAGTCACTTGATCATTTTTAAATTAATCCCTCTCTCAGGAAGAGCTACTAGAATTATTGCTTTTCTTTTTTTTTAGATTTCACCAACCCCAACAAGGAGAACCAAATGCATGTGTATATACAAACCAAACTGGATCATTGTTCCAGGGGGCCTGAAGGCCAGGTACACTGTGATGTAGTCCTTGAAAGGAGACAATTTTTTTTTTGTTTTGAAAAATCAAAGATTATAACCCAGAGGAATAATTAAATTATAGCTTTTGTTTAGGGACTTGGATTTTCCTATGAAGTGTCACTAGATCATGTGGTGAGCATTTGATTATTTATTCTTATTTTAAGAAATTTCTTTTTGTTTTTCACTTCATGCTCACTCTGGAATGTATTTTTTTTTACTCTCTTATCCAGTGAATTATCCTATGTAATAATTTTTTTTTAAAGAAAGCAAGTAAATTGGTCAAAATTGCTCGACACTTCAACTGAACCTGACTCCAACAATCCGTGCAGTGTCCCATACCTCTGACTTTCCAATTCTACAAAGAGAAACAGAGGTACATTTCTCAAACATTTCTCTAGAGTCAAGCTTGTTCGTTATAAGTGTATAACATTCAATTCCATTTTGATCTTATTGGTGATCTGTCAATTTACATTATTTTATCCATGTATAATGTTCTCATTGTTTGGCTTACTTTACTTTTTATCAGTTCATACCAGTCTTCCCATGTTTCTCCAAATTCTTCAAGGCACAAAGACACCATATTTCATTCATATAGCACAATTTGTTTATCCATTCCCTAGATGATGAAAATCTCCTTTATTTTTCATTTTCGATAGCCCCCAAAAGTGTTTTTTTGGATATTTTGACATATATAGAACTATTGTATCATCTAGGATGGTTTCATAGTGGGATATCTTCATTAAAAGGTATGACCAATTTAATTACATCCTTTGTATAATTATGAGTTGACTTTTAGAATCCTTGGACTGATGTAGAAACACATCAAAAATGTATCCTTGAATGACTATGATTTCTAAACTTTAAGAGATGATGTCCCTCTTCATAATAGAAGAGTTTATTAAACTACAAAACTCCCATGTTAACCTTAATTCCATGTTGCATTAGGGTTGGTAAAATCTGGCTATGCTGATGAGAGTCATAAATTTCTGGAAGTCACTGACTGGGCACCTATTCTGGTTGGCCAAGTCTTACTGAAAACAAGAGCTGAAAGTTCCCTTGGTGAACTTTCTAACCTAGGTTTGGAGGGTGGGGAAATCACTTAATCAATAAGAAAGAGATGTCATTTCATATTAGTCCCTGTGCTATTGTTGCAGAGACACAAATTCAATAAGTTTACTTTCTCTATTCAATAATTTTACTTTCTATTGGGAGGGAGAAGCACCCAGACATACAAGTCAACATCAAATTTATATACAGGAAATACTAAGTTCATTTTTGTTGGGGGGGCATATGAGGAAGAGATAGAATTAGTTACCAGAATTCTGAGGGAAAGCCTCATTTGGAAGGTGGCAATTGAACCAATCTTTGAAGAAAGCCTAATATTTAGAGAGGCAAAGAAGAGAAGGGGATAGATTCCAGCACTGGCATCAATCTTTGCAAAAATATATAATAGAAGAGTAGATCAATTTGGTTTGAACATAAAATGTAAAAAGGAGGAATAATAGCTATTAAGCCTCAGAAAATAAGCTAGAATCAGAGTATGAAGGACTTTAAATAACAAACTGAAAAGTAAAAATAAAAATATATTATGGGGATACATATTAAAGACATATATGTGGTTACACTATATTTATATTGCCTTTATCTCTCTGTCTGTATATCTATATCTCTACTATCTATGTGTTTGTCTCTCTGTTTAACAACCTATACTTCCTGTATCTATATCTGTTATTTATTGATATATTTCTATATTTATATCTATTTACATCATATATATATATGTCTAAAAGCTTCTATATCTCTATTTATCTATTTTATTTATCTATCTTTCCTATATTTATGTCTGTCCGTCTATCTCTCTTTAGATAATTATCTTAGAAACAATAAAGAGCCATAAGAGTTTCTTGAGGAAGGGAGTAGACAGGATCAGGCTTGTGTTTTTGAACTATTACTTTGACAGTTCTTTGAAGACAGACTGAAGAGAGCAAATACTGGAGGCCAAATGATCAATTAAGAGGCTTTTGTATTAATTCAGATAAGCGGTGATAAAGGCCAGAACCTGGGTGATGTCTTTGTGACTAGCTAGAGTAAGACAGATGTAAGACATGTTGCAGAGGTAGATTGCACAAGACAATGACTGAATATGAAAAGTGAAAGTGAAGAGTAGATTTGAAATAATAGATTTTAAAATTAACTAACTAGTATTGTTAAATACTAATAAATAGTAACCAATAGTAAATAAGTAAATAACTTTTATTTCAAAAGAAATAAAAAATAGAAAAATTCTTTAAGATGTATGAAATTATGAATTCAGTCTTGGACATGTAAAGTTTAAGATATGCATTTGGGAAAGTCCAATAGTTATATAGGACTGGAATGCATAAAAGAGGCTAGGTCTAGGTATAGTGATTTTGGAATTACTACATAAAGATAATGCAAATCTAACTCTGGATTAGTAATCAATTAGCAATCAATCAATATTTATGATTTACGATGAGCTAAAACATTGTGCCAGGATCTGGGAATACTAAGAACAAAAGAAAGAAACTGTCCCTGTGCTTAATGACACATTCTATTGGATACAGTTGATATTATTTCATGAAATTAATTGAATCAAATTACATTTATGCATTCTTATAATTTGAATATATGAATATGTGTATATAAATATGAATACATGTGTACAAACACATGTGTATATACATATACATACAAATATATATTAGAACACAGCTTCAGAGTTTCTTCTATTGCATAGAATTATGAAGTAATCAATCCCAGATCTTCCCTTTAGGAAATTACAGACTAAACATTTTATATCAAGCAAATCATTGGAAAACATTCCTCTGCTGGAAAAAAATATAAACAAACTACCATTTTATTTGTTCTAGAAAGAAAAAAATGAATATAATCAGCCTAGGATTAAGAAGAAATTCTAAGAAGAATTATGAGCAGACATTCAAACATATAATCACAAAAGGATTAATGAGCAATCTTGTGATGGCTGAATAAGGTTGATTACTAAACTATGGACTTTTATTGAACACAGAGTTATAATTGCTTCTCCAATGATGCACAACATTTACAGCTTCCAAAAGTGATAGAAAAATAATAAGAATCCACTACTTAGTGGGTTTTTTAGTTTAACGGAAAATATTTGTATATTTTCTAGAAGGGAAATAAAAATAGATCAATGTACATTTAGCATCCTTCCTCTATCCTCATCTCTATCATAAGAAAATGATAAAATACCTTTATGAGCACCTGAAAGTTCCTAAGCTCAGTATTTAGTGGAAACTGCTTAATTCTTTGACATTTTCAGGGACACTGACATTTTGATTCATCTTGGTCTGTACTAAAAGCTCTGGGAAGAAGATAAAAGATGTTCTAGTCCTGAAGAACAAATATCTATCATTAAGGGAACAGGAGAAAGTTGTCATAAGAGTTACAAACCAGAGAACTCACAATCTGGTGAATGTTTAATAGGCTGCTGAGCAATAAGCTGAAAGGTTGAAACAATTTTGCCTCAAATTAATAATATTTCTCAGTTCTGGGGTACAAATTAATTTAGAAAGAAGAGAATGGAAGAATGCATATTATAAGGACTTAAATAAGAGATGCATATTTCTTGCCTATCACATTGCAATTCCACATGGTAGAGACAGAGGTCCAAATATAAGAGATGAGATATGACCATCATTGTGCTTGCACAGCAGCATCTTGATACAGTGAAAACTATACTGGATCTGGTATTTGAGGACCTGAGTTTAATTCTCTGCTGCATCATTTACTTCCTGTATAACCTGGACAAATACTTATGATCTTGTAATGGTTTTGAGTTTCAGGTTCTTCTCCTCCCTTCTCAGCTTGTGCCATTCCATAAAACTCTGAAAGCCAATGATACTATCTTCCTTAATCTTTCTCATAAAAGACAAACTATCTTCTAATTCCAATTATTTTCACTGGTTGTCATCCATTCCTAGAACTATTTCCCTTTATCCCTTCCACTTCATAGCTTTCTTGTCTTCTTTTAAGTCTCAGCTGAAACCAAATTTTTCTGCAAGAAACTTTTCCCTGTTCTCCTTAATCAATATTAGTGCTTTCCCTCTGATATCCCTAATTTATCTTTTTTCATATAGTCTTTCTACATTCATTTGCTCCCCCCATAAGACTCCATATTTATTGAAGGTAAGGATGTTTCTTTCCCTTTTTTATTCCTAATGCTTTCCAGTGCATGGCACAAAGATGGCTTAAAAATTACTTGTGACTTGAGTTTACATGGGAAAAATAAAGATGATATAAGAGATAAAAATTATACGAGGAAACAAGCATTCTGCTACACTGTTGGGGCAGCTGTGAATTAGCCCACACATAATGGAAAAAATTCATAATGTAAAAATTGGCAATTATTTCAAAAGTATAAATAAACTATAGTGATCTTTGTACATATGGAAGGTGAAAAACAGAAAAAAGTCCCACTATATGCAGATATATTTACAGCAACACTTTTGTTGTAGTCAAAACTGGGGGGTAAAAATACTAAAACATTTCCATCAATCGGGAAATAATTGAAAAATTTTATTATGTAAACATCTTACTATATTATTGTGCTCTAAAACATAAAAGAAATGTATAAAGACTTGCATAAATGTATAACAAAGTATAATACATAAAAGCACAAAAACAGTTAATGTGAAGACGACAGGAAGGAAAAAAGTATGCTCCATGAAAAATTTCAGAAATGATGATCAACCCAATGACCAGCTATGACTTCCTAGGCCAGATGGTGAAGCATATTTTCAGCTTCCCATCAGAGAGATTGTAGAATATAAGTGAAAAGTGCAATACACACTATCAGATGTAACCAGAGTTTATCTGATTTGCTTCATTTCATTTCTTAGTTAAAATTGAGAGCTTTTGTTTATTTGCCTATTGGAGATAGTCACTGGAAAGTGAAGCTAATCCCCTCAAAAAGTATGGAAAATACAAAGCAAATTACTGGACTGGATGATTTCTGAATGTCTCTCTGGTTGTAAACACCACAATTCTAAAAATAAATTCAATTGCAGTGATAAAACTCAACAGAGTACTTCAGGAGCAGAGTGAATACCTATTGAAGATTCTTTCAGGATACTGAGACAGTATTCTGGATAGGAATATATTAGGTTCTGGAAGTAACTTACAATACTGTCAAAATTAGTTACCAAAGGAAGAAAGGATGCTTGCTCATTAACATATTACTTCATTATCATGTGGCCAAATGTAGATCTGTAAAGATGGCTACCATAGCCCAGACTGTAAGAAGTAACTGAGAAGACATAGTTTATAGTTCTCATCAGGGTTAGATGTCAAAAAGAATATTAAGTTACAAGAATTAAATAACGTTTTGGATTATAAATTTGATGTGCTAGGCTTATTTATATTAAATTCAATCATATCCAGTATAATTTATCCTAAAGATCTGAGTATTATTTAGGCTCTTGTCAAAGTTTTTTTGTTTTTTTTTAAATGGGAGCAAGTTATATATCACACTTTTAAACCTACAGAAAGCTGCTAGTATTTTGTAAAATAGCATTTCCCTATGTGTGTGAATATGGGAAACATAAATATTGTATTTAGATAAACACTGTTCAGACATCTGGGTAACATGACTGATAAGATAGAGTATCGATAATTTACAATAACTCTTCAAAACCTCTAATTATACATCAGATGCATAACAATTATAACTGTGTCCATAAGATAAAAAGCCTAACAGAGTTAATATCTATAAAAACTGAGAGGAGAGAATTCTAATCCATATCCTTCTTGCTTCATAATTACTGTTCCCACCAGTCCCCATAAGTAGAGCACAAGCCAACATACTGGCTCGTACACTGGGATGCACTAAGTAATTTTCCTGTGGAAGCTATAATCTCCGTCAGTATGTCTCATCCCAGCTTCATCTTGCCCTCACCATTCACCGGTATTCTATGACAGTAATTCTATGATTTCAACTTTTCCCATCTACTTGAGAAGAGGAAGACATAGGAGAGCAGAGCCATGTCCAGTCAAAGGATTAAGGAATGGAAGGAACTGAAGCCTGTGGGGCTTCAGAAGTGAAGGAAAGGGGACTAGTATCCAAATAGGGGCAGCCTTGTCCCCTTAGAACTCACTTAAAGCTAGTAAAAGGTGAATTTCTCCAAGTAGCACAAGGCTGCAACAGCTTTGAGACAGAGACAGACAAATATGGAAATAGAAAATATTTAGCTCATATTGTTGTCTTTTAGCATAATAAGTCTGTTAGCACTACAAGGAATCAGTGTGATACAGATGCTGCTCAATATTTAGTGAGTTTTATGATCACAACGGACACTCCTTCAGTTAGTGTCAGGATTTGCCAGTGTCACAAATTGCCACACTACAATATTCTAAATTTCCATGTACTGCATCCTGCCTTCAGAAGAAAAGAATAAGGTGCTTCCTGTCTGATAAAGACTTTGTATCTATTTCTGAGTTTTCTGGGAAGTTTTATATATTCTTTTTCTCCTAACAGCTTTATCTTGCTTTGATCTGTGACTGTGAATTTACCCATAGATTTACTCTTCAACCTTTTCCCTGCCTCTTGGATTCTTGTACAATTCTGTTAAAGAAGTGATACTAGTCCCTCATCAGAACAATAAATCAGCTACCCCACTAGAGAGATACATAAATATAATACAAGAAATTATAAAGGGAATCATTATATTGGGGTCGTTTCAGGACTTGATAGCTTAGGAGAAAAAAGGAAGATGCAAAATGATGTGACCAAGGCTAATGCCTGAGAAACTATTGGCAACGATACCCTTTGTCACAGATTTCCATTTCTATTTGGCGGCTAAATGTTGCCTTCTCGTTTTACAACTGCACTGAAGATTTGTTTCCAGATGGCTGCCTTATTACCTAGTCTTTTACATTTCCAATTCTCACTCCAAAGTTAATCCAGAAGGGCTCCTTAAAATAAGCATCCTAAATAAATGTATTTTTGTTAAGAAAAGACTGTTTAATTGTTAGTTCAGTTTTAGTACGTCCATACACTAGAGTCTTGATATTGGCAGGGAGGAAGTCCAGGGAATCAAATGTGAGAGGAGTAGTAATGTCTCTGGACAATTTTTTTTTCCATTCTCAGGTACTAAACAAACTGGAAAAACGCTTTTCTTGCACTCAGAAAGTCAGACCAATCCCAGGGTTATCACCAAACAGAAGGACATGGTGTCCCACTTTGACAACCAGCTTTCTTGTGTCAGGCACCATAAATCTGAACACCTGTTATTCATGGGTGGGAGAACATGCTTGAGTGTCTGCTTGTTCTCACTTCTCCAAATAAACTTTCTTCTCCACTAGGGAAAGTAATTTGTCCTTAACTGCATCAGAATCTGAAAGGGATCCCCAGGAGGGCATAAGGACCAATTTGACTCCTCCTTTCTGTAATTGGGAGATTGCAGTGACCATTGTTAGCTATCATTGCAGGCTGGAACTCCTGTCATTTCAAACTATTATGGTTCTTTCTCCTCATTTTCACATCAGACAGATGGGAGAGAATCTATGCCCAGAAAATGATTCACTTAATATCCTTGAGACTGTTAGAAAATGGAGAGAGCTGGGAAGATACAACTGCACCTTCCCAAGACCCAAATGACCAACCATGCATTTTCCTCCTGTGGTTTTCCCTACAAGGCTAAGCTTTTACTGAAACAACTAAAAATGTACTGAGAAGTGGGAGGAAAATAGAGAAATTAGAAGATGATCTTAAAGGAAAAGATGAAAACACTGAAATAACCAAAATGACAATATGGCTTAAGCTTCCCACCTTTCAGTCAATGTTTCCTAGTATATCTGCAACCTTTGTCAACAACTGAGTCAAGTAAGAAAGACTAGCTTGTCTTTGGTGGAGTCAAACGGATGATGAGCAAAGATAAATGATACTAGGGTATGTCTACATTTGTTTTCACTTCCCAAACTCATAACCACTGCCCTCCAGAAGCATGCCTTTCCATTTGCAATCAGATCAATCTACAGTGTCCCTAAAATTAACCTTAAGTAGGATATTTAATCTCTCCTTATGTCTATATGGGCAGTGACTTTTTAAATCTCTTTTTACTAATTTATTCCATTGGTATAATCTTCCTAAGATAATTTCTTCAAGAGCACAAAATGGCTTTTTTATTTACAGGACTATTGTGATTATTCCATCTAATCCTATCAGTTGTCTTATATTTAATACATGTTCCTTTCTCCAAGATTTTTCTTTGCCAAAAATTAAGAGAGCTGAATCTCAAGAGAAGGATTCTGTGATTATCACTGTGACCTGGGCAAAAATCATTTAACTTGTCAGAGTCTCAGTTTCTTCATATGTTCAATTAGGGAGGATTAGAAGACCTCTACCTCCAAAACTATGATCATATAAGAAGAATTCTCAACACGCAAACAGAAGCCTGAATTTCTAAGGTGGTACCAATGATGGAATACCCTAATTTACATGACTGGACTGGAAGAACATATAGGTTTACTGATAATAATATAAACTGGGATTATTGGATAGAGTTCTCTTAAGAAAGAACTATAAGAAATTAGGCTGGGAAAAATATGAATTCTCAGTCTTTTTAGCAGTACTTAAAATATGGCATACAGAGTCCACAGAGGTTATCCCTTTCCCCTTCAAATTAAATTCTGGTCCTAGAAGATAAACATGGCTTCTCTATTTAGAGACCACGTAAAATAATGAGCAGGAATTTTGGACTTGTAATTTTGAAGACTTGGATTCAAATTCTGCTTGCAACATTTGTTATGTGTGCTTTCATGGGGAAGTCACTCATCTCTCGGAGCACTAGCTACCTCATCTATAAAATACAAATAACAACACATGTACTCCATATCTTAGAGAGGTGCTATGGGGCTGTTGGTAAAAATGTTATCAAAATATCAAGAGCCAACTAAGTATTTTGTTCAGTTATTTCACTCACATCTGACGTGTAACCCCATTTGGGGTTTTCTTGGCAAAGATACTGGAGTGGCTTGCCATTTCCTTCTCCAGCTCATTTTACAGATGAGGAAACTGAGGAAAATAGAGTAAAGTGACTTGTCGAGGGCCACACAGATAGTATGTGTCTGAGAATGGATTTGAACTCAGGAAGTTGAGTCTTCCCGACTCCAGGCTCAACATTCCATTATGTACTATGACACTACTTAGCTTCCCCACAAAAGTATATGTGTGTATATAGATACAGACTTTATATAAATAAACATATAGATAGGTCACATCTGGCATCTATCTAATTGTAATATAGATAGATGCATAACATTTTGTTAAACAGCTAACTTTTGTCCAAAAACAAAAACCTCCAAATCCTATAAAGGACTACAATTTAATATTTAAGATACATGCCAATGAGGAGATTTTTAAAAGATGACCATAAAGGAGATACCCTAAATCTTCATCAGAGTCAGCAAGGTAGTACAATGGAGAGACCGTTGGGTCTGTAGTCAGAAAGACCTGAGCTCAAATGAGACCAGATACTTATTAGCTGCATGACTCTCAGTTTCTTCATCTGTAAAACGGAGATAACAATATGTACTTCACAAATTACAATACTTTTTAAAGCACTCAGTACACTTCCTAGCATATTATAGATGATTAATTAAATGCTTATTTTC
Source organism: Myrmecobius fasciatus (assembly GCA_023553655.1). Classification (NCBI taxonomy): domain Eukaryota; kingdom Metazoa; phylum Chordata; class Mammalia; order Dasyuromorphia; family Myrmecobiidae; genus Myrmecobius; species Myrmecobius fasciatus. The sequence continues at coordinate 200,301 of JAJPUD010003337.1, read as the reverse complement.
TTCCTTCCTTCCATCCTTCTTAACTTGTCCTTCTTAATTTCCATCCTTCCTTCCATTTCTCCTTCCTTCCTTTCTTCTATTCTTCTTTCCTTTTTTTCTTTTTTCTATCACTCTTTTCTTCTGTCTTTTTTTTCTTTCTCCCTTTCTTCATTCTTTCTGTCCTTCCCTATATCAGGGAAGTTACCATAGGTGCTTAAAGACTATGTCATTAAAACAATATGAGCTGGGCTGATTCCATCTTTAGCTTAGAATGTCCCTATTATGGTCAAAACCAATACATCATCTCTAATAAAGGTATCATTTTAACTAAATATTAGAGAATCTCTTTATAAGACAAAACAAAACACAACAAAAATAAACATGTCTATAGCACTTTAAATGTTTTCATATGTTGATCTATATAGCAATCCTAAGAGACAGGAGCTATCATTGTCTGATTTTACATATGAGGAAACTGAGTCTCGGAGAGGTTAAATAATTTGCCTCAAGTCACACAGTGAATAAGGGCAGGAAAAATTTAAGATCAGGATTTTCTGATTCTGAATCCTCCACATTCCACTGTGCTAAACTTGTTAAGCAGCATGATACTTCACTTGACAAATATTTTGGCCCTAGAAAATCATGGAAAAGATAAATATTCTAATCGTTCCACAGTACTATGTGACCCTTTCCTTATCCCAGTGAAAGAATGGCAACAAAGAATACCAAGAATAAAAATACCACAGAGTTCTTTTAAAAATTTGCAAACAATAATTATTTGTTCTCAGCATGAGTTATTCAACCTTCTTTGATAAAAATGAGGATTGATTACTTCAAGAAATTGAAGTTACAAATGAATAGAAAAATGATAGAGGGATATTTTCTGGAAAAGAAAATATGAGACTGGTAAAGCTTTTCTTTCTCTACCAAAAGGCCATACAAATATCCTTTTAAGAGGTACTAGCTCATCTTGCCTCACAGTACACATAATGAATGCTGGTAATAAGAATGACATGAAATTCATTATGTAAAAAGCTTATGTAGAAAGATTTATTACAAAAGATGAAAATATAGACAGAAATTTTAGAAAGAATTTTACAAGACTCTCAAAACCAACTTTTATCTTGGCTCTCCTAGGTTTCAGTTCAATGGTGAGCATTTGAGAGGATAGAGGAAAGTGTGATAGAAAAAAGAGACTTTCAAAATGATCCCAAGGGCAGGAAAACTGAAATAAATTTTATGAGGATTACTGAATTTGAAGTCAAATGGCATGGGTTCAAATATTGCTTTTGATATTTAATTATTGCATGTCCCTGGGGCACAGTAGTAAACTTTCTTGGGATTCAAGTTTCTCCATAACGAGGGTAGAAGACTAGATGTAAAGTCTCTAAATCTATCAGTTTAGCTTCCTAGGACACTAATGTCCATTCCTAGAAGAAACTGCAATAATTTTCTTGAAATCTACAACATCAAAAAACAAACTTTTCCGTGAAATCTAAATCAAATTAAAAGTGATGTCTAATCACAAATACTAGAAAAACAAAGTGAGTGAAAGAACATAATCTACAATGATATACAGCTCAAGCAATCTAACTGGTAAATCCATGTATACAAATTTTAACAGAAACTGGAAAATGACCCTCTACAAAGACTGGAATAGTTAAGGAAAAGGAGAATGGGAATAAGACTTTAAAAATTTGTTTCAACTTTGGGGGAAAACCAAAAACAACAACATACAGTTAGTGAAGTAGACTGGGTTGCTTCACTTTGAAAAATAATATATAGAACTTTCAAATTATTTCCTATTCCAAATACCAAATTTCTTAATGTATTAATATTCTCCCACTAATGTTAGATAGGTGCAGTGAAAGAAGGACCAGATCTCTAAAGATGTAAAATGACAAATGGCCAAAGGCAGTAGAAAAATTCATGGAAATACATAGCAAACAATAACTCAAATAAGAAAAGTAGTGCACAACATATACTGAAGATAATAGAGGCAACTAGATGGAGGAATAGATAGAGCACCAGCCCTGAAGTCAGGAGGAGCTGAGTTCAAATCTGGTCTCAAACACTTAACATTCCCTAGCTGTGTGGCCCTGGGCAAATCACTTAACCCAATTGCCTCAGCAAAAATAATAAAAAGAAGACAGATTGATCTTAAGACAAGAAGGACAAGTAACATGAATTTCCTAATTGTCTTATTGAAATCCTTCAAATATTAAAAGGACAAGAAGAATATCTCAATGGTTTGTATTATGCCATTTATAGATGATTGATCAGTAAAACAAACAAACAAAAATCAAAAAGAGTTATTCAGTGTAAGAAGCTATGAAGAAGTTATATTTAGTATCATTAGAAAGAATATACAGGTCAGGTAGCAGGGTGTATAGAGCACCAAGTCAGGAGTCAGGAAAACTCATGTTCCTGAGTTCAAAACTGAACTCAAATACTTACTAACCAATATCAAATGATCCTGGGCAAGTTACTTTACCCTGTTTGCCTCAGTTTCTTCATATGTAAAATGAGTTAGAAAAAGAAACGGCAAGCTACTCCAGTATTTTTGCCAAGAAAATCCCATATAGAAGGGGCAGCTAGGTGGCGCAGTGGATAGAGCACCAGCCCTGAAGTCAGGAAGACCTGAGTTCAAATCTGGTCTCAGTCACGTAACAGCTGTGTGACCCTGGGCAAGTCACTTAACCCCAATTGCCTCAGCAAAAAAAAAAAAAAAAAAAAAAAAAAGAAAATCCCATATAGAGTCACAAAGACTCGAATGCGTGAAGAGCAAGAGTACATATAAAGAGAAAATAAAAAATCCACTCAAATGCCAATATATACATACATATGCACACATAACATACATGAATATATTTAGATAAAAAGACGATACACAGATGATGGATAGAGAGAAATAGATGAATAATGAAAGTCTTATTTTAGGCATTAAAAAATTTCACCCAGACAAATATAGACTAGAACATATAAAGTCTACAGATTGGCTATTCATAATGAATGAAAAGTTCATTATAATTTGAGAATGTAACAAAGCAGTAAAAAATGTTAATGTGATCTTAAGATACAGTTAAGAAAGTTGCATTTTTCAGGATGAAGAAAATTATAATCCCTCTGTACTTTGCCTTAATCAGACCAATAAGATGTGATGTTTTTCCCTGTCTTTTATCAATAGTATTTAACACAGTATCTGCATATAGTAAATATTGAATGAACTCACATTAATTATTTGACAGCCACATTGGAAAACAATTAGATACTACATTTAAGCAGGACATTGGGCAATTTCCAGAAGAAAGTTACTGGATTTCCATGGATATTATGAACCATGGAATGCTAAGAACATCTAGGGGATAGATAGCTTGGAGAAAGGAAGACTTGGTGGTATAAGAGAGTTGACTTCAATTATCTGAGGCATTTTCATTTAGAAGAGAAAGGAAAGTTATTTTCTTGGCATCATGTCAGGGCAAAATAAAAATTAGGGATGCAAGAGGTAGATAAACAGATTTGGGGATATATATGAGGGAAATCCTAATTTCTCATGAAAGTCCTATCTCATGTTGTCCAAAAGTATAATGTGTTGCTATCAGAGATAGTGCCAATGTAGGGTTTCAGAGATTGGATGACTTTGTGCTGAGAATTCTACAGAGGAGGCTCCTCTTTAAAGTGAATTAGATTAGATGATTTCTTAGGTCCCTTTGATCTCAGCTTATTTGATTCTACGGATATTTACTAATTCTAGTGGATTTTACGATGTCAGACATCTTGGGGGAAAAAAAACTATTCTCAAAAGTAAATTATAATCAAATCAATCCAGAGAATTATGAAAAATACACCAGTGTTTTTCTTGTTTAGCTGTTTCAGTCAAGCACAACTCTCCCTAAACCCATTTGGGCAAAGATACTAAAGTGGTTTGCCATTTTGTTCTTCATCTCATTTCACAGATGAGGAAATTGAGGCAAACAGGATGAAGTGACTTGTCCAGAATCACACAGTTAGCAAGTATCTAAAGTCAGATTTGAACTCAGGTCTCTTTGACTTCAGGAATAGCACACTAATCACTGTACCATCTAGCTGTATGATTAAAACAAGACAAATTAGAAATGAGGAACACACAGCAGCATCCTTATTAGTGAAGTGAGAGAGTAAGATTACATAGAGAAGGAAGAGGAACATAGTTGCAAGAAAAAAAGTAAATGCTTTATCATGAAATAGCATGGCTGACATTAGAAATACATAAATGGATTTTTCAAATATAATAAAATAGAATCTATGAAACAGCAAAGATCCAATGAACATATAAATTTAGTCATAGATGATCTATGAAAATGTACACCTGTATATATATATATATATATATATATATATGTGCACATAAAAAAACTTATGCACATAGATATACAGATGTTTACATATATGATAAGTCTATGCCATGTATTTTAAGATAGCAAGCATTAATGACCTTACTAAAGTATTCATCATGTTTCTCTGACCTATTTTTTATTTCTTTATATTAGTATATTTCCACTAAATAAGTGAAATGATTAAAGCTCTTTATCTGCTTTCTTTTAATGACCTTTTAAAAATATTTTGAGCTATTAAAAATTTCAAATATACTTAGACTTTTGCATGTTATATGTATACACATATGCATACATGCCTGTATACAAGCGTATAGACACACAAACACATGATATATACATGAACATATATGGTATCTATACATGCAATAGGAAATTGTTTTATATAGATATATATAATACGTATTGACGTACCCAAAAGCCTTAGTGAAGCTTTAAATGTTAAGTGATTAAAATGTAAAATGATAGTTAAAGGGGAGCAAATTAAGAGCTCTTATTGATTAAAATATTAGAAAAGTTAACAATGCAATGAAAGACAGAATGACCCCCAAGAACCATGATGAAGACTTTAAAGTTCTAAGTCATGATAGTCCTTCAGCTCATTTGCATCTACATTTTGTGATTAAAGATGATAAAACTCTGAAATGACAAATCATACAAACCTTTGGAGGTAGGTATAATTTTTAGATGGACTACAAATTTTATGAAGGGAAATTGGTAAAATGCAAATTTAATGGAAAAGTGATTTAATGAGGACCAAGTAGTTCTCATTTAAGGATTTGTAGATATATGAACATGGAGTAAAAATATGATATGGAGGACTAATGATGGAAAAATATATAAAGAGGTACAAAATTTATGGCTAAGATTCAATAATAAGTAGGGAGAGTAAATATCTGTTGGGTTCCCTCTAGGTCCCTGAGAGAATTTGAATATAAATATGTAGTGATGGTTTGGCCAATGAGCAAGCCAGTAAAGAGAGGAAATGGATGTCCAATACACTTCTTGCAAACTGGTTTTATGCTTACAACAACTTTATGACCTCCTTGCTGTTCCTAACTAGGGATTCTCCATCTTCCATTTTTGGGCATTTTTACTGGCTGTCCCCCATGCCTAGTTTTCTTTCACCCCCATCTCCTAGCTCCCCTTGCTTCCTTCAAGTCCTGGCCACTCTCTACTTCCCATTTCCTTTTAATATTGCTGTTTCCTTTCTGTCATTTATTTCCCACTTAGCATGCATATTTGTTGGTCTATAGTTGTCTGCATAGTCTTTTCCCTTGGATTCTAAGGTAGCTGAGAGCAGGAAATATTTTTCCACATTAATTTGAAACCCTGGTGTTTATCAGTAATAGTAAGCATTTAATAAATGCTTTTGTAGACTTGATTTGTTGACTTAAGGTGGATAATACATATTTTATTTTGCCCATTATAAGGAAACTGACTTAAAGAGGCTAAAATCATTTATAACTTATATTGACACTTAAATCTGAGTTCTTGACTCCCACTCCAATGTTCTTCTAGATATATTACAGTTGTTTTCTGCTTTTCTTTTCAGTAAATTCTTGTTTCATAGGTGGGAAAACTCCAGTGTTCAACTGGAGTCCAAGGTCATTATATGTAATTTTCCAAATATTTTATACTCAACTATGCACTAGAAAGCCGATTTAGTGCCTAATGTAGATCCTTGAACAATGTAAAGGCTTAGATATGTTTATAGAATCAATAGATGGATGAATGAATGAATGATTGAATGAACGAATGAAGGAATTAAACTCTAGTCAGCAGTGCATTAAATCTTCCAACAATGTGTAGGCTGCCCTCTGGTTAATGGCTGTAACCACTGATTGTAGAGCATGTTACTACTTAAAGTTGATAAATATCATGGTTTTCAGGTAGATTATTATAAAAAGCATTACACTGGAGCTTTTATGAATTGTTTTTAAGATAGAATTGATCTTGAAATGCGGCTGCAGTAAATGTGATGGTATCATTTTTTACTACCTCCCATCTCACTGTAATTTGGAGTTTGATGGATGCTGCTCATTTCTATTCAATATCTGACTTTATAGTGAAATCTCATTCAGAGACAGGAAATGTTATACTGTAAAAGGAATTAGATATTTTCTGTCTCTTTTCTATGAGTTCCAGCCATCTGTCTGCTTAGTAAAACGTGGCAGCTTTGTATTCAACTAGGAGCCAAGCCTGAATTGTTCAATATAATAAAAGAAAAACAAGGGATTGTTTCCTAGCCGGAAGGGTCTCTGGACTGGACCTCACCATCAACTGCTTTTGCATATGAATCAAGATTATAGGTTAGAGAATCAATACCATGTCTTCTTCCTTTGTTTTTTTTTTTTTTTCCTTGAGCATAGAGATAGGGAAACAGTGCTACATTCTAAATAATTAGAAACTCTTGTATGACAGAGAGGAATCATGTTGTAATAGAAAGAACACTGGTCACTTGAGTTCAAATCTGCCTTAGACATATCAACTTGGTCACTTAAGAAAGGTATTTAATCTCCTTATGCTCTGTGTTCTGGGCTGCAAAATTAAGGCATTGGATTAGATGGCCTCTGAGTTTCCTTCTATATTTCCATGTATAATCCTATGATCCATGAAATCAATAGCTATAGAAATATTTCCTCAAGTCTGGTTCCAATCAATTCAATTGATGAAGCATGGCTCAAATACCAGGGCTTTGCCAGGATCTCTGATCACTGTCAGCACACCAAGGGTTGTCAAAAAGTATACAGATAGAGTTGCTTTTGAAGGTATATACAGGATATAACCAAGGAAACACACCCAAAACATGAAGTCCTGATCTGGTTATCTCCCTTAGTATACTCACAGAACACAAAGGTAAACATAGAAAGGGTAGATCCAGTAGGATAGCTTTTTGGGATGGGGAGGAAGGGATCACAGATTATAGGATGTCCCTTCCCCCTTCTCCTTTCTCATAATCAATCATTCACTTGGCATCAGGAGAATCATGGATCCCAGTTTGAGAACATCAGCCCCATTTCATTGTTCCTCATCATTTCATGATTGACTGATTACAACTTTAGTGATGCCTTAATACAGTTATAAGTCCCAAAAAATGGCAGCCCTTGTTCCTTTCTCCGGCACTTCTCACCTCACTGCTGCTAAACAAGCACTTCAGCTCTTTCTCCTAAACTGGGCAGCTTCACTGTGAACTGTCATTGATGCCAAGCTCACTTGAATTATTTTAGAATCATTAACCCTCCCACATGTGCAAAAATGTTTGTGGCAGCCCTTTTTGTAGTGGCAAGAAACTAGAAATTGAAAGGATGCCCATCAATTGGAGAGTGGCTGAATAAATTATGGTATATGAATGTTATGGAATATTATTGTTCTGTAAGAAACGACCAACAGGACGATTTCAGAGAGGCCTGGAGAGACTTGCATGAACTGATGCTGAGTGAAATCAGCAGAACCAGGAGAACATTATACACACTAACAAGACTATACGATGATCAATTTTGATGGACATGGTTCTCTTCAACAATGATGTGATTCAAACCAGTTCCTATTGTTCAGCAATGAAGATAGTCATATACATCCAGAGAGAGGCCTGTGGGAACTGAGTGTGAACCACAACACAGCATTTTAACGCTTTCTATGAATATATCCATGCATTTTGTTTTCCTTCTTAGGTTGTTTCTTTCTTCTCTTTCTAGATCTGATGTTTCTTGTGCAGTAAGATAACTGTATAGATATGTATACATGTATTGTATTTGTCATATAATTTATCCTATTTAGCATGTATTAGATTACCTGTAATCTAGGGGTGGGGGGTGGGGGGAAGGAGGGGAAAAGCTTGGGTAAAAAAGTTTTTGCAATGGTCAATGTAGAAAAATCACTCATATGTTTTGTAAATAAAAAGCTTTATTTTAAAAAAAAGAATCATTAACCCTTTCTGAATTAATTAGCTTAGCTTTGGGTAACAGAAATCAAGTTGCTTCCCTTTCAAAAAGTTTATTACATCTGTTTCTTCATCCAACTAAATATAACCATGAAACAGGTTTTCTAAGAGCCAGTGCCAATTAGTGAACAATTCCAAACTATTTCATATGAGGCATTGTATTGTGTTTTTTAGGAAGAGACTTAATATTATAGTATATGAATAATTCAAGTTTAAAAATTCCTCTTCCAGATTTTCAGCCATTTTTTATAAACAAATTATCCATTGTATGGACTTTTAATGATCTACCCATGGGAAAATATATCCAAATCTATTTCATTATTTTTTACTTAGACACATTAGTGTGGTCAACAGCAATTTCAGACATATATACTGTATTTAGGCTTTGTATAAAACCATTTTTCTCATTTCTATAAAGTACATGAAACATACTTAAAAAAAGAGAGAGAGATGACCATATCCTACTGAGGCAGAAAATAGAAAATGATAGATTTTGAGATTTAGAAAAATTAGAAATGCCCATAGAATCCAACCGCCCTTCCAAATGCAGAATTACCAGATTCATTCGTCTTCTTTATCACATCCCATATTACTAATGGCTAAATCTCAAAATCTATGATTCCATCATAAAAATCTTTGTGTGTCCACAAGCATCTTCTTCATTAAAGAAGTTTGATTTGGCATATCTTAAATTGTACACTGGTTCAGTGACAGTGGAGAAGAATGTTTATCAATTTAACTGAATTCAGTGATAATCTATGACCTACTCTTTGCTTGCCAAGCACAAGCTAAATCTCAAAAATCAAAGCTAAAAATTAACCACAAACAATTATTAATTACTTACTATATAGTAAATACTGGATTAAGGAATTGGGATATAAAAAATAAAAACATAGGCCCTGCTTTGGAGGAGCTGACATTCTAATGGGGAAGACAAGACGCAAACAACTACCTATCTACATACACATATATGGATACATTCATATGTATGTATGTATATCTATAATGTACAGATACATACATGAGTATATGTACACACATACAATAGATAAAAGGTAATCTCAAAGTAAAAGCACTTTTAGTAAAGGGCACCAGAAAAGGGAAGTAGGAAATAATCCTTGTCCTCAAAGAGCTTACATTCAATTAATACAATTAATATTATTAATTAAAGCAAAGTTATTTCAAGAGTTGGAGATTACTAAAAACTGGGGAAAGAAGGTCTCACATAGCAAGTATTACTTCAATTTCATCTTGAAGAAAACTAGGGTTTCTGGAAATGGAAGTGGGAATTTATTCCAAACACAAAGGATAGCCTAAAAAAAGGCATGAAGTAATTATTGAATATTATATATATAGATCATCTTCTAGTCCTGTTGGATAGAAACGGAGAATTTGTGAATAAAAGAAACATCATATAAGGGTGGGAAAGCAGATAGGATACAAGTTATATAGAACATTATAGAACTTGGAATAACAGACAGAGACTTTTGTAATTTATCTCATAGGGACTTATAGGGAACCCCTGAAGATTTTAAAATAAGGAAATGACATAATCATATTCATGTTTCATGAATATCATCTGTTCAACCAGATGGAGAGTAGTTCAAAGACTGAGGAAGAAGGGAAAAAAAGAGAAGGAAGAAGAGGAAGAGGAGAATGTGGAAAAGAAGGAAGAGGAGAAGAAGGAGAAGCAGCAGCAGAAGGGGGCTATTAAATAGAAGTGACAAGATTTTGAATTAAGGTTTAAGTAGAGAGAATTCTGATAATGGCGTTATGTAGACATAATCAAAAAAATCCAACAAATGACCATCTTTATGAGTGAGGGGGAAAAGAAGAATAAAAAATGATACTAAGGTTGAAAAAATGTGTATGGTAGTACACTCAACAGAAATCAGAGTTTGAATTACTAAAATTCTGTGGCAATGGCTGAGTAATGAAACAACAGGTACAGATACACTGGATGCTGTAGTCACAATTCTTCACACATAGAATCCAACCGCCTTCCAAAAGCAGAATTACCAGATAGTCATTCGTCTTCTTTATCACATCCCATATTACTAATGACTAAATCTCAAAATCTGAATCCAAGCCTGAAGGTCATCTTCTCACTGGAAACAGCAGGGGAATTTGGCAGCCCTCTTAGTGTCTGAGCAGTCTTTTAAGAATTGTACTGCTTGTGTTTCTATTGGGCCTATATTCCAAAGAGATCTTAAAGGAAGGAAAGGGACCCACACGTGCAAGAATGTTTGTGGCAGCCCTTTTTGTAGTGGCTAGAAACTGGAAGCTGAACGGATGCCCATCAATTGGAAAATGGCTGAATAAATTATGGTATATGAATATTATGGAATATTATTGTTCTGTAAGAAACGACCAGCAGGAGGATTTCAGTGAGGCTTGGAGAGACTTGCATGGACTGATGCTGAGTGAAATCAGCAGAACCAGGAGAACATTATATACAGCAACAAGACTGTATGATGATTAATTCTGATGGACACGGTTCTCTTCAGCAATGATGTGATTCAAACCAGTTCCTATTGTTCAGTGATGAAGATAGTCATATACATCCAGAGAGAGGCCTGAGGGATCTGAGTGTGAATCACAACACAGCATTTTAATGCTTTCTGTGAATATTTCCTTGCATTTTGCTTTCCTTCTTAGGTTGTTTTTTTTTTCTCTTTCTAGATCTGATGTTTCTTGTACAGTAAGATAACTGTATAGATATGTATACATATATTGGATTTGTCATATAATTTAACATATTTAGCATGTATTAGATTACCTGTTATCTAGGGGTGGGGGTGGGGGAAGGAGGGGAAAAGTTGGAACAAAAAAAAAGTTTTGCAAAGGTCAATGTAGAAAAATCACTCATATGTTTTGTGAATAAAAAGCTTTTAATAAAAAAAATTAAAAAAATAATTAAGTTGTTCTGAAGTGTTAAAGCAAAAGGAGAAAGAAGAAATAGAAAAAATAAATCTACCAATCACTACCTGAAAGAGATCCTAGAAGGAAAACCTCTAGGAATATCATAGCCAAATTTCTCAATCCCCAGATTAAAGAGAAAATATTACAAGTAACAAGAAGAATAATTCAAATACAATGGATTTATAATTAGAATTACACAAGACCTACCAGTGGCTACACTAAATAACATAGGTCTTGGATTACTATATAATGAAGAAAAAAAAATAGGGTTGCAGACAAAAATATCATACCCAGCAAAGTTAAGCATAATACTGAATGGAAAAAAAGACATTCAGTGAATTGCTAGACTTTCAGGATATTGTTGCAAACAGACCTGATCTCAATAGGAACTTTGACATACAAGATCCAAGAAAAATGAAAAGTAATTAGTCAGAGACTAATTACTGGGCCCTTAATAGGGATGAATTGTTTGCTTTTTATAAGTGGAAATGTAAACTATGTATCTAAAACTGTCATTAGTAATTGGGTAGTTTGAAATAAAATTAAAATAGAACTGAATATGATGCTATTTAAAAAAAACTGTGTAGGAAAAGGGGAAAAAAGTATTTAATACAAATGAAGTGTGAGAGAACAAACTGATACAGAGGAATTAGTTGTGGGAGAAGGGCAGGTAGTTCTGGATCCCTACTCACATGAAAATGGGCTAAAGGGGGAAAATGCATATATGTACATATATATGTATTCTAAATTCAAAAGATATAAGAGAGTAAGGAGATAAGAAGTCTGGGAGAGAGTAAGGGAGAGATTTTTAAAGGGAACCCTACTCACATCATATTTGGGTTAAAAAGGGAATAATACGCACATTTAGAAGCAAATAAAAGTAGATTAAATTTATAAAGAAAAAAGAGGTTGAGGGAATAGGATATGAGGTGTGGAAGAGAAGAATATGTGGATTAGTGAGAAGGAGATAAAGAGGGAACTAGATAGAGAGATATATAGATATTTATATTTGGAAAGGTTTAAAAAGTCTTCTAAATTTAGATAAAAATAAAAAGGAAAGGGGATAGGGCTGGGGTAGATAAAATAAGGGAGAAATCCTAGGCAGGGCATTGGATTAAGTAAAACTGGGGCAAGGTAATAAGCAGAAGTAAAATAGAGTTAGGAGGGAAAGGAATAGGGTGAGAAGGATAAAGAGAAAAATAGGAAGATGACAAATAAACAACTAATTAGAGCTGAGAATGTGAATTGGATCAATTTACCCGTAACATGGAAACAGAAGATTAAAAATTTGAATTTAACACTATATTGCTTTGAGGAAATGTTATAAAAATAAGTGATACAACTATAAAACAAAGGTCATAAGTATAATTTGTTATGTTTAAAAAAAGAAGAGCTGGTAATCATGATTTTGGACAAAGTTTAAAGCTAAGCAAATTTAATCATAAGAGAAAAAGAGAGAAAGTATTTGCAGCCATATTAATATTGTTTTAGATTATTTAAAAATAACTGGACAGTATAAAGTTGGAATATTGCTGTAGTGTAAGAAATGATAAGCTGGTGAATTTAAAAAAAATATGGAAAGACTTGAACTTATGATAGAAGATGCTATTTACCTTCAGAAAAGAAAGCAAGAAGAAATAAGCATAATACAGTCATTCATAAAGATATAGATAGTTATATATATCTATCTATATATGTAAAAAGTTTATGTGTATATATGCATCTTTATAGATATCTATGTATATGCATGTGAATGTATGTATGAAGATATATGTGTATACACAAAGAGAGAGCACAGATATAGACAGATGATAGAAACCTTCATATTTAATTGTAGCCTTCTTGTGGGAGAGGTAGAGAAGGGGAAAAAAATAAAGTAAAAAACTGCTCAGTAAAGAACAAAAGAAAAACCTATAAGGAAGCAAAGAAAAGATGGACAGCTCCGAACACAACAAATAGTAGATATTCCATAGGCTTTCTTGAAATGGAAATTTATTGCTTTATAGTTTAAATCCTCTCATGCTCTGTTGTGTACAATTTTTTTCTTTTTCTATTTTGTATTTAAGTTTAAAATAGATTTTTTAAAAGTAAAAAAACCAATATTTTCACATTATTAACATTAATTTAACATCTTAGAGTTGAAATAAGTTATTGTTCTCTTTTGTAGATGCAGAAACTGAGCCACCGAAGGGTTAAATGATTTGATCACTGGATTGGCTATCTTTACTCCTCACACATCATAGTTTTCCACTTATGCTATCCCGTTTCCACATCAGAATGGGTTGGCCCCCAGGTGATGAATTCTTTTGGCCCAAACAACTCATTAAATGATCCACTGAGGCATGGAGGAATACCCACACTGACTGATGGAATCATTGATTTTGTGAAACACTGAATGGTTCGCTACTGTGTAAATCTTGAAATTGAACTAAATTGAAAATGCCTTAAGTGAATCTGAGAACAAAGTTTGCCCTTCGGAAATGCAGTTGAAGAAGAGAAACATTAAAGGCTAAAACCTGGCTAAGGAAATCTATCTCTTCACTTTTAAACCAATATAATACTAATCAATTTATTCTACTACTTGTCACATCAATTCTATGCTCCACCTACCACTTCCAATCTCCAAACCTTATTATTGTACACTTGGTTACAAGTATATGTAACGTCAAAGTCTTATCTGCAGTTCTGTTTTGAACAGATGAACACCTATTTCTTTCACTAATGTAGACAATCAATTTCATATTCTTATTCCAGGAACACTTGTGGGGCGAGAAAGAGGAGATGCTCCCCAAATCATCAAATACAGGAATTGTCCCTGGGATCAAACAATAGCTTTGCATGTTACAATTATAGCAGTCATATACAGCAATGCCAATTATTTTTTATTATTGTTACTACTGCTATTATCATTATCATAATTACTTTACAATTTCAAGAGACCATCTAGGCTAAAAAAAAAAACCAGAGGACTATATTAAGAGGAAAATTCGGTAAGGAGCTTTTGCAAAGAGCTGTGATTATGCAAGTCTTTAAAAGCTAGGTCCCATATTTCACAATGATCCCTAAACTACTTTACTGCTTTTAACCTCTCTTAATAATGTTTTCTATACATTATCTCATTTTAGTTTCAAAACTAGCTTATGAGATAGTATTCTCATTATATTATAATTATATTATGCAAATGAGCACCCTCATTTTATAGATGAATCTCAGAAGATCAGCACAATGGAAAGAACATTAGTGCTCACATCCTTATGTGTCTGAACTCTTATATGATATTTATACTTAGTCACTTAATTCTTCTTATGTAAGGTAGAAGCAGTTGATCTGGATATATGTGCCCAGGGTGTGACATAGGATTGGAACTCACATCTTCCAGACTCCAAGTTTAGTGCTCAATCTACTATGCTGTACTCAGATAATTAACATGGGCTCTGTAATGCCTGGGGGAAAAAGCCTTTCTGATTGGCTTGTTGTTGTATAACTGTGCTGACAGGTTGGTATGACAACCCAAATTAACACAATGCATATAATAAATAAAAATAATAATAAGCATGTACTTATAACAAGTTATATGAAAAAAATAAATTTTTCCACTTTCCATAGAATTTCAGATTATGAGACCTTGTTTTTCAATCATTTATCAGTCATGTCCAACTTTCCATGACTCCATTTGGATTTTCTTGGCAAAAATATCAGAATAGTTTGTCATTTCCTTCTCCAGAAGAAGGAAATTTCTCCAGCTCATTTTACAGATGAGGAAACTGAGGCAAGCTAGGTTAAGTAATCTGCCCAGGGTCATAGAATTGATAAGTGTCTGAAGTTAGATTTGAACTCAGGAAGATGAGTGTTGCTGAATCCAGACTCAGTACTCTATCACTGTGCTACCCAGCCACTCTCCAGAACCTCTTAAACCAAGCCATGTAAGGAAGAGAATATTCCCAACAATGCTACTGTCAAATGGTCATCCAGCCTTTGACAGAAGGCCTCAAGTGAGAAAAAAAAATCACTAACATTTATAACTATTTAAGTTCAGACATTTCTAAATATGAGGAACATTTTTTTCTAACATCAAGTTAAGTCTTTCCCCTGAAATAAACAATGCTACTACTCTCATTGTTTCCCATGCTAGGGCTTAGAAGAAAAAAGCAAAACATCTCCACCCTTCAAAAAGTGTCCCCAAAATCTTAGTGCACTTTAATCTTTGAAAGCTGCACTTTACAATTATATTTTATGATTGTTATAATATTTTATCCCATAATCTTCTCTGCTCTAAGATAGATATTTTCAAAACATATACCTGATGTTTATTATAGCTGTGAACAATTTATATTTCTGAAATGAGTTTCTGCCCCTATAAAATGGAAATAATGATATCTGAAGTATTATTCTCACTTTTTATTTGATAAATTTAAGTCTGTAAAATTCTTTGTAAGTTTGAAAATAATTGTAGTTTTCAGTTGAACTTTCCTCTTTAATGTTAGCTTCCATCTACTTTGTATGTATCTTGCATGTAGTTAATTATTGATAGGTTATCTAGTTCTTGAGAATGTAAGCTCTTTGAGAAGAGTGATTTTTTTAATCTTTTTTTGTTTCCTGAAATTATCACTGTCTGACACAAAGTAAGCAATTACTAAATGCTTGTTTGTTGATTGATTCTCATAATAACTCTTTATGTTGGCATTAATTACTGCAGATGAAAAATTGAAGTCCATAAAAGTAAGATGACTGACCCCCATATCACAAAATGGTGAAGTAAAGACCTGAACTAAAATCTTCCATGTCTAGGAGCGTGAGTTCAGATCTGGCCTCAGGAACTTATTACCTTTGAGACCCTGGGCAAGTCACTTTACAAAGAAAGACCCAGAAAAGAAATTTGTGATATGAGTCATTGGCACAAATGGTTTAATGTAAAAAACTAGTATGATAATGATGAGGTCCTAGGTATCATGGCAGACATTAGCAGAGAAAGCCTCAAGCACTGATAAGATTATAATACTCCCTGAGGCAAGCAGTGAAGAGTACTGATAGGATCATCTCAGCCTTAAGTAAGTCTTTTGTTCAAGTAGAGTTTCATTACAATCTCATCCCCAGTGGAAGTCTTTGGAAACTTACTTTAATCTATCCAATCAGAAAGTCAAGTTATGATGTCAACCTCTCTACCATAACCAGGTTAAATTTTTTCCCAATAAATCTGTTTATAGCCTATGTAGTCTTTATTAAAATCTTTTTTAGCCTGCCATATTCCACTTCATGGTGCCTTTCTTCTCACCTTCCTCCATGCCTCCTGGTGTCTTTCTCCTTGTTTTAACTAACCCTATTAAGGTACTAAATCCCTTTTAAGGTTAGCCCATCAATCAATAGCATAACTCCCTTCCCTTGATAACCCCTTTTGAGGATGATTTGCTCAACACTATGAATTTAGCCTGCCAATCAATGGCCTATTCCCACCTCATAGTGTATTCCTGGTTAAATGTGACCTCTACTAGGGAATTTGTCTTTTTCATTGTTAATTATTGAAAACCACTTTTCTTGCTTGCTATAATATTCTTTCTATTGCTCATCTGACTCTATTCCATATTTACCACTCCTGACTTTTAATTTTTCATTTTGTCCATAGCCTCTTCTCATAAATAAATGTATCTTTTGGCAAAGAGAATGCCATTATGAATTCTTCACATGTGCCTTGCATCTAGCACCTCATATTTCAAACCAGAAATTGTACCCTGATCCCATTATTTTATTTGTAGAAATGCAACAGAAGAATCATTGCTATCTCCTTTCCTCTGAATCCTAAGAACCACAGAATATTTCTGACTTCAGAAGGTAAAACTTTCCAGGTCTCATCTCCCTAATTAGAATGTAAGCTCCTTGAGAGTAGAAACTCTTAAATTTCTATTTGTATATTCAGAGTTTAACAAAGTGCTTTGCACATGGTAAGTGCTTAATAAATGCTTCATTCATTCATTGTACTGAGAATCAAAACAAGATTTATAGATAACACAGTGAATTAGCAAAAGATTTAGGCCTAATATGTAAATTTCCTTATTCCCAATCCAATGTTCCCTCTGCTTATACCAATTTCCTTAAGTAACCACAGCCTTTCCTCCTCCTCTCTAAAACTGTATGTGAAGATATAAGTCTGCAATAGCAGAAGAAAAGTTCCCTATATCAATTAATATATGAGCCTATCTTCTTTTCCTCAAAAAAATTTAAGAAATACATAACAACATCACTTTCTTATATTATTTTTCTTCTGATTCTCACATTTAACAGGTTTGTCTTCATTAACTATCATTGAATTCACAAGAAGAATAATTTTAAAATACTTGTAGGTACATGTGTACCAGTCTGTCAATAAACATTTATCAAATGTTTACTATGTGCCAGGCCCTGTGCCAGATTTTGGGTCAATAGACAAATAGCCCTTGTTGTCAAATATTTCACAAAGTAATGGGGGAAACAATATGAAAACAACTGTTTATAAGTAATGCATATTAAAATACATACATATATATAAATGAATAAAATATACATAATGAATTTAATAAGCAGAGGGAAAGTACAAACATTAAGGAGGATCAGGAAAGACTTCCTGTAGCTGGGATTTGAAGGAAGCCAGGAAAGAGAGGAAGAAAAGATGAAGAAGGAGATCATTTCAGGCATAGAGAATAACTAGGAGGAAAGAAGCAAACAGGTATATATAAATACTTCCTTTGCACTGTATGACTAGTTAGCTAGAAGGACTGGGATGGAGGAAAAGGTTGTTTGATGCCCACTAGCTATTATAGCTTCTTTACCAATCATTCTCTAGACCAAAACATTGAACTGGCTTGAAAAATAACCTTACAGGTATTACGATTATTTTTTTTAATGAAATAAATGAAATTCGGAGCTTCTAACATACTGGTATGGAAGACTAAGATCATTCTAATCTCTTACAGAGGAAAGACAAGAAAGTTTTCTCCCACAGGGACTTCAATGAAGAGCCTGCAAAGTGACCAATATGACCTCAAGACTTTTATTTTTTTTTAATCTTTATTACCTCATTCCCTAAAAGTGAATCTGCCACAGAGTAGGTATTTTAAAAATCTTTATTCAAATGAAAAAAAAAATGACTAGCTTCCTTTTTATCCAAAGAGAAAAAGCCCTATGTTTTATTCTATAGGAAGAAATATTGCTTGCTTTCTCGGCCATGCTCCACAGATAGCCTTCAAAAATGTTGTTGGCAAGATATTTTAGCTGTGCTATGTTTCCAAATGACAAAGCATAAATTTTACTCCTTTCTTGGTTACTTGCCCTGTGGACAGAATGAAATCAATCTGGTGGATCCAAAAATATATCATGACTGTCCATGTCGTGATGACTCAGATCATGTTTATACTCCATTAACACAACCTACAGAAAAGATCACTGGAAGTTTCCCAAAGTGCCCCCATACAGCATCCTTCTGGCTAAAGTTATTTCCACATGGCAGGGGTTGGGTGTGATACCCTTGTGGGTATCTAGAAAATCAACATAAAAGTTGTTCATCCACTCTTCATGTCAGAGAAATCTGTTTTATTATGGTATTACAAGATAAAATATGTTGATATCATACAATATTATACACATATTTTATGTATTTCTGAATTTCTGGGGGTCTTTATTAGTCATCTGTTACTTCTGTAAAATTCCCATTTAATTTCTTATTAAAACCATGATATCAAAACCATTATAGGGATAGTCACAATATGGAAGAGTTAACTGTACTTTCTTTCAAGACACAAAAAAAGGGTATTCCTCTAAGGGTCCTAATACCTTGGTCTTAGGCCCCCAGTGGCAATCCACAATGTATATATAAATCATTGAAGAAATTAAGGGGGTTAAGATCATAAAGTTCCTACTATGCTCCCAGTGCTATGCTAAATACTGGGGATAAAAGAAAGAAAATATAGCTCATCCTTCTGGGATTTATAGTCTAATGGGAGGAAGCAGCTCTTATCAAATCTGATGTATACAAGATAAATACAAAGTAGATAACTGCAATCTTAAAAGGGAAAATACCAGGAACTGGGGAAGGGAGTTTCCGGAAAAATTCTCCTATAAAAGATGATTTCTGAGATAAGTACTGAAGAAATTGAGATATTAAACTAAAAGAAAGGAAGAAGAACATTTCAAATTTCAGTAGGACTAGGATTGTTTTCATCTAATTCTGTATTTCTCTCAGGATGTAGTGTAAGACACTCCATAGAATCTTATTATTATTAAATTTGTTGACTAAGGGGAAGGGGAATGAGAGAAGACATGTCTACTTTACCTCCCCTATTGAGTGAGAACTTAAGATTAAAGATAAAAAAGGAAAAGTACTCATTGGAAACCTTTAATTATACTTAGACTTAAACCAGAAAAGACAATTATGGATTTTACATTGGGAAGACTGATGGCAAAGTAGAATGTATCCAGAGGATATTTTGCTCAGCATTTGATATTTCAGGATAAGGTGTTCTTGGAAAAATCATGGATTCTTTAAGGTACAAGGAACCTGGCACTGAAGGAAGTAGCAAGGTTTAAAAAATAAAAAAACCCTAGATGCTGAGGGAACTTCCAGGATGAAATGGAAGTTGAGACATAATATAGAAGTTTATAAATTCAAAAGCAGAGTAAAGTGCTCAAGAAGACAAGATCTGGAGAGAGATATGACTTGTATGTAAAAGCTGCCTTCAAATTTTGGAAGAGGGATTAGAATTGTTTTATCATTGCTTTCTGCACAAGAGTGAAAACCTAGATACTACGATTGGGAATCATAAAGGCAAATTTAGATCTGAATATAATAGATAGATAGACCATTTATTAAGAACTTATATGTGGGGTCCTTTGCCCAGTCCCAAGTGAAGAGTAGCCTGAGCCAAACTCACTGGTGCCCAAGCAAAACTATCTCCTTTCAGCTTTCCCAGAACTTCCTTGTGTACTTGAGGCTAACAGATAAGATTGTATGAAAGACAGACAATATGAAAAAATACCCACATTTATGAAATAGGTCTTAAGACAAGTGGCATCCCAAGATGCATTTTTAATGTTCAAATAGATCATCTTCTTGTGTTGAAAAAGACACTTGGTTTATTCCTGGATTGCAGATGCTGTCTGATGTAGCAACTGGACAATCAGAATTGTCCATGAGGATTTGCTGAAATTTAAAATAGAAGACGCTTTTCCAGAATACCCTCAAAGAAAAGGGGAAGATGATTCTCCAAGTGAGTATATAATTGGCAACCTGCTTTTTCAGTGTTACTACTATTCCACTGATTACTAAGTGACTTTAAAAATATTTTTAAATGGATGAACCTTTTGTTTATGGTAGAATATTCCGAAGACCTTGACCTTCAAAAGTACCTGGCTGAGAGACCTACTGTGGTAGAGGAAGTAAATGATTTCCCATCATGGCCCAGTATCTCTGCAAGGTTTAGAATTCCTTTAAGATTCCAAGTCTAGCTTTTATACCCAAACCAGAGGTGGCTGTGGAAGTGGTTCATTTCACTCCCATGGTGTAGCAATGGATAAATCAGCCATTTAAACTTGTGGAAAAAGTTGTTCAGAGTTTTCAGGTCAGAAGAAAATACTGCCATCATGGGACTGGAATCCTATTTCTAGAAGCTAAACCCTCAAAAAATACTGAAAAATGGTAACGTAGCCTCTGATGTGGACCCTATTTTATGATCAGCCCAGCTCACTCTTTTGTTTCAAGAACCTCTATGATACCTGCAGGGAAAAAAAAAAATGTGATGAAGACCTAAATCTTTTCATCTGCAATTTCAGGGATGAACTCAGGCAAAAGAAAAGCAAAAAGCCTATAAAGGAAACAGATGATGATAATGATTTAAATATTATATAGTTGTTATTTGGACTATAATAATGTTTATAATGCTTCATAATGTGAAATTTCAGGTGTGAATTTTTCCCCATTTATTCTAATTGAGAGAGATACTGCATTACACAGATTATCTAAAGTTTTTTTTTTCTTAGTGATAATGTTTCAGTAAGAAGTGTTAATAAAAATACCAATACCCAGATGTGACTTATTTTTCTTTTATTGCACAGGGTGACAGAGAAACTAAATATAATCAAGTAAGATTAAACACAAGCATTCTTTTAATAGAATACTATGTATGTGTGTGTGTGTTTATTATAAACAAGCCCTCTCAGAATCTAACAAAAATGAAATTCTTAAAACATTGTACAAGTAAAATACATTTAAAAATAACTTTAAGGCATAATTAGATAAAGGTAAACAGCTGAAAGAAATGCCCAAAGGATTAAAAAGAAATTGACTTTTTAAAAAAGCAATTAATCAAAAATTTCCCACCTTACTTTTTTTACATGACTTGAAGTAATTAAAATGCAATTTTGTTTTAAAGACACCAAATACTTTTGACACCTGCTCAAAAAAGAATAAAAACTAAGTCATTTACACATTCTGACTATCTTAATCTACTTTTCTGATACATGATAAATTAAAATAATTTTAACTTTTACAACAATTCTTTTGTGGGGAAATATATAGTGCACAAAACCAAAGTTAGTAGCTTTCTGGCAATTTTCATTTTACCACTAGTAAAAAAAATGAGCCACTTAAATAGAATAAAATTAAAAATTTAGAGTCAGCATTATAATTTTCCATGGCTCTCTGTCTCATAAAAGCACTCCTCATTAATGACAGATGTTAAACTCTGGACACTAAATTCTCTCTCTAGTGTGGAATTTAATGTTAGCTTTTTCAGATTTATTGTAAACAGAATGAAGACCTGCTTGCAGTATTAACAAAATTCCTCTATTTGGAAGGAAGGAAGGAAGGGAGGGAAGAAAGAAGGGGAAGGAGAAAGGAAGGAGAGGGAGAGAGAGAAACAGAAAAAGGAAGAAAAAAGAGAAATTATGTCTATAACACTTTGAACACCCCCCTACAAACAAAAAACGTGCTGACTCTGAAAGAGTTTACTTTCTATCATAAGAGAACTGAAAATTTAAGGCAATTATTAGGTGGAGTTGGGGGGAGATATCCACAAAAATACAAAATGGAAAACTGGAAAGTAAGGGGTCACTTAATTAATTGCAATGGCTCCAGATCACTTTTAAAATTAATCGCAAACTCCTTCATTTGAGCAGCTCTAAAGCCCATATGGACAGGCTTGAGCTTGACTTTCCCTACTTTAGGGCCTGTTCACAACAGTCAAAAGGTCCTACTTAAAATTCCTTTTTACTGTACTTGGTCTCCTATTTCTGTGCCTTGATATTTGCTAAGCCCCATGCCTGGTATGTATATGCTCCTCCCTTTTGCTTCTTATAATCCTTAGTTTCCTTCAGAGCTCAATTTAAATACTTCCTTTCTCCAGGAAGCCTTTTTTGAGCTTTTCAGCTATTAGTCCTCCCCCTACCCCAACATACACATATAAATCACCTTATATCTATTTTGTATATACCTATACAGGTAAGATTTGTCTCTTCTTAGTAGACTGTAATTTCCTAGAAAATAGAAACTACACTCTTCACTTTTTTAAAAAAAAATTTCTTATCCCTTGAACAGTACCTCTTTGTTAGATTGATGGATTGATTGACTATGGAATAGCAATCATTCTAGCTCTGAACAATTTGAGTCCATGTGGGCCAATAAGACTCTTTCTGCTAAAATCTATGAGTTGATAAAATTCTTTTTTTTTCATAGATCATGGGTTTAAACACTTTATATATATATATATATGTGTGTGTGTGTGTGTGTGTGTGTGTGTGTGTGTGTATGTGTGTGTGTGTGTGTATGTATACCTTATATTCTAATTTCCAACTTCCCACCCCCTCTCACACAAAAAACAAACAATCACAATATAGGTAGACAGACCTCCCATAAATCTAATCTATCTCACTTATTTCTAGCTTTTTTTCTTGGATAGAATCTTCACTATTAGATAAATGATATACTTCATGAAGATTATTAACATGTGGAAGACTGTAATTCCAATTATTTGAGGCCACTTGTTCTTGACTTGTTAAAAAGTTGCCCTTTTATTGACAAATTCCTATCCTAAACTAATTGTATTGTACCTTGCATTCTGACTACATAAATCAATCAGGTGTGAAAAGCAGTATTAAATTCTATTCTCAAGTCCCACTAAAATTACTTTATAACCAGAGTTTCACTTATCTAGGAGAGATGTTTCAGAATTCAAACAAATTTGTCAGACCAAAGCCTGCCTTTCAAAAGACACGCTGACTTCTGCCTTGCTAAGCCAGTACACTAAGGAAGTCATTCTTGTCACTTACCATTTTCACTGTTATTTTTTCCACTTGAAGGCTGCTTTTAAGGTTTCTCCTTTTTTGGATCCTTTATATGAGTCCCATTTGTGAGTGCTAGCCAACTGGAATGTTTTAAGTGCTTGAGCCAAAGACTTTCTCATTTCCTTCTTGACTTGTTCCCAAATCCCAGGACGAAATGTATTTGATCCTTTACTTGGTGGTTTGTCAATTTTATTATTTGCTATGGTACAATACTACACTGACTTCATTTTCCACCACTCCCTTTCTTTCACTTCTGCTTCTACTATAAAATAGCTCTTAACCTCTGTGATGTATCACTCTCACTAACTCAGAATCTCTCTAATGTCTCCACAGAAATCTATAGCTATACCTGCCCATTCAGAGCTTCTCTTTGGATTTCTTTTTGCCAATACAAATCATATTTTGACCAAAAATAAACAAGTGAGAATCCAGAAAATAAACCTCATACCATAATGTAGAATCAAGAGATAAATTCATACAATAACATTGTAAAGACAATGCCTCTCACCTCTTTGGTCTTCCATTGACATGTCAAACTGATCTTCCTAAAGCACAGGTTTCATCATATCACCTCTTCCCCTTTCCCCCCTTTAATGAACTCTAGTGTCTCATTATTTCCAGGGTCAAATAGGATTAAGTGATTTATCCTGGATCACAATGATGCTAAATATCTGAGGTCAAATTTGAACTCAGGTGCTGTGTCACCTAATTGCCTATTCACTCTTTTTATTATTTTTTTTCTTTTTTAAGTAGAATTGTTATTTTTATTATATTAGCATAGCCCACCAATAAGCAATTGATATTTTTTCCAGTTGTTTAAATCTGACTTTATTTGTGTGAGAAGTATTTTATAATTATATTCATACAGTTCCTGGCTTTGTCTAGGCAGGTAGATTCCCAAATATTTTATTTTGTCCACAGTTATTTTAAATGAAATTTCTCTTTCTTTGCTAAAGCTGTTAATTATTTTAAGTAGACACAAACTATTTGAGAACATAGGGACAGAAGGTATACTGCCAGAATCCTTCTATGAGACCGATATGGTGCTGATAGCTAAACCAGGTAGGGTGAAAACAGAGAAAGAAAACTATAGACCAATTTCCTTAATGAATATTGATGCAAAAATTTTAAATAAGATATTAGCAATGAGATTACAGAAAGTCATCCCTAGGATAGTATACTATGACCAAGTAGGATTTATACCAGGGATGCAGGGCTGGTTCAATATTAGGAAAACTATCAGCATAATTAATTATATTAATAACCAAA
>JAJPUD010003337.1:146515-170600 GCA_023553655.1 Myrmecobius fasciatus | reverse complement strand
TGTGTGTGTGTGTGTGTGTGTGTGTGTGTGTGTGTGTGTGTGTGTGTTGTGCATTTGATTCTAAATTTTCCTCTATTTGCTCTAACTTCTGGCTTCTGGGCCCAAGGGGGGAAAAAAAATTGAATACCACTGTTACATTACATCTCAATGACTTTAAAGACAACCCCTCTATGTCCATTCCAAGTCTTTTCTTTTCTAAAGTGAACACCGCCCAAATCCTTCAACCATCTTTCATATGGCAAAATTTTGAGGTCCTGTACCATCTGGATGCTTTTCAAATTATCAACATATTTCACATGTGATCCTATCACAAAAGCACAATCTTCCTTTTTTTTTTTTTAAAGGTAAGATTATATTAACTTTCTTTTTTGGCTGCCACATCATTTCATGGAGAAACATCTTAAACCCCTTACTCCATCAAAATAATGTATATATTAAATATAAAAATCAGGAAATCTTAAGTTTTTCTTTTATTCCTCCTTTGTTTAAATTCTGATAGGTTCTTTAAAGTTATGGGCTTAGACAAAATGATTTTTAAAATCACAGTTTTACTAATACTTCTCTATTTTTTCTCATTCTCACATGGATATATGTCCTTTATAGATGTGAGCAATTCAGAAAAGTCCACATGATAGAATCCATCCAAATTATTGCTGCTTTAAATATTTATACCTAATGTTATGGGTGTTAATAACATTGCTGATATTTCATCAAATCATAAGTGGAGGTTAGTATGTTTTGTTTTGTCCAGAAGTAGGAATTTCTCTGTATAAAACTGTTTAATAATTATATTTATATTTAGATGGAGAAAGATAAAATAGTGAATGGAACAATGGAAAAGGCAAAGGGAAGAAGAGAAGAGAAGGAAAAGAAGAAAGGAGAAAATGAAGAGGAGAAAAAAAGAAGAAAAGACACAAAAGTAATACCAAATACTTAAGTTCAACTTGATTGAATAAGAATCCCTTCAAGATAGTCTGTTTCACAATTCATAAAATTCACAAGGCAAAATCACTTCACTTTAGAATCACAGGGCTCCAAGACCTTTTTTAAACTAATACATTTCACAGTTGGTCTTGAAAATTCCACTGAGATAAGGCTGATGCATATCGTAACAGCATTAGAGAAATTGGCAAATACGAACTTACCAAAACTGGGCAATTGATATTATTTTGTATGGAGGCATAATTTCTGAAAATGCATTAAAAGTAAATCCCCATGCTACTCAATGCAAGAGCATTAGCACGCAGCCTTAGTTAACAGCCTGCTTCTCTGTGGAAAATATACTTCCTTTTCCATTTTCATGAAATACTTTTGGCTTGCTTTGAAATGCTAAGCTCCAAGCTTCTAAATGGTTCAACTACTTTCAGACCCTAATAGTAGATAGAACTTTGAGCAGTTTTACTATATAGTTTCTCTGCTTGTGGTCCATTGATGTTATTCACTTATCACTTATATTGGAAAAAAAAAGATGCTAACATTAGGAGCAGCACCACAAATTCATTTCAATGAAAGATGTGAGTTATAGGATTAGAAGTTCAGATGTTGTCAACCACGGGCACATGTGCTCCCCTTTCCCAAGAAGTATAAAAAGCTTGTCAAAGGAATACAGAGAATTTTATATTTTTTTTAAGTAATACCAATATAGGAAGTTTTTTTTTTGTTGTTTGTTTGTTTTGGTTTTTGTTGTTGTTGTTGTTGTTGTTTTGTTTTTTTGGTGCACCCATAAAGAACCATATAAATTCTTACTTTTCATTTCTCTTGTGCAGATCCATGGTCAACTGTGAAATGTATCCCGTTTCATTTCAAATAATCAGTATCAAAAGACTTACTGAAAGCTAATGCATCAGGGGACCAATAAACATTGGGAATTCCTGGCACAGTTGATACAAGGCAAGTATTGATACCAAGAAGTCTTAGTTTCAAATTCTGCCTGGTATATATACTGTACAATATGACCTATTGATGCCAAAGGCAAAAATCTGTTATTGTTACAAACAGGATGCTGAGTTGCAAAACTTGATGTTTTTACACTGAGGTTTCCATATAT
Source organism: Myrmecobius fasciatus (assembly GCA_023553655.1). Taxonomy (NCBI): domain Eukaryota; kingdom Metazoa; phylum Chordata; class Mammalia; order Dasyuromorphia; family Myrmecobiidae; genus Myrmecobius; species Myrmecobius fasciatus. Next base: position 168,553 of record JAJPUD010003337.1, on the reverse strand, counting down.
CTTTGAGATCAAAGTTTTGGAATTAGACCGTATAGAGTTTTTTCTCAATGGAAATGTAAAAAGCAAAGGGCAACTCAATTGCCTTTAGAACTTCCATAAATGTAGAAAATGTCAAATAAAACAAACTAAAACCATGAGAGAGCCTGGCTACCAGAAGTTACAAGAATCTGGATGCTGAGATCCACATTAATCAAACCCGTAGCTCTGATAAAATTGCCCAAGCAGTGGACCTACCTCGGCAGATGGTTCCATTGCCCACATATCCAGGCTTGCAGGTGCAGCTGTGTCCCCTGACAGTATTAGTACAGATTGCATTGTCATCACAGGTGTGCTGGCCACTACCACATTCATCATGTTCTAGGAGAAGAAAGTAAAAGAGAGGATGGACTGCTTTTTAAAGTAAGAAGTAGGCAATGATCACATGAATTAGATTAATGAAAAATACATCTTTGCCAAGGTCCATTTGCACATATTTCAGTTACAGACTGCAGAATCAACAACCCAAAAATGGCATAAATAGACACACAAAATGTTCCCAACCGCCAAAAAATGGCATAAATAAATAGACATACAAAATGTTCCCAACAACTCAAAAAAATGGCATAAATAAATAGACACACAAAATGTTCCCAATGTTAGGCTACCATATTATCCCACCTGGCCTACTCATAGGCTGAATAATATCATTTGTTTCAACCATAGAGTATAAAGAGAGAAAGGAGGTCACAGATTGCCCACCTACTGTAAAAGGTTATTCTCCAAATACTACTCTGAATCCCTTTTTCATAATCCTGGCCAAAGGGAATTATAATAAGCACTGGGCTGTGACTTATGTACTTGGAGTATGATATACTGCCAAAACTTCATTTTAGAATCCATCAGCAGCTCAACCCTAATTTTCAATATAATCCATTTTCATAGGGTTTAGCATTCAACCTCTGGGTTGATGCCTGGGAAGCAATAATATACTAACAATCATAACATTAAATATTTAAATACCCCATCATTCAAAATCTATAATACTGAGGATGGGGTCGGATGGAGGAATTTTTAAAAATGCCAGAGAAACTTATAGAATTCAAAACCACAAACATGTAAAAAGATCAGTCTCAGCCAAATGCTGATTCATCTGTTCTATATATCTGAAATAATAAATCTTTAAACAGGTATTTCATAGTTTAAGCTTGTATAGCACTAGGGATAAATTAACTTCTTTTTCAAATCTTTAGCACTGAAAGCAAACATGGTGGCTTACACAGCATGAACATATGAGTTAACATAATTGAGATATAAATTTTGAACAATGGAACAACTAAATTTTTTTTCTTAAAATTTAAAAAGAAAAGAAAAGATAGATGAAAGAGACAGAAAGAGAAATGGAACAAGAGCTAGATGGACAACCAGTTAAAATGGAATTTGGAATGAATTTAGTTACGCAATCAGTGGGGAGTGGGAAGACACAGGCGACATTTTTTGGTGTCAGATGAGTGGGTCTAGGTAGTCCTGCCAGCAGAAATTGGCCTGTGGCCCAGAAAGTCTAACAGAAGATGTTTAGTACAATTTAATTAGCTTGCATTGAGCACCAGATGTGTTCTTGGCCCTAAGAATACAAACAACAAAACAGTCCCTGCTTTCAAGGAGCTTATATTTTATAGCAATACACATTGTGTTGCACAACTCCAGAGAGTAAGGAAGTACAGTGAGGGTGGTTATCAGGGAAGCAGATCTTTCACACAAATGTTCTAGGACAAAACCCACATTAAAACTCAGTGAAAGGGAAACAAAATATTTTAGTAAAGAAGAGTCAAAATTTTAACTAAAAATCTCAAAACAATTGTATTCATTGTAAAAGGAAGAAAATTTAAATATAATTTGTTAGGTGAATGGAATAAAACCTTTTGAAATAACCCTCTGCTTGGATGATTTCAGAGAGGCCTGAAGAGACTTACCAAAACTGATACTAAGTGAAGTAAATAGAACCAGGAGAACATTGTATAACAGTAACAACAAGATTATGTGATGATCAACTATGATGGATATGGCTCTTTTCAACAATTAAATGATACGGGCCAGTTCCAATAGCCTTGTGATGGAAAGAGCTATCTGCACCCAGAAAGAGGATTGTGGGGACTGAGTGTGAAACGCTTTATTTTCACTTTTTTTGTTCTTTGCTTGCATTTTTTTCTCATTTTTTTTTCCTTTTGATCTGATTTTTCTTGCACAGCATGATAATTTTAGAAATACATATAAACAAATTGCACATGTTTAACATATATTGGATTACTTGTCATTTAGTGACAAGGGTGGGAGAAAAGAAAGGAAAAAATAATTGGGAACACAAGATTTTCCAAGAGTGAATATTGAAAACTATGTACATGTTTTGAAAATAAGAAGTTTTAATAAAAAAAGGAATAATCCTCTGCTTCATTAACTTTTACTTTAAACATCCCTATAGAACTAATAATAAAAAAGATTAAATCCATAAGACATATTCATTTTGATCATACAGTATATATCTGATACTTGGCAGATAAGTATCAGAATAATGCTACAGGGTGGACTACTGGTGTATTTAGTGGGTTGTAAACACAATAGGGCAACCTAAAGAACTAAACTGTCTTAAGGGTTACAGTGAGAGAGACAATCAGAATAAGGAGATTTAGTCAACTCTAGTATGGCAATAATATATTCAGAAGGCCAGGTGGAGTTTGGAATATGACATTTTAGGAAACATAATGACAATCAAGACAAGCTCAAAGGAAGGATACCAATGTAACAAGAATATTGAACACTATAGGATTCTAGAATCAATGAGTTTTAAGTCTGGAATTGGAAGGAGCTGAGGGTTCCTCCATTCCAACTCATTCTACCAATAGGAGACTAAAAGGCTGGCTTGGAATTTGACCAAGGACTCCTGACTTCAGAAAACTGATTAAAGGGATTGGAAAAGTTTTATCTGGAAAAGAAAACGTAGGCTTTTTTGTATATAAGAATGGTTGTCACATTGAGGAGAGGCTGGAGTTGATCAGTTACACCCAGAAAACAAAAAAAAATGGGTAGAAATTACAAAGAATTCAATTTGGGCTTAATGTGATGGTAGATGGGATAGTGGGAGTTGTTTTCCAAGGAAGGAGAAAATGACTTGAAAGATCAGAGGTTTGCTATCCTTATAATTCCACCAGCTAAGACTAGAAAGCTATTTTTCAAATGTTTTGAAGAGAAGATTTTAGTTCATATCAAGATTAAGCTAACTGAAATCTGAGGTCTCTTCAGAAAGCAGATCCTGCGATTTTTGTGAAATGTCAACATCTCAGGATGAAAGCAGTGCTGTTTCAGGCAAAAAAAAGAATGTCAACTTAGAGTGAGAGGACAGTGGGTGAATGTGGCACACATACCCATACTTTCTGGCAAAGTCTTTTTTTAGTATTGGGAACTTTCAGAAGATCAGAGGGTCTTGAGCTCAGGGGAAACAGAGAGTAATAAAATACAAGGGGTGGAAAGAATTCCTTCTTTGACTGATTTGCATCACTGAGACCTTTGAAGGCAAGTCAGAAAAACCAGCTGAGCCAAAGATAGATGAGATAAAATGGTGTTAGAGAAGCTTTATAGAAAAAAATTGTGGCTATGCAGAAGGTTCAAGAAAGGATGAAGAAAGGAAAGGGGACTGACATAAATTTAGATATGGGAGGCACCAACAAGTTCAATCCTTTCATTTTGTAGATGAGAAAATTAAGGCACAGAAAAATTAAATGACTTATCCAGAGACACAAAATTGAACATAGTTAAGTCAACATTTCAAGCCAAGTCCTCCTCCCTCCGAGTCAAACAGGCTATGCACTATTCCATTCTGCCTCTCAATGAGGGAAAGAGATTTCTTGGGAAGATCACTGCTTAGTAAAAAGCTAAATATGGACCAGCAATGTAGTGTTGTGACTAAGGGTCAAAGGGTGGACTCATCCATCCATCTATCCATTCATTCACCAAGTAATAATGAAGCATTTATATCCAAGAGGAAAGGCAGATGGTTTAGTGAATAGTCAGCCTTAAAGCTGAGTTCATGTCCTAGCTCCTACCAATACTGAATATGTCATTCTGGGAAAATCATTTAATATTTCAATAATCTAAGTAACTCTCCAACACTACAAATTATAGAGCAGGTCATGATTTCAGTCAGTCAATATGCCTTTTAAATGCCCGTACTATATACCAGGTACTATATTAAATGCTGCAGATGGAAAGAAAAGAAAAAAAATAGTCCCTGTTCTTAATGAGCTCATGGGCTAATGCAGGAGACAAAATGTAAAAAGGAAGTAAGATAAGGAAGTAGAGTTTTCCAGACATGGGGAATAACCAGTTGCCTACAAGAGGTAACATCTGATGGGACCATACAAGATGCAGGGAATCTTCTCCATTTGGACCTACTCAAGACATCCAACATCATTGGGGTGACACCTTTGGTAGACATCTCTCTCCTACTTTTATGCCATACTTGATGAAACTCAGTAGGGTTTTTGAAGAGAAAAACAGAATTGTAGTTTTGAAGGAATATAAAATAAGTTAAATATACAAGGAAAAGATTTGGCTAGAGATTCTTTTCTACCATTAAATGCTATCTTTTAATCTGCAAACAATAAAAATTGTATCTTCCATTAAAACATTTATTATTTATGTAGGAATAATAAGTGTAGTAGGTTCAGATTTTTATGTGTAATTAGGTCATCAACCTAGAGTCAAGGTCAAAATAAACATAAATTCAAAGAAAAATGAAAGGTAAGGTGTGTTTTGTGACTAAATGAAGTTTCCCCTTAGCGTGTACAAATGGGCCATCAGTGTCTATATGTGGGAAATAACAGAAATTAAAAGATGACAAACTCATCTTTGGTTAAATGTATAAATCCCAAGATGTGGTCTGCTGTAGAGCATTTTCTTGAGATAAATGTGCTTTTTTTTTGTTGGAGGAAAATCTAGCATTTAACTTGAATATAATATTAACATGTGTCTCATATATTATGATTTAAAACAGATTTTTTAATCCTAAACATATTTTGTAGATTTTAGATATAAGTGCATGTGACACTTGGTCAAAGGTTCTGATTTCTAAATCTATATCTGCATATCATTTAAGTCGTGTAATCTTTATATCTTCATAGAATATATTTATATTAATGATCTCAACATTATTGCTCTTTCTTCTTCAGGAAAAAGTTATTGTCCTAATGTGGAAATACATGTCACATTATTGCAGATGGAACCTTACAGAAAGAGTGGCTAATTTATTGCAGTTTTCCATCTTTTTGCTTTCTTCTTTCTGCTGCCACATATAAATGCTTTTAGGATGATGAGAGTCATTTAGGTCATGCTTTCCCCAAACTTATTGCCCAATCTTTTATATTACAATGCTGTCTGTTGTCTTCTTTTATCTTCTTTTAGTGTGTATGACAAATGACTTTGTATTAAAATTTGACATTGCCCTTGGCAGCCATTTCTCTCTACTTGGCAAGAAGATCATGTATTTTCTGGCTAAGATAATTTCTGTGCTCTTTTGGCCTCTTTTTAATAATAATAACTGGCATTTATATAGTTCATTGTATGTGCCAGGCAATGTGACAAGTGCCGTTCCATTTGGTATTAACAGTAATTCTGGGAGGTGGGTGTTATTATTATTCCCATTTTGCTGTTGAATAAGGCAAACAAGTTTAGTGATTTGTCCAATATTACACAGCTAAGTAATATCTGAATCTGGATTTGAACCCAGTTCTTTTTGAATTCAACTCTATCCACTTCCCTACCTACTTCTTTTTGTGGCTTTTCCATCACATTGCTTAAATTTTTGCCCTGATTGGTAAAACTGAGTTTGCCATCTTTTCATTTCTGTATTTCCCACATGTAGGCACTGATGGCCCATTTGAATATGCTAAGGGGAAACTTTTCAGTTCATCACAAAACACACCTTATCTTTCACTTTTCTTTGAATTTATGTTAATCTTACCCTTGACTCTAGGTTGATGACTTAAATACACCTAAAAATCTGAACCTACTAAGCTCATTATTATTCCTACATCAACAATCTATGATTTAATTTCTATTAAAAATAGAGCTTTGTGTCTGTGTGTGTGTGTGTATGTGATGTTGATAAAGATTCACAATTTCCTTTATCCTTGGATTAGTTTCAAAATAAAGTTTCTATAATATGCAGTCATGAAGCTTCTGAGTATACTATGTTTTTAGTATCATTTATATGTTCCAACATATTTTCACCATCTTCACTTTAGTCTACTTTTGCATTATTGTCACCAAGTCTAAAAGCTTATATATTAACTTGATTTGGAAAATATTCTTGATTTCTTTTATGGGCTTTTTCAATTAGTAAGCAAATAATTTCTTAATTTCTATATCTTTTAGAATAGATATTGGTACATAGACTATAATTATCATTAGACTGTTTTCCTAGCCCTTCATACTAATCAGGAGTATTATATTATGAGCAAATAATGACAGTGGACCTTTATTCTGATAGCCCATCAGTGAATTAGAATGTCAATATCATTATGTGTACATATGTTCAGTACACATCAGATACACCATTGTTGCTTCCCAGCAGCCTTCCTAACAGAGTAACAATCAGTACAAAACAGACAACATGGAAAGACAATAATCTAGGTTGTTTCGACTGCCCATGAATTAGAGCATTACCTTCATCCATCTAAAGAAGAAATTCATCAAGGAAGGACTTTATAAGGGCATGTAACTGGCACTGTGCAGAGAGTACCAGTCCTGGAGTCAAAAGGACCTGAGTTCAAATCCAACTTCAGATACTTCCTAGCTGTGTAGCTCCTGGCAAATCACTTAACTCTGATGGTGGGAAAAAAGGACTTTATAGCTAATATACCAGAAACCAGAAAATATAATCACATGCACACTCCATTTTTAATATCTTGGTTAAATCCTCTAGCATCTGTGGAAAAGGTGACAAACACTCCCAAAGCAGTTCTACTTTTCCCTTCTGTCACCCTTGCTCTACTGGGTCACTTCCCCTGTCCCCCACATAATAAATACAAATATATGTCTTACTTGCTCTTCTCTACTACCCCTTTCCCCAACACAAAATCAGACCAGAATTCCCTTAAAGCAACAACTATCAAGGCAACTAGATGGAGTAGTGGATAGAGCACCAGCCCTGAAGTCAGGAAGACCTGAGTTCAAATCTGGTCTCAGACACATCCTAGTTGTGTGACCCTGGACAAGTCACTTAACCTCAATTGCCTCAGAAAAAAAAAAGCCACAACTATGTCTTCTGTAGTTTTGTGTTTCCTTTGACATTATCACACAAAGGCATGGAGTGGGATTGGGGAAGAAAGGGATAGGACGAGGCTGTACATTATTTCTGATATAGCAAGAACCTAAAGGTTTAAATTTCTTATTTTATAGATGAGTAGATTGATTCAAGGTGGACTGATTTGCCTAAGGTAATAGAGTAGTCCAATTTGTGTTTGCCCTTATATTATCTTATAGCATGCACTCACTTAAGAATAAATAAATGGATAAATACAAACTCTGGGGAAAAAATGTTAATACCACTTGAAGTATTTCTTCAATTCTAAGTAGGCCTGACTTTGTTAAATTTACTTTGGGGTGGGGGGCGGAGCCAAGATGGCGAACTGCGAACAGCTTTCTCTCTGAACTCCCTTCAACATTCCCCTAACCCAGACAAAGTAAACTTTAAAACTGGTTTCCGAGTGAGGTCCTCGCCAAGCATTTGGACTACAACGCACTTCTATAAAAGATCTACCGTGAAAGAACTCCGGAGAAGGTTAGCCTCAGGGGAAATCGGCCGCTGGTCGCGATCGGACTCCAGCCGGGGCGGAAGTCAGGGCTGTGATAGAGGGGCGGATTTTGGGCACCCAGGAAGCCCCTGGGAGACGCCTGGGCCACTTTGCTCTGCTTGCGGGCAGGTGCTTTGACAGATCTGCCTTTGGTAAAGGGTGGATCTAGAGAAACTGAAAACGTGGTCTAGCCCCACCAGCCTCAGACCGGAAGTCAACTCGGCAAACTGCCCCTGGGCAAATATAAATTGTTGCAGTTTTCTCGGCTTTTGACCAATATCCCAACTTTAAATCATGAGCAAGAAGCAGAAGAGAGCTCTCACCATAGAAAGCTTTTACGGAGAAAAAATAGAACAGTCCCCAGATCCTGACATTATGAAAACAATCCCAGATGAAGCCACAAAGGCAGACTTAAGTTGGTCTCCCTTTCAGAAGGCTTACCTGGATGATTGCATTAAGAATCTCAAAAGAGAGCTAGAAGAAGAATGGGGAAATAAATTGAGATCAGGGCAACAGAAATATCAAAAACTGGAAAATAGGACTGGTGAATTGGAAAAAGAAAACAGTTCACTGAAAAACAAAATTGGTGAATTGGAAAAAATCACCAATTCACTGGAAAATAAAAATGGTGAACTGAAAAACAAAATTGGTGAATTGGAAAAAGACAACAATTCACTGAAAAACAAAATTGGTGAATTGGAAAAAGACAACAATTCACTGAAAAATAAAACTGGCAAAATGGAAAAAGAATGCATTGAATCCAGAAATTCAATTGGCCAGCTACAAAAGGAGCTAAAAAAGATAACTGAAGGAAATAATACTCTAAAAATTAAAATTGAACAAATAGAAGTAAATGACTCAATAAGACTTCAAGAATCAGTTAAACAAAAACAAAAAAATGAAAAAATAGAGGAAAATATGAAATATCTCCTAGGAAAAACAACTGACTTGGAAAACAGATCCAGGAGAGACAACTTAAGGATTATCGGACTCCCTGAAAGCCACGATGAAAAAAAGAACCTGGATGCTATCTTCCAGGAAATCATGAAAGAGAATTGCCCTGATGTTTTAGAATCAGAAGGCAAAATTGGCATTGAAAGAATTCACCGATCACCTCCAGAAAGAGACCCCAAAATTAAAACCCCAAGGAATATCGTGGCCAAATTTCAGGACTATCGCACCAAGGAAAAGATATTGCAAGTAGCTAGAAAGAAACAGTTCAAATACCGAGGAACTGTCATTAGAATTACACAGGATCTGTCAGCTTCCACATTGAAGGATCGAAGGGCCTGGAACCAGATATTCCCGAAAGGCAAAAGAACTTGGATTACAGCCAAGAATAAGTTATCCAGCTAGAATGAGCATCATCTTCCAGGGAAGAAGATGGTCATTCAATGATACAGGAGAATTTCACCTATTTCTAATGAAAAGACCTGATCTGAACAAAAAATTTGACCTCCAAATAGAGAACTCAAGAGAAACATAAAAAGGTAAAAAGGAAAACTCTGGAGAACTATATTCCTACTATAGGTATCCTTTAAAGAATGGCAGTATAATTTGATTTTTCTTTGATAATAATGGAAAAGAAATTAGAGGTGGAAGGGATACCATACTGAAAAAGAAAAAGGGGGGAGGGGGGAAAAGGAGGCAAAATAAAGTAAAAATACAGGAGGTAAAATAAGACAAAATCTCATAAAGAGACATAGAAGATCTAATATAATTGAGGGGAAGAAGGGAGGGCGATGAGTATTGATTGTGTAAACCTTACTCTCATTAGATTGAACTCTAAGAGAGTATATCAGACACATTTGGCTTCAAAGAAAGCACTGACCCTCCTTGTGGGAAGGTAGGAGGGAGGGAAGAAAAGGAAAGGGATAAACTAATAGAAGGATTAGGGGAAAGGTATAAAGGGGAGGGAGGGACTCTAAAGGGAGGAGGATTATTGGTGGGAGGTGGTCTTCAAGAGCAAAGTACTGGGGAGGGGGGAAGGGAGAGAGGGGAAAGGGAAGAGAAAATCATAACTCTGGGTAAATAAGATGGCAGGGAATACAGATATAGTTATTTTAACTGTGAATGTGAACGGGATGAACTCTCCCATAAAACGGAAGCGGGTAGCAGACTGGATTAAAAGCCAGAATCCTACAATATGTTGTTTACAAGAAACACATCTAAAACATAGAGATACATACAGAGTGAAAGTAAAGGGCTGGAGCAGAATCTTCTATGCTTCAGGTGAACAAAGAAAGGCAGGGGTAGCAATCCTTATCTCGGATCAAGTAAAAACAAAAATAGATCTAATTAAAAGAGATAAGGAAGGAAACTACATTTTACTAAAGGGTTCCATAGACAATGAAGCAGTATCAATACTTAACATATATGCACCAAGTGGTATAGCATCCAAATTCCTAGAGGAGAAGTTAAGAGAGATGCAAGGAGAAATAGACAGTAATACTATACTAGTGGGAGATCTCAACCTTGCTCTCTCAGAATTAGATAAATCAAATTCCAAAATAAATAAGAAAGAAGTTAGGGAGGTTAACAAAAGGCTAGAAAAGTTAGGTATGATAGATCTCTGGAGGAAATTGAATGGTGATAGAAGGGAGTATACTTTTTTCTCAGGGGTTCATGGAACTTATACAAAAATTGATCATGTGTTAGGGCATAAAAACCTCAAAATCAATTGCAGAAAAGCAGAAATAGTAAATGCATCCTTCTCAGATCATGATGCAATAAAACTCACATGTAATATAAGGCCAGGAGAAAATAAGCCACAAGTTATTTGGAAATTAAATAATCTAATCCTGAAGAACGAATGGGTGAAAGAGCAAATTATAGACACAATCGAAAATTTCATCCAGGAGAATGACAACAATGAGACAACATACCAAAATTTGTGGGACTCGGCTAAAGCGGTTATAAGGGGTAATTTTATATCTCTAGATGCTTACTTGCGTAAAACAGAGAAGGAGAAGATTAATGAACTGGGCTTACAATTAAAAAAGCTAGAAAAAGACCAAATTAAAAACCCTCAATTAAATACCAAATTGGAAATTCTGAAAATTAAAGGGGAGATCAATAAAATTGAAAATAAGAAAACTATTGAATTAATAAATAAAAGTAAGAGTTGGTTTTATGAAAAAACCAACAAAATAGATAAGCCTTTAGTTAATTTGATTAGAAAAAGAAAAGAGGAAAATCAAATTATTAGTCTCAAAAATGATAAGGGAGAACTTTCCTCCAATGAAGAGGAAATTAGAGTAATAATTAGGAGTTTCTTTGCCCAACTTTATGCTAATAAATTTGAGAATATAAATGAAATGGAGGAGTATCTACAAAAATATAGATTGCCCAGATTAACAGAAGAGGAAATAAATTATTTAAATAGTCCTATTTCAGAAAAAGAAATAGAACAAGCTATTAATCAACTCCCTAAGAAAAAATCTCCAGGACCAGATGGATTTACATGTGAATTTTACCAAACATTCAAGGAACAATTAATCCCAATACTATATAAACTATTCGAAAAAATAGGGAAAGAAGGTGTACTACCAAATTCCTTCTATGACACAGATATGGTGCTGATAGCTAAACCAGGTAGGGAGAAAACTGAGAAAGAAAACTATAGACCCATTTCCCTAATGAATATTGATGCAAAAATTTTAAATAAGATTTTAGCAACAAGATTACAGAAAGTCATCCCCAGGATAATACATCATGACCAAGTAGGATTTATACCAGGAATGCAGGGCTGGTTCAATATTAGGAAAACTATTAGCATAATCAATTATATTAATAACCAAAATAATAAAAATCATATGATTATCTCCATAGATGCAGAAAAAGCCTTTGATAAAATCCAACACCCATTCCTATTAAAAACACTGGAGAGTATAGGAATAAATGGGCTTTTCCTTAAAATGATAAGTAGTATCTACTTAAAACCTTCAGCAAGCATCATATGTAATGGAGTCAAACTAGAACCATTCCCAATCAGATCAGGAGTGAAACAAGGCTGCCCACTGTCACCATTACTATTTAATATTGTATTAGAAATGTTAGCTTTAGCAATAAGAGAAGAAAAAGAGATAAAAGGAATCAGAGTAGGTAGTGAAGAAACCAAATTATCACTCTTTGCAGATGACATGATGGTATACTTAGAGAATCCTAGAGACTCAACTAAAAAACTACTAGAAACAATTCACACCTTTAGCAAAGTGGCAGGATACAAAATAAATCCACATAAATCATCAGCATTTCTATATATTACCAATAAAGTTCAGCAGCAAGAGATACAAAAAGAAATTCCATTCAAAATAACTGTTGATAGTATAAAATATTTGGGAATTTATCTGCCAAGGGATAGTCAGGAACTATATGAACTAAATTACAAAACACTTTCCACACAAATCAAATCAGACCTAGTCAATTGGAAAAACTTAAAATGCTCATGGGTAGGACGAGCGAATATAATAAAAATGACAATACTACCCAAACTAATTTACTTATTTAGTGCCATACCAATCAAACTCCCAAGAAATTATCTTACAGATCTAGAAAAAATAGTAGCAAAGTTCATTTGGAAAAACAAAAGGTCTAGAATTTCAAGGGGATTAATGAAAAAAAAGGCTGAAGATGGTGGACTTGCTGTACCAGATCTAAAACTATATTATAAAGCAGCGGTCATCAAAACCATTTGGTACTGGCTAAGAAATAGAGTAGTCGATCAGTGGAATAGGATAGAATCACAAGACAAATTAGGCAATAACTATAGCAATTTGGTTTTTGATAAACCCAAAGACCCCAGCTTCTGGGATAAGTATTCACTATTTGACAAAAACTGCTGGGAAAACTGGAAACTAGTGTGGAAGAAATTAGGGCTTGACCCACATCTAACACCACATACCAAGATAAGATCTAAATGGGTTCATGATCTGGATATAAAGAGTGATTTTGTAAACAAGTTAGAGGAACATAATATAGTTTACCTCTCAGACCTGTGGAGATGGAATAAATTTATGTCCAAAGAAGAACTGGAACTTTTAATTGAAAACCAGATAGATAACTTTGACTATATTAAGTTAAAAAGTTTTTGTACAAACAAAATCAATGCAGACAAGATTAGGAGGGAAGCAATAAATTGGGAAATCATCTTTACATTTAAGGGTTCTGATAAAGGTCTCATCTCTAAAATATATAGAGAATTGTCTCATATTTATAAAAATTCAAGCCATTCTCCAATCAATAAATGGTCAAAGGATATGAACAGACAATTTTCAGAGGATGAAATTAAAACTATTTATAGTCATATGAAAAGGTGCTCCAAATCACTATTGATCAGAGAAATGCAAATCAAGACAACCCTGAGATACCACTTCACACCTGTCAGATTGGCTAAAATGACAGGAAAAGTTAATGATGAATGTTGGAGGGGTTGTGGGAGGGCTGGGACACTGATGCATTGTTGGTGGTGCTGTGAACGGATACAGCCATTCTGGAGAACAATTTGGAGCTATGCTCAAAAAGTTATCAAACTGTGCATACCCTTTGACCCAGCAGCATTTCTATTGGGCTTATATCCCAAAGAAATCATAAAGGAAGGAAAAGGCCCCACATGTGCAAGAATGTTTGTGGCAGCCCTTTTTGTAGTGGCTAGAAACTGGAAATTGAATAGATGCCCTTCAATTGGAGAATGGCTGAATAAATTATGGTATATGAATGTTATGGAATATTATTGTTCTGTAAGAAATGACCAGCAAGATGATTTCAGAGAGGCCTGGAGAGACTTACATGAACTGATGCTGAGTGAAATGAGCAGAACCAGGAGATCATTATACACGGCAACAACAGTACTATATGACGATCAATTCTGATGGACATGGCTCTCTTCAACAATGATATGTTTCAAACCACCTCCAATTGTTCACTGAAGAAAGCCATATACACCCAGAGAGAGGGATGCGAAATGTGGACCACAACATAACATTCTCATACTCCTTGATTGATGTTTGCTTACATTGTGTTTCCTTTATCTGATATATCGTTTGTGTAGATAAGATTTTTCTTACACACCAATGATAAGTTTGGAAATATGTATACATATATTCGATTTGCCAATATTTTAACATAATTAACATGTAGTGGATATCCTGCCATCTAGGGGAGGGGTGGGGAGTTGGGGGGAAAATTTGTAACGGAAAGCTATGTAAGGGTTATTGTTGAAGAATTACCCACACATATGTTATGCAAATAAAATAAAAAAAAAATAAAAAAAAAATAATAAAAAAATAAAAAAAAAAAAAAAAAAAAAAAAATTTACTTTGGGGTTCTCTTATACAGCTCAGCTAATCAGTTCCAAGAGTAATCTATAAAAACACTCCAAATAAATGCATTATTTTCCTGTTTCTATATTCAAATGCTTTGATAAATACTATACTAGGTGAATTTCTGAATGAGTCAGCAATCTATTTAAAATGAGCCTGTGGGAAACATTAAAGATAACCAATAAGAAAGAGGGCATGTTTCCAAGGTTCCAGAGCAATACTTTAAACACTACACACCTTTTCTAAAAAGAAGCCTGACAGCATGAAGCTTTTCCAACGGTACCTAGGCCTGAGCACATCAAAAAGAATTCATTTTGAATAGTTCCTTACATTCCAATATCCCGGAGCTAGTCAGAACACAGACATGTATGACTTTCTCCTTCTTTCCATTTGCTTTTTCTAAGAAAATTGAATCAACCCGTCCAACAGGGAGGCCGTTACTAATTGCCATTTTCTCAGGAACCAACTGTTTTCTTAAGTGGTGCATCCAGAGCCTTGTAGAGCTGACTGAAACTGTGACTACAGAGATGAAGTATCTCTGGGCTGAGATGCCTTGCTAATGAATGACTTTCTGCATTGTTAGATCATATCACAGTTTTTGAAGTGGCCTTAAACACAGTATTATGATATTTGATTTTTACAACATTCCTCATGTCAGCAGGAGAGAGGTTTTAATTCCTCCACTGCAAAAAAAATCATTGCAAATAATTATCATTTTGAAAACTGACAGGGGCCTTAGAGATTATCTGCTTATAAGATTTCAGATTTAGAGTTGGAATGAACCTTGTAGGTAAGTGATGTCAAACTCAAAAAGAAACTGGAGGCCAATAATCCATACATAAGGATCCCTCTGAGCCTCATTGTTTTAGTTTTAAAAGGTAACATTACCTCTGCTTTATTATATTTTTATTTTTGTTGCATATTTCCCTATTACATTTTAATCTTTAAGAGGTGACACTTGGGAGTGTTGCATCCTCATGAAGCCTGTGTGCTTAATTAACACTTCTGATATAACTTCTGTTGTAAATCTTTTAGTCTAATGTATCATTTTTCAGGTAAGGAATGTGATAAAAAGAAAGATTAAATGATCTGCTGAGGTCAACAGAATTAAAACTTTGACTATCTGACAGCCAAGAATAACAAGAATAAAAATGAACATTATATTTTAAACATTATATTTTAAGAAATAATAAAATTGCTCAGATCTCTTTTCATCAGAAGGAAAAGTAGGTATAAGAAGAATTTGTCACTCTGAAAGAATCCACAAAATTAATATTCTTAGGAACATCACAGTCAAAATCCAGGACTTACGGGTCAGAGATAATAACACTTCAAGTAGTCAGAAAGAAAGAATTCAAGTATCATAGAACCTCACACAGACCTATATATCATTTATCAGTGTGGAGTGGAGAGAGTAGAAAATTTGGAATATGATGTTCCAGAAAGAAAATAATACAGGCTTATATAATTACTCAGCAAAACTGAAAGTAATATAATGGGGGTAAAATGGATCTTTACTGAAATAAATGACTTTCAAGCATTCCTGATATCAAGACCAGAGCCACTTAGAAAATTTGAAGTACAAAGACAGAAGTCAAGAGAAACATGAAAAGTTAAATTCACAAAAAACTAAACAAAGAAAAACTACTTTTCATTTAATATGAAGACATGATACGTGTATCTTTTCTGAACACTATCAACAGGGGTCTCTGCAAGAATCTAATTAGAAAAGATTTGGGAAGGATTTTATTAAGTCACGACAATCTCAAAAGAATAGAAATGGAAGAGAACATCATATACCAGAGGAGGTGAGAGAAGAAAAAGGGAAATTATCTCATATGATCATGGTATATGAGTAAATGACAATACAAATAAGAAAAAAAGGTGGGAAAAGGGACCAACACTAGAATCTCATCCAAACTGATCAAAGGAAAGAACATATATACAAATTGCAGGGCAAAAAAGTACACTTCACTCCATGAGGAAATAGGAGAGAGAAGGGAATTTGTGGGAGAGGAGATGAAGGGAAAAATTAATCCTAAGAAAATAAAAACCCTTTAAGAGTACACAAAATGTATTTGTAGATATTTTTGTAGTGGTACAAGTTAGAAACTAAAAGGATGTACATAAATTAAGGAATTGCTGGACCACACACAGACACACATATATAATATAAATATGAGATATTACTGTGCTATAAGAAATGATGAAAAGGTTTTGGAAAAATCTGAAGAGACTTGTATTGAAATGGTACAGTAAGAAATGAGCAGAACCACAAGGACCATTTATACAACAATATCAGTATTGTAAAGACAGACAGCTTTTTTTTTTTCTTTTTTCTTTTTGCTGAGGCAATTGAGGTTAAGTGACTTGCCCAGGGTCACACAGCTAGGGAATGTTATGTGTCTGAGACCAAATTTGAACTCAGGTCTTCCTGACTTCAGGGCTGGTGCTCTATCCACTGCGCCACCTAGCTGCCCCGACAGACAGCTTTGAAATAAATTGTGATCAACACAATATTGATCATGATTTCAGAGGATAAATGATAGACGTTCCTATCCACCTCTTGATAGGGAGTGCAGAATTAGACATTTTTTGGACATGACCAATGAGGAAATGTGTTGTCCTTAATCACATATATTTGTAATAGGGGTTTTGTTTTTGCTTCTTTCTCATCTGCAGGGGAGAGATAGATATTTTGGCAGAACAGGAGGAAAAACTGGATTTTTTTGTGATTGGAAATTATTTTTTTAAAGAAGAGAGTTAATTAGATGATTGATCTCTTGGACCTAATATATCAATCTCAATCTAATCTAAAATTTACCAGTTTTCCTAAACGATTCCCTCTAAATGAGACAATCCTTGAGGACCCAAAGACTCCTTAAATAACCTTTGTAGAACAATGAAGCCCCACAGTAGCATACTGTTCTCCCAGGTATGAGACAAAACAGTAGAGCATGAGCCAGTGGCACTAGATAGGGCACCTGATGAATAGCCAAGAGGGGAGGGATAAGTCGCCATCATTTGCAGGGGCAGATGCCTTTAGCTCCTCTGGTTTTCCCAGACATTGCTACAGTGATCATAATCTAGGCTCAATGCCAGTACACTGGATAACATCAACTAAATGAAACTATTAGCTGTAAAGAGATGTTAAACAACAGCGGGGAGGTCTCATCCTTTGCTTTTGGCGTGTCTACTCTCCAGAGTGAGTTTTTTAGGCTATATCGAAAGGCAGAGCAGCCTAGTTTTGGTCCCAGCTATTCAGCCCAACATAGCTTAGACTGCAGAGTGTGGTCTGCTGCTCCAATAGCAATCACATAATCAACAGAGCAACTACTGCAGATGCAAAATCTATCATCCAGGAGTATACATTGAGGGCATTGGCTAAGTGGGTACCATATCCATGATGCGACATACCATAGTCATCAGGATGAGCCCACATAAGCAAAGATAGCTTATTTAGCAGAACACAATTTGAGCAAAAAAAAATAAACAAATAATAAAATACACAGACAGAAAACTTGGATTCAAATTTCATTTTTGCTGCTTATTATCCTTGTGTCTTTGGACAAGTACCTAATTTCCCAATTCCTTAGGGATTGAATTAGATGGCCCCTGAAATAGCTTCCATCTCTAGATCCATTATTTTTTTAATTGATGAAAATGAAAGCCCTTGGTTAAGTCTTAGTCCAAATTCCTGCCTCACATCTTGAAAAGAATTGAATAGGCAGTTTCCTTATCAGCCCTATACATTATATTGTCATTACTTTCCAAAGGCATAAAAAAAAAAAACCTTAGAGATAACTATATAGAATCATAGCATCAATGGAATAGCTGCTTAGGAAACTTTAAATAGTTTTTTTTCTAAAATAAAAATTAATAAATGCCTTGGACACGGAATATATACAGGATTAAATCCAACTGACAACTTAGCCAATTAAAACCAAAGTCAAATTGCTATTGAGGACCCATGAGGTATTGTGGTCCTATGGACCATTAGGCAATAGCAGCAAAGGAGAATGAGCACTGGCTTGGGCAACAGATGGCCTGTTGCCAAAATCCCAACTCTCAAGTCAGTAAATCAATAAACATTATTAAGTCAGCCACTGCTATGAGCAGAGAACATGAACAAAGCTTAGAGAGAGTTCCTGCTTTCAGGTTATTCACAGTCTAATGTGAGACAGAGTATACAAACAACTTTATACAAATAAGCAAAACATATGATAAACTGGAAAAAAAATCAGTGGAGGGAAGGCACTAGAATTAAGGAGGATCTGTTTCTTAATATGTATGTGACTTTGGGCAAGACATTTACTCTCTATTTTTCTCAGTTCCTTCATCACAAATGAGGGTTTGGACTAAGAACAGGGATTTCTTGGCTTCTGTTTCTGTTATATGAGAATATTTCTCAAGCACTTAGCCCAGTTCTTCCCTTTTCTTCTTTTATCAATCTCTTTGGAATTCTATGCAGAACAATAGTTTAGTTTATTGTTCATTTATAATTGAAGAAAATCCTAAATTTCAGTTAGTGAAAAAATGTGGTGTGTGTGTGTGTGTGTGTGTGTGTGTGTGTGTGTGTGTGTGTGTGTATCATCCAAACTTAGAGATCCCTGGAAATCAATCTGCATAAAGAACAGATTAGTTGAATTTCTAAGATCATTTGCATCTGTAATTTTCTATATTATGTGTTCTAATTTATGTGTTAGGCAAATTGCTCAAACTGGAAAGGCTGTCCCTGAATTTGACATTCAGGTCCCACAGCTGTGTGAAGTTAAATAGGGAACTAACTAATAAATAAGTTATTGAAAATTATATCAAGAAAGACAGTGTGATTTTTTTGGGGGGAGAGGGGAAAATACTTGATGCCATCATGGAAATTAATGGAGACTTGGACAGAGAAAGGTCAGAGGGATGGTCATCGTGCACTTTCTGCCTAGTCATTTAGGTTAGATAGTAGAGTGAGGGTGGACATCCTGTTCCTCATCAGAGAGGTTTATAAGCATTCTTCAAAGAATAAGGAGAGAGAAAACTGCAGTCTCCAGGTTGCTATTCCTTGAAACTGGACTCATGAAAAGAAATCTCGAAGCCATCCTTGTAGAGCCAAGGTGGGGAATGTTTGTCCAGCATGCTGTATAAACCCTGTGAGATCATTTGGTCTGGACATGCTAAAGCAACTACAAGCAAGGATGAGCTAAGAACTAGCTATGACAGCCTCCCACTGCTTGAGTTTTGTAAGTTGATAATTGTATGTGGCCTGCGAATGTTATAAATATCCAAATGGCCCTTGGCAGAAAAAAAAGATCCTTGCCCCTGCTGTAGAGCAACCATTGATAGATGCACTGGGTATCACATCAAAGGAAATCAAGTGTTGATTTTCAAATCAACTTCCTATCTGGATCATTAGAACAAAAGGATTGCTATTGTTTGGAGGGAGGCAATCAAGAAAAAATGATTTGCCCAGAGTCACAAAGATAGTAAGTGTTTGATGTAGAATTTGAACTCAGGTCATCCTGACTTCAAGCTGCCCCAAGATTTTTATGTTTTGACTTTATTAAGTCAGGTGTGGATAAAGGAATTGAGAGAAGTTGCCTTATAGAAGAAAGTATTGCAAATTTTGAAAGCTGACTTATTTTGAATATCATGAATATATCAATGATTCCAGTCATGTGGAAACAAGCAGCAATACAAATCACACTCCGATGCTTGTTGGGTAATTCCTAAAGAATTACCTCAAATTCATTAAAGTTAAATGATTTTCCCATAACATCTGAGGTAGAATTCAAAGTTAGGCCTCTCTGACTTTAATTCTACCCTATTCAATGTACCATAATGCTGCTCATTTGATTAATACTGTACTGGATTTGGGGGGCAAGGGCAAAAATAGTAATCTGAAGATACTTTATTGAAAATAATTTCTTTACTTGAGAGTATAGTGAGCCAGAATGTGATCCTAAGAAGCAAAACAGAAAGAAAAAAGCCACAATAACCAACTACATATAGCATGTCATCTTGATAGATTTCAAAATCAACGATGATATCCAAAATAACAAGAACAGCAGCAATGAAAATTTATTGGCAATGTTGCCAACATGGATAGATAGATGGACAGACAGAGATAAATAGACATAAATAGTCAAGATAAATATATAGTTTAGATATTGACATTTAATTACATACACACTTATACATAATATATACACATTCTTTAGTATCAACACACACATACATACAAAATATGTGTCTTTAATCTGATATTGATACAGATATAAATAAAATATATGTCAGCAGCACTACCAACAAATTTCCATTATTGCTCTAATTGCTATTGTTAATTATCATCATTAATGATATGTGTATCTAGAGAGAGGGCTGTGGAGGACTAAGTGTAGATTATAACATAATATTTTCACTTTTGTTGTTTGCTTATATTTTGGTTTATTTCTCATTTTTTTCCTTTGAGATATGATTTTTTGTGCAGCATGATAATTATGAAAATATGTATAGAAGAATTTAACATATATGGGATTAATTGCTGTCTAGGGGAAGGGTGGGGAGAAGGGAGAAGAAAATTTGGAACACAAGGTTTTGCAAGAGTGAATGTTGAAAACTATGTATGCATATGTTTTGAAAACAAAAAGATTTTTTTTAAAAAAATATAAGAGGTGTGTGTGTGTGTTTGTGAGAGAGAGAAAGACACAGATAGATGTGTGAGGTATTGTGGCTTAATGGTTACAGCAAGACTTGGAACTAGAAAGAGCTGGATTCAAGTCCTACTTTTGACACCTACTGGTTCTGTTACTCTTGTCAAATTACTTAATCTTTTAGCACTCTTGCTTAAGCCACTCTTTAAGACTCTAGTTCCAGAGATGTTACTCTGCCTTAGTAGAGGGATTTTCCTCATCCTGAGTCCCCTATGCCAACCAAATCACAACTTCAGTTCAAATATAAAGAATTCAAAGTACCCAGAGAAGGCAAAAGACTGGATCTAGGCACTCATTTTCCCATCACCAACAAAACTAGCAAGCTGGAATTATAGCTTTTTAAGTCTACAAGTATAATGCTCTTATAGAGGTTCAGCAAAACAATCACCTACCCTGGTCTCTTCAAAAGAAAGGGAAATGGTTTCACATCACACTGGGTAAGTAAGAATCATTTAGTCTGGCACATCTAAATTTCCTTTCTGTAAATGTTTATTTTAGAAAAGAGAAGGGAGAAAGCTAGCAAAAGTAAAGGGTTTACACAGAATTAATACGTATCTGGGGCCAAATTTGAACTCAAATCTTCTTGACTCAAGGTGTAGCCCTCTAAATACTCAGCCATTTAGATAGCTGAGGTATGTATTACATTATCAAATAATCCATTAATAAGTTGTAATTTGTCAAAAACCAGGTTATTATATAAGATGAATTAGAGATAGCTGGTAAATGTTTATCAAAGCAAGTAGCATAGTTAGATAGATTAAATTACATGGTTAATATATATATAAAAGAGGGACACCTAGGTGGCACAGTGGGTAGAGTACCAGCCCCGAACTCAGGAGGACCTGAGTTCAAATCTGGTCTCAGACATTCCCTAGCTGTGTGACCCTGGGCTAGTCACTTAACCCCAATTGCCTTAGCAAAAAGCAAAGAAAGAAAGAAAGAAAGAAAGAAAGAAAGAAAGAAAGAAAGAAAGAAAGAAAGAAAGAAAGAAAGAAAGAAAGAGAGAAAGAAAGAAAGAAAGAAAGAAAGAAAGAAAGAAAGAAAGAAAGAAAGAAAGAAAGAAAGAAAGAAAGAAAGAAAGAGAGAAAGAAAGAGAGAGAGAAAGAAAGAAAGAGAGAAAGAAAGAAAGAAAGAAAGAAAGAGAGAAAGAGAAAGAAAGAAAGAGAGAAAGAAAGAAAGAAAGAGAGAAAGAAA
>JAJPUD010003337.1:125121-146505 GCA_023553655.1 Myrmecobius fasciatus | reverse complement strand
AGAAAGAAAGAGAGAAAGAAAGAAAGAAAGAGAGAAAGAAAGAAAGAAAGAAAGAGAGAAAGAAAGAAAGAAAAGACCTTCATTCATCATTCATGGTTTCTTCTTCTATTTCTTTGTCTCTATACTCCTCTGTTTCCTAGCCAATTAAGACTTAATATTCCCTTCACGTAGCTCTAAGGGGCTTCAAGATCTCTCAGCCAATTAAGAGCCACTTCTTTTTATTCATGAATTTTGCTCAGTACTATCTTGGAAGGAACCACCACTGCCCTAATTCTTATTGTTCATCCTTCATTCTTGAAGACTACCATGACATCGAGGAGGTGATGCTATGACATACAAGTGAACTGACTTTGATGGAGTGCTGTCCTATATCCAGTGACTTGGGGTATAGTGTACATTCACCATCTCAGTTGAGTTATTGAATCAGACCAAACTTATGGAAATGAATGAAATTCTCAAATCTGCACCAGAAAAGACACAACAGGAATCCATAATGGGAAGGAATACTGTACCAGGAAAAGAGTTTCCATAACCTTTTTTTTGGATATTTATCACAGTTTGTCTTTACTGATGTACCTTCCAAAAAATGTGGGGTAAGTGGCAAAAAATGGGTTCATCTGAAATGGCAATGTGAGCATAGAGGTATGACCTGAACTTCTGCATTTCTTTCAAAAAGAATTTTTTTAAAAAATCCTGAGCATCATTATAGAAAGCACTCCTTCTAAAACTGCAAACCTGAGAGAATTTCAGATGAGAAGGGCAAAAAAATTTTGCCAATATAGGACAGAATCATATGTGACTAAGCATCAGATGTTTACGTGTTTCTTTGCTCTACAGAAAGCAAATGCAGCAGGCTGTCTAAAACCTCTCTATCTCTTCTCAAAAAAAAAAAAATCCCATAAATACATCAAATGAAGTGATTTCTTATCTGTAAAAGCTTCTGGAATTCAGGAACTTTTCAAAAGCTTGACTGAAAGCTACCCAACATGTCAGGGCTACAAGGATTCCCAAAATGCTTCTATTTCATATTTATTACTGAAAAGGATTTCTTTTTTCTGCCTTGAAAGACTTCTTTTTCTTTATTGCCTGTTTACTGCCTATGGCAGAGAAATAAGCTGGCTCCAAAATGCAACCAATTTTTCAAATACATGCTGATTTGTTTTTAAAGATATTAACAAAAGACTGTTCTTGTCTTTGGAGTAGTCCGACTGTACATTTCCAGAGCACAGTATAGGTGAGTCCCACCTTATGCAAATGGTTGGACATTGAAATTCACCACATATTAATGGATTACATGATAATGTCAGATATACTTTATCTTAAATGTAAATAGACTGAAGTTTAACAGAGTAGATAAAGGACCAAACTTGGAAGAAGACCCAGATTTATAATTCCCCCTCAATTCTGATATGTACTGGCTATGTCACTGTGGGAAAATCACTTTAGCTATCCCTTTCCCCAGGAAAATCTCTAGCATTATAAAGTTACAGATGAGTTGAAACTGTTAGTAAAAGGAGTTTCCACACTAGGAAATCCCCCATGCAATGAAATCACCAGTCAAGGAAAAAAAAAAGATAATTTAAAAACAATCATTTAAGTCCCATTGTTTATTAGGTTTCATTTTCATTATCTAGCCAAAGCATTCTTCATTGTGTGTGTGTATGTGTGTGCGCGCGTCTGTGTGTGAATCATAAACCTTTTTGATAATCTGATGAAGCCTACTGACCCTTTCTTAGGAAATTTTTCAATATATAATATAAAACAAAGAGGATTAGAAAAGAAAGCAATTACAATTAAGCAAAGTTATCTATCTATAGATATATCTGCACATGCACACACATTTTAACAAGTCAACAGACATCATTTTAAGAATACTTAGCTGATGCTTGAACCTCTAATCAGAATTGGTTCAAAGAGGGATAAATACATACATAATATACACAAACAAATCAATAAATAGTATATTGTTTATGTGTTCACACAAATATACTCACTTGTAGATAGACCTTTAACATAATCAATGGAGAAACAGGAAGGGAAGAAGATAAGAGAAAGGGGGAAAAGAGATGATAATAGTGAGGGCAGATTAAGGAAGACAATGGTTAGAGGTAAAATAGATTTTTGAAAAGGGAGAGGAAAAAAGCAGGATGGGGGAGAGAATAAAACAAAAAAAATGGGATGGAGAAAAATACTTAGTAATTATAACTGCAAATGGGTTCAACTCAGAATGGACTAGAAACCAGAATCAACTTGAGACAGAAAGACATATACATAAATTAAAATAAAGAGCAGTAACAGAATGTAAAATATAATTTAGCAGAAGTAAAAAAAGACAGGGGTAGCAATCATTATCTCAGAAAAAGCAAAAAAAAAGACCTAATTAAAAGAGATAAAAACATATTTTGCTAAAAGATACCACAGACAATATCAAAAATTTACAGCAGTTTTCTGATATAGATTTCAATTCTCAAATATATAGGGTACTGAGTCAAATTTATTAAAAATAAAAGTAATTTCTCAACTGATAAATGGTAAAAGAATATGAACAGCAACTTTCCACAAGAAGATATCAAAACTGTGTACAGATATGAAAAAAGATACTTCTAAATCACTATTGAATAGAAAATATTAAACTAAAACAACTCTAAGGTACTATTTCATACCTATCAGAAGTGACAATGATTGGAGGAAATGAAGGGGAGTGGTGGGAAAAGGCATTGCAATGAACTGGTGGAGTAATGCATTAGTCCAACTATTTTGGAGAACAATTTGAAACTATGCCCAAAAGACTACAAAACTGTACACACTTTTTTAAGGCAGCAATATCACTAGTAATCTGTACCCCAAAGAGATAAAAAAAGAGAAAGGACTTAATTGTACAAAAATATTTATGCAATTCTTTTTGTTCCTGCAAACAATTGCAAATCTAGGAGATACTCATTAACTGTAGAATGGCAGAACAAGTTGTAACGTATGATTGTGATGAAGTACTAGTTATTTATTTATTTATGAGAAATAAATAGGGAGTTTTCAGAAAAAAATGTAGCAACATCTATTTAAATTAATATAAAGTGAGAACACATAAATCATTGTTCATGGTAACCACAATGTTATAATGATGACTAATTGTAAAAGAATTGGCTACTCTGATAAATAGGCTAGGTAGGTGAGATAGAATGCTTGGTCTGGAGTCAAGAGGACTCGAATTCAAACCCAGCCTCAGGCACTTACTAGTTTTGTGCTCCTGGGCAAGAAGCTTATTTCTGCCCCAGTTTCCTCACATGTAAAATAGGGTCCCTGTAAAATGAAATGGCAACCCATTCAAGTATCTTTGCCAAGAAAACCCCATAAATGGGCGTATGAAAAGTCAGGTACAACTAAATGGTTTATCAACAACTCTGAACAATATAATGATATAAGACA
This sequence comes from Myrmecobius fasciatus, assembly GCA_023553655.1. Classification (NCBI taxonomy): domain Eukaryota; kingdom Metazoa; phylum Chordata; class Mammalia; order Dasyuromorphia; family Myrmecobiidae; genus Myrmecobius; species Myrmecobius fasciatus. The sequence continues at coordinate 143,082 of JAJPUD010003337.1, read as the reverse complement.
ATTCCAAAGGACTCCCTTTGTTTTTATTGGTTTTATTTTTTTTAATAATATGGCTAATCAGCAAATTTCTGTTGCATGATTGCATGTGCACAATTGGTATCATGTTGCTTGTTTTCTCAGTAAGTATGGTAAAGTCTAAGAGAGATGGGGAGAATTTGGAATTCAAAATTTAAAAGCAAAAAAGTTAGAAATAAATATTAAATTTAAAAGATTTTTAAGAATACTTGGATTAGAATATCTCTTCAAGTCTTTGTAGAACCTTGGTGTTCCTTCTGATTGTGCTCTTAATTTGGGATCTACATTCAATTTTTATTAAGTCCTAATGTTTGGGCTTCAAGAATCTTTTTCAAATTTTAGTGGATGCAGATCAATGTATAGAGTGGTTTGAAGGAAGCATCCTTTTGTGACATAAATAACCATACCACATTGCAGTTACACAATTTCAGTTTTTCCACATGGATTTATTTAAACTTTCTTGTGATTTTTAAACTAGGCAGACATTTTCTTTCAAGTCCTGACATTTAGTTTAGCATTAGAAATTCTCCACAGGAAATATCTGTTTGAAAAATCAGGCACTGAAAAGTGTAGTCTGATTAACTGATGGCCTGAGGCAATTGGAGATGTTGGGGGCAGGTCAGAAACCCTTAGATCTGAAAACAATCCACAAAAATAACCCAAGCATTTAATGAGAGAGTCATGGTAAACTAATAGAAAAATCACATTATTTCACTTCCAAAACGGGGTTTAAAACAGGAAAGATAAGCATTGAAACTCCTAGTTAAGAGTCCTCCTTAATGTCATGGTTGTTGTTAGTCCTTCCTTTTCAAAAAGGACCAATGACATCACACAGTGATGTATTGATAATAATGAATTGGATGAGGCAGAGTTGTACCAAATCTTCAGCATTATTCTTCTGTAGTCATCATGGAAAGTCCCTGAAGGCAGGACCTGTTTCTGCTTTCTCTTGAACTCAGGGCTTAGTCTTAGTAAGCACTTAACAAATGCTTTTTGATAAAGAGTTACTTCTTACTTTATTTTTCCTTATTTCTTTGTATTTCCAGCACCTAGCATAGACCTGGATACTTTTGTGCTTAATAAACATTTATTGGAGTGCACTGAATGACAAAATTTATGTCACACCTTAAATTTTCTAAAATGCTTTATATCCATTATCATATTAGAAACTCACAACACCCCTATGATATAAAAGTGATCATTCACCCCATTTTACAAAAAAAGACAAAGAAAATTTAGAGATTTAAGTAACTAGTTCATTGTCACAAATCTATATCAGGGGCAAGATGAGAAATCATGATTTTCTGATACTGAATACAATCTACAATATCACATTGCCTCTCATGAAGTAAAATTTAATTTATGTCCACTTCTCTGTCCTTACAACATATATTGCCCAAAGGCTTCAAGTCTATATGTCCATCTTATTCTCAAAACAACCTGATGAGTCTAAAAGTACAGTTAATATTATTATACCCATTTTTCAGATGAAGAAACTGAGGTTTAGAATAATTGGTATTTATATAGTGCTTTCAAGTTTTCAAAGACATATGTATATAAAATGTGTATATATACACATATGTATACAAATATATGCAGACATGCATGTATTTTACATATGTGGACATACATGTGTATGTATATAATATATGTGTGCATTATGTATAATGTATACGTGTGTGTGTGTGTGTGTATAAATAATATTAAAGGATTACTTTCCCATTCAAAAAGTGTAAATGGCAGAGCCAGGATCTGAATGCAGGACTTCTTTTATTAAAGGTTTAAAATCTTCCTAAAATGATAAAATTTTGGTATCGTGAAATTATTTATTAATCACTTACTATTTGCTATTCACTGTGCTTAGGCACTAGTGATTTGTTATTGTTCAGTCATTTTTTTTCAGTCATGTGTAACTCTCTCTGACCCTACTTGAGTTTTTCTTGGCAAAGATACTAGAGTAGTTTGTCATTTCCTCTTCCATCTCATTTTACAAATGAGGAAACTGAAACAAACTGGATTAAGTGACTTGCCAGGATCACACAGCTAGTAAGTGTCTGAGGCTGGATTTGAGCTCATGAAGATGAGTCTTCCTGGTTCCAAATCTGTTGCTCTATCCACTGAGCCAGTCAGCTGTCAGGAACTGGGGATAAATAGGAAAAAACCCAAAGTAATCTTTGCCCCCAAATTTCTTACATGATTTCAGGAAACAATATTTGAACTGATAAATAAGTACTAAGTAATTGGGGAGAGAAAGGGGAATGGGAGTATGGTAGAACCAAATGATCTTCTGGAGATGGTCCTTAAAAATGAATTCCCCTTCAGAAGCTAAAAACAGGGCACTGGAGTGAGGAGGAGTTTATATAATGGTCTGATATCTTTTTGTCTCATTTTTCAGCCTCCCAAAAACTAAATATTGTGATGTTTCTACCTTCAGGTTTTATGATAAAAGATTATAATTAAGGCATTTATGTTCAGTCTCACATATACCAAGCGATACTTTTTCAAATTTTGGTAGTAATAACATTTCACATTTCTATAGCACCTGACTAAAAAAAATAAAAAAAAACCTTGACATATATTATTGACACATTCAAAAAGCATTTAAATGTCTACAATGTGCCAGGTACACAAATACAAAGATACAAAGACACAAATGATGGTCATTGTCTTCAAAGAGCTTACATTCCATCCAGGGAGTATATTCAATTCAATAAACATTTTAAAGAGCCTAAAGTAGGGCAGCTATAGTGTATAGAGTGCTGGGCCAGAAGTCAGGAAGAATTTTTCCCAACCTCAGACCCTTCCTAGCTATATGATCCTGAGTAACTCACTTAATTTCTATTTGCCTCCATTTCCTCCTTTTAAAAGGATGATAATAATAGTATGTACATACAAGAATTGTTATGAGCATTCAATATTTTAGGCAAGGTATCAATCTGCAGTGACAGAAAGTTTTTGACACCAGTGAATTACAGGTTTGAGGAAAAAATGGAACATAAAAGCAATCCAATGATTATCTCTTTCCCTGTACCATGAACAACCCACTATTTCTAATAACCCATCTCTTAGCACCAACCTATATATATTGCTTTGCTAGTACAATTCTTGGTTGGTAAATATGTCTGATGTGTCACAGATGATTCAGTTCTATACTTATCTACTTCCCATCAACTATACTTCTTTGGATTCTCTGGCATTTCATGATTCAAAATCATTCAATATCAGAAGAATAGTATTAGTCTTATTTTTTAAAGACAGGTTTTTATTGCAGAAAAAAGCCTGGGGAGACATAATTTCCCAAAAAGTAACCTAGATGGTTATTTTTATATGTAGTTATTTACCCAGTTAATAATGATATTTCTAATATTCATAATTATTACTTCATAATTTGGGAACATTAATTATTTATATTTATATAGTGTTGATAATGCAGGCTCTGGCTAAGCACTTTATAAATTTTATCTCATTTGATCCTGACAACAGTCTTAATAGATCTCACAGCTGATTGCTATTATTATCTCTATTTTACAGATGAGGAAACTGAGACAAATATAGGTCATTATCCTACAACTTAATTACCTCAAAAATTTTTTTTCTTTTTTCTTTTCACATAATTCCAAATTATAGCCAACTCCTTGGCAAACCTACTTGTTCCTGTTTTGTGCCCTGCTTAATAACTGAATCTTACTTGTTAGCATATTTCTAGGACTGTTCACTGATTTTCACAAGTGGAGGGGGAGAACGCTTACTGGATAACACTCATTAAGCTGCTGTTTTACTCTACTGAACTGAGTTCAGAAAATTTTATCATAGTAGGATCTTACCCTTTCAATATCTTTAGTTCAGCTATGTAACTAAAATTGTGACATGCTATGGAACATTATTTGTGAAGACCAATTATATTTTCAAACCTTTATGAAGAGTGTCTTTAATATGTATATAATTATTGTCACAATAATCTTTGCTGAGATGAGAATGCAGACATTACTGCTGATAATTTTCTCCTCAGTCTGATTTTAATGGTAAAAGCTTTGATATTTTGAAACTTTAAAATTTCAAACTTTTTTTTGACACATCCCCATTTCCCAAAGTAATAGAAAAGGAAAAACAAAACTCTTGCAACAAATATTCAGTCAATTAAAAAAATATATTTTTTCATATACTTTGCAAGCCTTTGCTCTTGTCATCTTTCTTTCACCTTAAAAGCCAGTTTCTCAATGGCCTGAAAATTATGCTGCCTCCAGCACAGACTTCCTCTGTGTATACATGGGCAAGGCTAGCTGCTCTAAGATTTTCTTGATTACCATTTCTACCTTCTCATGTAGCACTGTGGAGACTATGGTGAGTCCACATTTGGACATGATTCTGTCACTGGTAAGGGAAATAGTTTTAAAGAGAAATCCTTAGGGCTCATTTCCATTTTCTCTCATTTTCCTCTTTCTAAATTCATCCATAAATGCCTTCAGGGCAATGTTGATTAGTTGGTTCTCTTGCTAACTTTAAACAAATCTGTGCTTCTTTTTGTTTTAAAAGGCAATGCTCAATAAGACCAATTAATAAATCAACAAAAATGTATTCTGGCACTGTGCTAGTTGCTGAGTATACAAAGACATAAGTAAGAGTCTTTTCCTTAAATAAAGACCATGTACATAAACAAATACACATAAACTTGACCCAAATCTTTGGGAGTACAGCAGCTAAGAGAATCAGGAAAGACTTCATGAAGAAGGCAATCAACAAACATTTAGTAAGGGCCTACCATATACCAGACATCAAAAATTAAAGATTGTAAGAGAAGGAAGTAAGAAGGCAATGGAATAGACAACTAAGGCAAAAAGAACATCATCGTTATTATTATTATATAGAATTTCATTTGTAGAATTTATCATTTATAGAATTACTACTACGTGCCAGGAACAATGCCAAGTACCTTATAAATATTAACTCTTATGATCCTTATGTTAACTCTTAAAGGTAGTTACTGTTATTATCTACATGTTAAAACTGAGGAGACAGTTAAGTGACTTGACCAATGCCACACTGATAAACTAGTAAATACCTGACACTGTATTTGAATCTTTGACTACCTAATTTTAGATGTAATTGCTATGTCGAATGTTACCCCTAGTCACCTCAAGGCAAGTAATATTTTCTGAGCTACTATTCTTCTTTATAAGAGCTTATGAGTATATTCTCTAAGCTCAAACTACTCTTACTTTCCATATATCTTTAAAAAGTTGTTAAAATGTTTTCTGCCTGAACTAGCTTCAGACTTTTTTGGTTTCTTTGTTGCAAATTATTTATATTATTTAAATTTTGATAAGAAAAGGTGATTGCCTCTATCAATTTCTAATCTTTTACTTTTTATCATTTTCATCATCAATAGTTAACTTAAACAGGTCAGGTGAACATTGCTTCTATTCAATGTAAAATGTTTTAATTTTTTCTTATTTTCTATATTGTGATATTAATTTTTATTTTTACTCCAAGTATGATATCATTCTATAGACAGGTGATACTAAAATGATTTCCAAATAGATAATCAAATATTTCCCAACTGTTTATTTCATATGTATGTACACACACATATGTTATTATTATTACCACATTCAGCATTTCTGGACTCTTTCCTTATGAAATAAAGGCATGAATGGGCTGAATCATCTGTATTATAACTTCTATCTATTTCTTGAATTACATTTTCCAACATAATTTTCACCATTACTCTATACAGTAGCAGCCCTAAAGTCATAAAATAAAGTTGATCACCTTTCCCCATTTCTATCTCTTTATGTTTCTATCCCTCCTTATACACCCACACACACAATTCTCATTGTTGTATGGAAGTGATCTAGTTTCACTAAAGATATGCCAATAAAAAGTAATCTCTGGCAGGTTCTACCATGTTGGAAAGACTTGAATACAGGCTTCGCAGTGGACCAAGTCTACTTCCTGTGCACTAGCATTGATAAGTAAAGAGGCTCATCATTATGCATCCTCAGTTCTTTAACCATGGCATCCCATGAAGCTAAGGAAAACAAAATATGGCCCTTGGTTCTAAATGTCCCAGAAGGCAATGAGACTCAAACAGCTTTTGGACTATCTTCAAATTTTGGTCATTCATTTGGCCAATAATCAATGCTGTAGCCTCCAATTCTACACTTTTTGAAATTTGAGAGAACAACTCAAACTGAGAAGCAAAAGCTTCAGGACCTAAGGAAGTCTTTGCATGTGTGCAGCTGCTGGAAGGAGCCATTGTCCCAGAATTACCAACAAATAACCCTACTGTGTTAGCTTAGAATTATCAGGGCACATTTTGGGAACTGGCTGGAGTGCAGTTGCCTTTAATAGAAATGACAGCCACCGGTCTTCTTTCTTAGGTGTCAGACTAAAATTCTATTTAAAAAAAAAAAAACAATCTCAAGTTAAATGCCTATTCCTTAACCAGTGTCCCTGTTGTCCCAGGTTCCACCTTTAAGAAATTGCTTTCCATCTTTCCCCAAAATTGATACTGATTGATAGAAAAGTATATGACTAGCAGAGGAATAGAAATAAAACTACCACTTCATTTCTCTAAGTGAGTGAGTTTACTTTTTACCCCAGTCCTCTTGTCCTTAGGCATAGAGAATACTCTTAGGTCCAAAGCAAAGGTCGTTTTTTTTACTTCATTTTAAAGAGTTTCTAAATTGGTAATCCAGGAGAGCTGTAGGTAAAAGTTTACTTACATCTTAGCAAAATGTTTGCTAATTTTGTATAATTCTAGTCTTTTTTGTATATCTTCTAGTCTAGATGATAATATTAAATGTGAGTTTGATGAATGTACAATTAGATGACGTGAAACAAGTGGAACTAATTATTAGTTATTAGTCTTTCTATGACAATTTGGGAAAGGATCTCCATAGAATTATCTTAGGTATCGATAGTAGTCCTTTTCTTTTTGAAATTCCTATCAGTGACCTAGGTAAAGGCATAGGTATTGTCCATGTCAAATCTGCAGATATCATAAAACTTCAAAGAATAGCTAAAAAAGAGAAAAAAACAAATAAACAGACAATGAAAGATCCAAAAAGAATTAGCAGATAGTGGTTCTATAAAACCATGCAGTGAATTTTACAATGCATGCCATGAAATTTTGGATGCAACATTATTGCAGATAAAAGCATTTAAGAATAAATTTTATTTATATAGTATATGTAGTATCATAAGAATAATGCTTACAAAATAAACAAAACTCACCTATTATTTGTAAAACATTAAGCAAAAGAAATATCAGACCTTGAATTCACAAATGATTTCACAAAAGTGGCTGCTTTTATTGAAAGGGAATCTGTGAATGTGAGAATTGCCCCAATTCTCCCATAATGTTGTCATCTTAAACCTTTAGTATGCTTTCTTGTAGTAAAAGATACCATGATATGGGAGGAGAAAAACAGAATCACAATGGACAAAATCTAATAAGGTGAATTCAATAGAAATAAGGAGAAAATGTTATATCAATATTGAAGAAATCTACTTCAAAAGTTCAAGATGTGGGAGAGAGAGTTGAGGAGCACTGGGTTTTTTAAAAATCTGAAGATTTTAGAGAATCTCGATCTAAACATGAGTTAGCAGTAGAATATAACAATCACAATAATAAGATACAACTTTAAGATTTGATTATCAAGACCATCTGGGGAGATAAGTGATCTCACTATCCCTATTTTCTAGATAAGGAAACTTAAGCCATAATGGATTAAGTCACAGATCTACTAAGTGTCTGAGTTAAGATTTTGAAATCAGGTGTTCCTGAATCATGGCCAATGTTGTATTATATCATGTGGCAGTAAAAACAAGCTATTAAAAACTTAGGCAATGGTAAAAAATGTGAAGGTTAATATTTCCTCAATTATTTAATTCTTCAAGGACATACCAAACCTTCAGAGGATTGATGCTAAAACTGAAAAAACAAAACAAAACAAAAAAAAACCTTAAATTCTTTTGGAACAAAAAATAGGTCATGAATCTTAAGGGAAAAAATGAAAAAAGGAACAAAGATGATTGAGCAGTTCTAGATTTTGCACTATACTGCATACCAATAATCAATAACTGATTTGGTAACTACTTAAAAATGAAGCAAATGTTCACCAGAATAGTTTACGTATATAACATTCTAAAGAAATGAACACTAATAACTTTAGTTTGATCAACCCAAAGATCCCAGTTACTAAGATAATGATTTACTCCACACAAAAGCTGCTAGGAAAACTAGATAGCAGTCTAGCAGAAAATATGGCTAGACCAATACATCATACAATATATTAAAATAAACTTTATATGGATATCTGATATCTTTTGTGATACGTATCTGAATTTTATATACAGATGGATAGAAAGAATCACATCATAGGCAAATCAGAGGGACTGGAAGAATTTCTTTAGGATTTAAATACATGACCAAACAAGGAACAGAAAGGACCACAGAAGATAAAGTGGACAATTTTAACTAAAGCTAAAAATTTTGTTGCATAGAAAAAAAACTTGTAAGAATATTTATAGTAAATTTCTTTTTCTTTTCTTTTCTTTTTTTTTTTTTTGCTGAGGCAATTGGGGTTAAGTAACTTGCCCAGGGTCACGCAGTGGTTACATGTCTGAGGCCACATTTGAACTCAGATCCTCCTGACTTCAGGGCTGGTGCTCTATCCACTGTGCCACCTAGCTGCCCTGTAAATTTCTCTGATAGAAGACTAATCTCCAAGAAATAAAGGGAGCAAAGGGAGTTAACTGAAATTTATAAGAATATGAAAAATAAAAATAAATACCCAATTGATTGATAGTCAAAGGAAATGGACAGCCAAGTAAGACATGCAAAGTATTAATAGATATAAGAAAAGATGTTCTAAATCATTAACAATGAGAGAAATACAAATTAAAATAACCAAGTATATATTTTATGTTTATTAGATTAACAAAGTTTAAAAAAAGGCACTGACAAATATTGAACAGGCTGCAGTAAAACTGGCACATTGATGCATTGCTGATGGAACTGTTAACTCCTACAGCAATTCTGGAAAACAAGTTCCTTAAGTTACCAAACTGTTAATATTCTTTGAACCAGTGATACCATTACTGGGACTATACCTACTAGAAGTGTGTATAGAGAGAGACAGACAGACAGACACGGAGAGAGACAGAGACAGAGATATAGAGAGCACGCAAAGAAAAACTTTCATAGTAAAGGGGAAGTGAAGGACCTTACTCTCACTGAAAGGATTCAAAGAGGGAAGAATGTCTGTACAGATTTGGTTAGACAACAGAAATCTATCTTGCCTAATATGGATATAGGAGGTAAATGGAAAAAGTGATATGAGGGTGTGTGATAAAAAGAAATGTAGATTAATGTAGATTAAGGAAGATAATGGTCAGAAACAAAATAAACTTTTAAGGAGGAACAGGATAAAAAGAAAGAGAAGGATAAACAGAAGAAAATAGGATGAAGGGAAATAGTTAGTAATCACAACTCTAAATGTAAATGGAATGAGCTAACACATAAAACTGATAACAGAATGAATTAGAAACCACAATCTAAGAATATGTTTTCTTCAAGAGATGTATCTAAAACAGAATGGCACACACACGGAATTAAAATAAAGGGCAGGAGCACAATCTATCATGCTTCAGTTGAAATTTAAAAAAAAAACACATGGATAGCTGTAATGATGTCATAGCAAAAATATACCTAAATAAAAGAGATTATCAGGGAAAGTTCATTTTGTTAAAAGTACCATAGACAATGGAATAGTATAAAAATTTTTTATGGCAAATTTCTCTGGTAAAGGTCTCATTTCTTAAATATATAGGGAACTGAGTCAAATTTATAAAAATAATCATTCTCTAATTGAGAAATGGTCAAATGATAAGAACAGGCAACTTTCAGAAGAGGAAATAAAACCTATCTATTGATATATGAAAAAAATGCTAAATCACTACTAAATCACTATTGATTAGAGAAAGACAAAATAAAACAACTTCAAGGTACCACTCTCACACCTATCAAAAATAAAAATAAAATTGGAGGGGATGAGTAAAATAGGTATTTTGGGATAAAGCAGTGAAAAGGTCTAATCATACTGAAGAACAATATGAAAATATGAGCAAAGACTATAAAACAGTGCATACATTTTAACCCAGTAATATCACTAGTAGGTCTGTACCCCACTTACATACAAAACTACTTATAGAACCTCTTTTTATGGTGGTAAAGAATTATATACTAAAGGGATGTTCAATATTTGTGGAATAAATGAACAAGATATGGCATATGATTGTGATGGAGTACTATTATTATATAAAAAATGAAAAGGGGGGTGGCTTAAAAATATGGTAAGATCCATATGAACCAATACAAAGTAAAATGAAGAAAATTAGAAAATCTTTGTGCATAGTAACAGCTATGTTATGATGATCAATTGTGAAAGACTTGGCTATGATGATCAATAAAATTATCCAAGATAATTCCAAAATATTCAAAATATGCTGTCCGCATTCAGAAAGAGAACTGAGGAATTCTGAATGCAAATTGAAGTATCATTTTCTTGTTTTGAGTTTTTGCTTTGTCTTACAATATGCCTAATATGAAAATATATTTTGCATGATTTCACATGTATAATTAATGTCATCTTTTTTGCTTTCTCAGTGGGTGGCAGAGGAGTAGGGAAAAGAGAAAATATAGAGCTTAAAAGTTAAAAAGGAAAGAATATTTTTAAAATAAGTAAATTTTAAAAGACTAAAAATAAATAAACAACTCTAAATAACTTAAGAACTTTGATCAATGCAATGGATTACCTGTGTTTCTAGAGGAGGAATGATGAAGAATCTAAACTACTCCCTGTCACAGAGAAAGACTAAATATACACTTTAGGATATAATCAATGATGATGATTTATTTTGCTTCTCTATGAATATTGTTAAAAGGGTTTTGATCTCTATCTGGGTCCTCCCCTTCTCAGGAGGGGAATAGAGGAAGGGAAAAGGGAATAATAAATACTTGATAATGAAATAGAAATAAAATTTAACAAAAAAGAGAGAGAGACAGAGGTACTTTCCTGTAATAAGATAGTATTAGAGTCACTCCACCCTGTTCTTAAGCCACATTGTGGAATCTTCTGCTTAAGTTCTAGAGTTGAAATCCTACCATGAATGTGGCAAATTATGCAGATCAGGGCAACCAGAAATGAGTAGAAATTGGAGTTTGGGGTTTTTTTTTTTTGTTTGTTTGTTTCTAAGGCAATTCTAGCAACAGCTAGAAAGTGTTAAGTGTCTGAGGTGAGATTTGAACTCGGGTCCTTCTGACTTCAGGGCAGGTGCTCTATCCACTGTGTTACCTAGCTGTCCCTAGTTACGAGTTTAAGTCCTTTCAGAATCAGAGAAATCAGCAATGTTTAAACTGAAAAGAAGAAAATGCTGGGCACAGGGGTAAAGAAACAGAGAGAATATACATACATACATACATATATATATGTATATATATATATATCTTCAAGTAAGTAGAAGACTGTCATGTGCAATGGGAATACGAGAGTTTATTGAGCTCCTCTAAGATAGGACCTAGAAAAATGACTAAGAAGATATGAATTGAGACTTGCTGTCAAAGGGGGAAAATAGCTCTAATAATTAGAGCTGTCCAAGGAAGGAACAGGAGCCTGAGGGATTCCCCTCTCAGTTTGTCTTCAAGCAAAGAACTAGATTACATTTGACGGTGTGTTTAATAATTATCTTCCTTTTTGCATATGGATTAAACTAGATGGCCATGTCAGTCATTCCTTTCTCAAAAATAGTGTGTCTGGTACTAGGAAACAGATTCAGAGATTGTTTGATCTTCACCATCTTTGCCAGAGGTTGCTGATGGCACATTGGACAGAGTACCGGGTCATGAATCAGCAAGATCCGAGTTCTATCTGTGTGACCCTTGGCAAATCATTTAATCACCTCTGTTTGCCTCAAATTCCTCAAAGGTGAAATAGGGTTAATAATAGTGTCTGCTTCGTAGGGCTATAGGATCAAATCAGCTAATATTTGGAAAAGAGTATTAACACAGTGAGTGACCCAAAGTTAGTGCTCTATAAATTCTTATTCCTTTTTCCCCTTCACTGGACCTGGGGACTGTTCTTTAAGCGTGAACCAAAAAGAGAGATGATCAGAAGGCTATCAATACAAAGAAACTGCTACTGTTTGTAGTTGTCATTACACTAAATAATATATATGAGGAGTGAAGGTGTCCAGCAATTCAAATTGAGCTAATGCCATTTTTTAAATCCAAGAACCTATATAAAACCTAAGATATATGACAGGAAGCAACCTGGCTATCATGTCCCCACAAAGGCAGATGAAAATGTCTCTAGAGTAAAATCAGCCCTTTGAAGTCACTGGGAGACAGAGGAGATTATGAATTAGCTGATTCAGAATTATATTTAAAGGCTTTATTATCTCTTTGAAGTCACTGGGAAACAGGTGATTATGATGAGTTGGGTAGTTCTGGAATAGATTTAGTTAGTTAGGAGAGGGCATTGATATGTGGGACTGGGGCAAAAACAGAAATTGTAGAAATGAAGGCATATAAACCAAAACTGGGAAGGTTTCTTTGGAAAAGTGGATCGGTTTGGTTTAAATGGAGAAGTCATGCTGAAGAAAACTTAAAAAAAAAAAAACAAGATTAGTAAACAATTGCAGGCAATTTATGGATGGCTTTGAAAGAAATTGAAATTTATCCACTAAAGTAGATCAAACGAGATATAGGAGTTATTGAAGATTTAAAGTAAGGAATTAAAAGCTGAGTCTGGTAGGATGCAAAATGGACTGGATAAACACAAGACCAAGGCATGGAAACCAGTGGTTGGAAAACAACATTAAATATAAAGCACATAAAATATAAAGACCTAAGCCATTTCTTTCCACAATTCCAATTTCTCTCTCTCTCTCTCTCTCTCTCTCTCTCTCTCTCTCTCTCTCTCTTTTTTGCTGAGGCAATTGAGGTTAAGTAACTTGTCCAGGGGGATAGGGGGAAGGAGGGGAAAAGTTTGGAACAAAAAAAAAACTTTTGCAAAGATCAATGTAGAAAAATCACTCATATGTTTTGTAAATAAAAAGCTTTTAATAAATTTTTTTTTTAAAAAGTGACTTGCCCAGGGTTACACATCTAGGAAGTATTAAGTGCCTGAGACCACATTTGAACTCAGGTCCTCCTGGCTTCAGGGCTGGTGCTCTATCCACTGCACCACCTTGCTGCCCCCATTCCAATTTCTTTATACATAAATTCCATTTAGCAAAATGATTTCTAAAGTATCTATGAATCAAATTAATCCTATCAGTTCCACTCCTTCCACTATGGCCACTTTTCATACTGGGTCTTTACTAGTCCCTTGTTCCTACCATGTCTTATAATGCTAAATATATACAAGTATAAATAATTAATAATTAACGTTTATGCATTTTCAGGTTTACAAAGAACTTTCCTCACCATCTTTTAAGAGTTATTGCAAGTAATGGTAATAAATAGCAACGGCAAAGCACTTAGAGATTTTCCAAGCAATTTACATTTATTATCTCCTTTGATCATCACATAAGTATCCCTATTTACCAGGTGATAAAACTGAGGCTGAAAGAGGTTACATTGCTAATATCTAAAGCTGAATTCAAACTTGTTATCCTGCCTCCAAGTCCTTTCGGTGATGCTACCTAGAGAGTCAGAGAGGTTAAGGGTCAGAGAATTTAAATGACTTATCCAAATGTCCATGGTGAATAAATATGTGTCAGAAATAAATTAGCAGGACTTCTGAGAATAAAAAATTCAACCGATTTCACTTAATGGATTTTATAGCTTTTTTATCTTCTTGGAATTTGAATGTCAGGCTAAAGGATGTATTATTGTGTATAAATATATGCCCATCTGATTTCAGAAAAGCCTGGAAAGACTTATATGAAATGATATGGAGTGAAGTGAGCAGAACCAAGAGAACACTGTAAACAGAAACAAGATTACGTGATGGTCAACTATCGATTATTCAAGGCAATTCCAATAGATGGGGATGGATAATGCTATCTTTATCCACAGAGAGTACTATGGAGACTGAATGTGGATCAAAGCACAGTATTTTCATCTTCTTATTGTTTGTTAGCTTGTTTTTTTTCCCTTCTCATGGTTTTTCCCTTTTGATCTGATTTTTCTTGTGTAAGATGAATATGGAAATATGTTTAGAAGAATTACACATATTTAACCTATATCGGATTGCTTGCTGTCTTGGAGATAGGGAATGGGGAAAGAGGAGAAAAATTTGGTATAAAGTTTTGCAAGGTGAATGTTGAAAACTATCTTTGCATGTATTTTGAAAAATAAAATACTATAAAAATATATACCCACCATAATAAGAACTATCAGAAAGGGAAAGTTTAACTCCAGGGAGGAAAGAAGTCTCTCTAAGTAGCCATGCCTTCACAGTCCATCAATCTACGACTATAAAAAGCTATTCCATCTTAATGGAATTTAAAGATCATGCAGGATAATACCCTTGCTTTACTGATGGGAAAATTGAGGCACAGAGGCCTTTGGTGATTGGCCATTTGCTGTTAATCAGTTAGAAATTCCATATTCTGATTTCCAGTTGAGTTATTTTTCAAATATGATCACATGTATCATCACAACAAGGTACCCCTTTTTCTACTCAGATCATATTTGTGGGAAAACATAGAAAAAATGGATATCTTTCTTCTTATTTCTTGTAAAGGAACAACAGGATGAGTGTGAAATGTGTTTTTTCCTCCTTTATTTTTGGAGACTCTAGTTCAAAGAATCCATGGGATTTTAAGATCAAAAGGCCAATTCCTCATATTGTAGGTTGAGAAAGCAATTAAAATAACTAATCTAAGATGACAAAGTAAGGTACAAAGCTGAGCCTTGAACCCTAGGATTGGTGAATTACAGTTTAATACTTTTTAATTCCACATTGTCTCTAATATTTCTGTACTTTCCGGTTCTTTGTTCAAAAAGGAGATAATTTGGAGTTGGATAAGGCAGAAATCAACATTTCTACTTCTTCCAGCAATAGATCACCAGACCTTACCATCTGTCCTGTCCCTGTGACCTACAGTCCTTTGGCATTGACATAGCACATAATTAGAGTTAGTCCGCAGAGGAGATAGACCATATGGTCTGGCATCAGAAACACACAAGTTCAAATCCTGCCTCAGATAGTTACTAGATGTGTGACCCAGGGCAAGTCACTTAACCTTTGGCTGCCTTACTTTCCTTAACTGCAAAATATGCATAAAAATCACACTATCCAGGGATGTTGTGAAGATCAAATTAAATAATATTATAAAGCACTTAGCATAATGTCTAGCACATAGTAATTGCTCAATAAATGCTATTTCTTTCCTTTATTCCTCCCCTTCTTCGTCCCTCCCTTCCTTCCTGCCTGCCTCCCTCCCTTACTGCCTGCCTCCCTTCCTTCCACTTTTCCTTCCTTCCTTCTTTGTTGCCCTTCCTCCCTCTCTTTCTTCCTTTTTCCCTCCCTCCCTTCCTTCCTTCCTTCCTCCCTTCTTACATATATGTTAAGGTAGAACTCCTATACATATTGGACTTTTGGATCCTTCCATCAAGCTAAACTTGAATGAGCTTCTTGAGAGTGGGGACTGTCTCAATTTCCATATGTATGTATATATGCTCAACCCTTAGCACAGTGCCTGACACGTAGTAAATTATTTATATTTTTCATTCATTCTTTCATTTTCCATTTCCTCCTCCTTCTCCAATGTTTTCTGTGTAAAGAGTTTCTCATAACAGTGAACATTGTTCCACAAATGTCAGGGTCCCAGCCATGACATTAGTGTGAAATAAAGCTCTGGGGTGAGGGCTGTTCTCACATTTAACACTGATTGACAGGTAACATGTGTGACATGTGAACCACTGGCCAATTTGGTAACATGCTTGAAAAGTGATGCAAGTCTTAACTGCATTTTCCCAAGCAAGGTTTGACTGGATAACACATGAAATCAAATAGATCAATACTTTAGTTTAATTAATTAACACTTATCTGATGAGGGGAGGGCAGTAAAAATTGATTCAGTCTTTATGCAACTTTTCTGTAAACGCCAGAGCCTTCCATGGTGCTTTTGATGACCTGACAAATTCTAGCCAGAAGGAAAACACCAGCCCTAAAGCCTAATTTGAATGCATGACCCTGTAAACAGGTCCTCTGAGAAACAGTAGAATACCTACCAGGTGAATTATGCCCTAAAACTAATATCTTTATTCCTGTCACCCTCAATAATTATTGAGCTCCTAAAAAATGCAAGGCCATCTGCTTAGTCCTAGGGACAGAAAAAAATGTGAATCTTAAAATCAACTGGTAGGAGACAATATTTTGCAAGAAAAGATAAATGACAACGCAAGATAAAATAATTTAGGTTTGACTGATACATATAATAAATGCCAAGTTTAAGAGAAAAGACCTCAGTTTTTCCCAACTAAAAAATGGAGAAAATGATTTTTGTCTAACTCACAGAGTTGTTATACATCTCAAAAGAGATCACATGAGGGACAGCTAAATGGCGCAGTGGATAGAGCACCAGCCCTGAAGTCAGGAGGACCTGAGTTCAAATTTGACCTCAGACACTTAACACTTCCTAGCTCTGTGACCCTGGACAAGTCACTTAACCCTAAATGCCTCAGCAAAAAAAAAAATCCCATGAATGTAAATAACTTGCAAACTACAAATCGGTCTATAAATGTTGGATATTATAATTATCACCATCCCTAAATGCAAGAACATCTGTGAATATGTCCTGAAAATTTAAAAAACACTATGTAGATGTAATAGTTCAATATTGTGTTAATAGTAATAATTCCTATAATAGTAATTATTACTAATAACACAAATGTTATTTCACATACATAAAAAAGACTAAAAGAGACTGAATTTGCTTAGAATTCAGTCTGCTCAGTAATGGTATCACATTGTTTTTAATAAATTTTCCTCTTGACTAGGAAAAAAAAGAGACTAAAATCAAGATAGCTATCTTGTTGGACTCCATTGAGCAACATCAAAAAAGATGAAAAGAACCAGATGGTAATTACTTTACAATAATAATGACCATGAGTGAAGATGATGATGTGGTAATAGTGATGAAGATGGTAATAATGATTAAAAGCAATAATGATTAAATCCAACAGATAGGCTGGAGTGATTGGGAAATATTTCCTAAGAGAAATTGAATTTGAGCTTTCTTTTGAAGAAGAAACAAGAATTACCTAAAGATCACTCACAAAGGCTCAGTGGTAGCATAACTGTATAATTCTGTGTTATGATTATAAATTTGTTTAAAGCCTGGGGAAATGGGCTCAAGCCCATGAGGTCTTTCAAGTGCATGTAATCCCCTTTCTGCTGCTCTAGGAAGCTCATATTAGGCTAAAAGTTAGGAGTACAATAGGGGTTCTTCTGTGCTCCTCAGTTAAGAAGACTTGGAACACTAAGATATTCTGCCTTCTGCTTTAATTTAAATTTCTCTTTCCCTATAATTCATCCCTATGGATGAGACAAAATTCGGGTTAACCAGAAAGGTTTATAAGAAGAAGAACATAGTACAGTATATTGTCTATTCTTAGTAAAGCACTAGAAGGAAAAGTTGGAGCAAAGAACAGACTTTATTCTTGAAATTGCCCTCAGTCCATAGCAAAGTGGGTACTAATACAACTGGTGGCACCTGCCTACATATTTGGTGCCAAGATGGCTATAGAGATGACAGATCTTCCCCAGCTCCTGCCCCCCAACAGACCCCCCTTCTCTGCAATATCTCGGTTCTCTTTCTCTTTCTGCTTTGGCTAGCTAGCTTTTTCCAGATTGCTAATTCTTTCTAGCTCCCTCTGGATAGCTCCATTTATTCCTTAGAATAAATAGAGCCAGACTCTTGAGATCT
>JAJPUD010003337.1:91606-125111 GCA_023553655.1 Myrmecobius fasciatus | reverse complement strand
GGGGATTAACGAGAGGTAAAGATACAAAACAGGAATCAAACGATAGAAATGTCCTGACCACCAGTGACAGACTACTGATGATTAAGACCCTGACCAGCTTTAAAAGGCGACTGGCAATTATAAGGAAGAATCTAAAGGTTTGTAAGAAGAACCTCCATTTCCATTCAGAGTAGACATTTTCACCAGAAGATAATACCAAATATAAAAAAAATCAAAGAACATTCATAAAAGGAAAGAAATAACCAGGGCATTTGGAATGACATTGGTTGTTCAGATTTATACCTTAGGAAAGTGGTCTCCAAAATTGGCTCTCTAGGAACTGTGACTCAACTCAAAAAGGGGCTTTCTGAGGAGCCAATCTGAGGATTATGTCTGATCCTCCCTAAGAGGGGCTTGTCTCTAATATCCCTCTATAATCTCCTCTCTTTTTTTCCTCTTCTTTATATAATCTCAACCTAGTTAAATTATAGTTATAGCTCCTGTCTCCCACTGCATTGAGGGACAGCTCCAGTGGTCCTGATCTATATCTTGCCACTTGATACAGATGGGTTTATATATTATAAAGCAGTGGTCACCAAAACCATTTGGTACTGGCTAAGAAATAGAGTAGTGGATCAGTGGAATAGGTTATGTTCACAGGACAAAATACTCAATGACAATAGTAATCTAGTATTTGATAAACCCAAAGACCCCAGTTTTGGGGATAAAAACTCACTATTTGACAAAAACTGCTGGGATAATTGGAAACTAGTATGGAAGAAATTAGGCATTGACCCACACCTAACACCATATACTAAGATAAGGTCAAAATGGATTCATGATCTAGGCATAAAGAATGATATTATAAACAAATGAGAACAATGTAGGATGGTTTACCTCTCACACCTGTGAAGGGGGAAGGAATTTGTGACCAAAGAAGAACTAGAGGTCATCATTAATCACAAAATAGATAAGTTTGATTATATCAAGTTAAAAAGTTTTTGTACAAACAAAATGAATGCAGACAAGATTAGAAGGGTAGCAGTAAACTGGGAAAATATTTTTACATCCAAAGGTTCTGATAAAGTCCTCATTTCTAAAATATATCGAGAATTGACTCAAATATATAAGAATTCAAGCCATTCTCCAATTGATAAATGGTCAAAAGATATGAACAGACAATTTTCAGATGAAGAAATTGAAATTATTTCTGGTCACATGAAAAGGTGTTCCAAGTCACTATTGATCAGAGAAATGCAAATTAAGACAACTCTGAGATACCACTACACACCGGTCAAATTGGCTAAAATGACAGGAAATGATAATGATAACTGTTGGAGGGGATGTGGAAAAACTGGGACACTGATACATTGTTGGTGGAACTGTGAACAGATCCAACCATTCTGGAGAGCAATTTGGAACTATGCTCAAAAAGTTCTCAAACTGTACATACTATTTGACCCAGCAGTGTTTCTACTGGGCCTATATCCCAAAGAGATTTTAAAGGAGAGAAAGGGACCCACATGTGCAAAAATGTTTGTGGCAGCCCTTTTTGTAGTGGCAAGAAACTGGAAATTGAAAGGATGCCCATCAATTGGAGAATGGCTGAATAAATTATGGTATATGAATGTTATGGAATATTATTGTTCTGTAAGAAACGACCAAAGGAGGTTTTCAGAGAGGCCTGGAGAGACTTGCATGAACTGATGCTGAGTGAAATCAGCAGAACCAGGAGAACATTATACACAGCAACAAGACTATACGATGATCAATTTTGATGGACATGGTTCTCCTCAACAATGATGTGATTCAAACCAGTTCCTATTGTTCAGTGATGAAGATAGTCATATACATCCAGAGAGAGGCCTGTGGGAACTGAGTGTGAACCACAACACAGCATTTTAACGCTTTCTGTGAATATTTCCATGCATTTTGTTTTCCTTCTTAGGTTGTTTTTTCTTCTTCTCTTTCTAGATCTGATGTTTCTTGTGCAGTAAGATAACTGTATAGATATGTATACATGTATTGTATTTGTCATATAATTTATCCTATTTAGCATGTATTAGATTACCTGTCATCTAGGGGTGGGGGTGGGGGGAAGGAGGGGAAAAGCTTGGGAAAAAAAAGGTTTTGCAAAGGTCAATGTAGAAAAATCACTCATATGTTTTGTAAATAAAAAGCTTTATTAAAAAAAAAGATACAGATGGTTTAGAGGAGAAAGTGAAGCTGGTGAGTTTACACATCCCTACCTCATTTAAATCCAATTTACTTGCATGCCATGGTATCACCTCCCTGATGTCATGGCCCTCTTCAAGAAGGAAAGACAAATAACAACAATGAAATTTAACATGGCTTTAAAATAAACTCAGGATTATGATTTTCATTTGAATCCTCTTTTTTGTTCTTTGTATACTGATATATTAAGCAGCTGGGAGGCACAGTGGCAAGTGTGCTGGGTCTAGAATCAGGAAAGTGCAACACAGTTTGCCTCAGTTTACTTATCTATAAAATGAATTAGAGAAGGCAATGGCGAAGCACTCCAATCTCTGACAAGAAAAACCCCAGCTGGGATCCTGAAAAGTTGGACATGGTTGAAAGGACTGAAAAACAATACTGTTATATTCTGAATGCTGATGATGGTTATATTTATTAAAAACAAAAAACAACTTTTAGAATAATTAAGAGTCGTAACCTACATAAAAATTGACCATGTATTAGGGTATAAAAATCTCACAATCTGATGAAAAACGGCAGAAATAGTAAATTCATCCTTTCCAGATCATGATGCAATAAAAATTACATATAATAAAGGATCAGAGAAAAATAGAACAGGAAAACTAAATAATCTAATTCTAAAGAATGAGTAGATGAAACAACAAACCATAGAAACAACCAGTAATTTCAGGAGAGAGAATGACAATAACGAGACAGCATATCAAAATTCATGAGATGCAACCAAAGCAGTTCTTAAGGGAAATTTTATATCTCTAGATGCTTACATGAAAAAAAATGGAGAAAGAGAAAATCAATGAATTGGGCATGCAACTAAAAAAGTTAGAGAAAGAACAAATTCAAAACCCCCAATTAAATGCCAAAGTTGAAATTCTGAAAATAAAAGAAGAAACTAACAAATTTGAAAGTAAGAAAACTATTCAACTAGTAAACAAAACTAGGAGTTGGTCTTATGAAAAACATAAATAAATCTTTAGTTAATTTGATTAGAAAAAGGAAAGAAGAAAACCAAATTACCAGTATCAGAAATGAAAAGGGTGAACAATCACCAAAGAGGAAATTAAATCTATAATTAGGAGCTATTTTGCCCAACTGTATGCCAATACATTTGATAAACTAATTGAAATGCATGAATATTTACAAAAATAACAGTCCCACTTTAGAAAAAGCAATTGAATAAGCTATTAATGAATTCCCTAAGGAAAAATCTGCAGGGCCAGATGGATTTACAAGCGATTTCTACCAAATATTTAAAGAACAATTAGTTCCAATATTATACAAACTATTTGGAAAAATAGGGGAAGGAGTCCTATCAAATTCCTTTTTTGACATATGGTACTGATACCTAAGGCAGGAAGAGCCAAAACAGAAATTTATAGACCAATTTCCCTAAAGAATATTGATGCAAAAATATTAGCAAAGGACAATACGCTATGATCCAGTAGGATTTATACTAGGAATGCAGGGGTGGTTCAATATTAGGAAAACTATTAGCATAATTGATTATATTAAAAACCAAACTAACACTCAATTAAAAAACTACTAGAAACAATTCACAACTTTAGCAAAGTTGCAGGATTTAAAATAAATCCACATAAATCATCAGCATTTTTATATATTACCAACAAAGTTCAGCAGCAAGAGATACAAAAAGAAATTCCATTCAAAATAATGGATGATAGCATAAAATATTTGGGAATCTATCTGCCAAGAAAAAGTCAGAAACTATACGAACTAAACTACAAAACACTTTCCACACAAATAAAATCAGACCTAGTTAATTGGAAAAATATTAAGTGCTCATGGGTAGGCCGAACAAATATAATAACAATGACAATACTACCCAAACTAATTTACTTATTTAGTGCCATACCAATCAAACTCCCAAGAAATTATTTTACAGATCTAGAAAAAATAGTAGCAAAGTTCATTTGGAAGAACAAAAGGTCAAGAATTTCAAGGGAATTAATGAAAAAAACGACAGATGAAGGTGGCCTTGCTGTACCAGATTAAAAACTATATTATAAAGCAATGGTCATCAAAACCATTTGGTACTGGCTGAGAAATAGAGCGGTCGATCAGTGGCATAGGATAGGATATCAGGACAATCTAGGTAATAATGTTAGCAATTTAGTGTTTGATAAACCCAAAGACTCCAGCTTTTGGGATAAGTATTCACTATTCAGCAAAAACTGCTGGGAAAACTGGACACTACTGTAGAAGAAATTAGGGCTTGATCCATACCTAACACTGCATACCAAGATAAGATCTAAATGGGTCCATGATCTAGATATAAAGAGTGATATTATAAGCAAATTAGAGGAACATAGGATAGTTTACCTCTCAGACCTGTGGAGATGGAATAAATTTATGTCCAAATAAGATCTGGAACTCTTAATTGAACACCAGATAGATAATTTTGATTATATTAAGTTAAAAAGTTTCTGTACAAACAAAACTAATGCAGACAAGATTAGGAGGGAAGCATCAAATTGGGAAATCATCTTTACATTTAAGGGTTCTGATAAATGTCTCATCTCTAAGATATATAGAGAATTGTCTCATATTTATAAGAATTCAAGCCATTCTCCAATTGATAAATGGTCAAAGGATATGAACAGGCAAGTTTCAGATGATGAAATTAAAACTATTTATAGTCATATGAAAAGGTGCTCCAAATCACTATTGATCAGAGAAATGCAAATTAAGACAACTCTGAGGTACCACTACACACCTGTCAAATTGGCTAAAATGACAGGAAAAGTTAATGATGAATGTTGGAGGGGATGTGGGAAGGCTGGGACACTGATGCATTGTTGGTGGAGCTGTGAACGGATACAGCCATTCTGGAGAGCAATTTGGAACTATGCTCAAAAAGTTATCAAACTGTCTATACCCTTTGACCCAGCAGTGTTTCTATTGGGCCCATATCCCAAAGAAATCATAAAAGAAAGAAAGGGCCCCACATGTGCAAGAATGTTTGTGGCAGCTCTTTTTGTGGTGGCTAGAAACTGGAAACTGAATGGATGCCCATCAATTGGAGAGTGGCTGAATAAATTATGGTATATGAATGTTATGGAATATTATTGCTCTGTAAGAAACGACCAGCAGGACGCTTTCAGAGAGGCCTGGAGAGACTTGCATGAACTGATGCTGAGTGAAATGAACAGAACCAGGAGATCATTATACATGGCAACAACAATACTATATGATGATCAATTCTGATGGACATGGCTCTCTTCAACAATGAAATGTTTCAAACAACCTCCACTTGTTCACTGAAGAAAACCATATACACCCAGAGAGAGGGATGTGAAATGTGGACCACAACATATCATTTTCATGCTCTCTATTGATGTTTGCTTGCATTGTATTTCCTTTATCTGATTATTCTTTCTTGTAGATATGATTTTTCTTGCACAAAAATGATGTGTGGAAATATGTATACATATATTCGATTTGTCAAGTATTTTAACATAATTAACATGTAGTGGATATCCTGCCATCTAGGGGAGGAGTGGGGAGTAGGGAGGAAAATTTTGTAACAGAAAGCTTTGTAAGGGTTAATGTTGAAGAATTACCCATACATATGTTTTGCAAATAAAAGTATTAATAAAATAAAATAAATAAATAAAAATAAAAATAAAAAACCCAAACTAACAAAAATTATATGATTATCTCAATAGAGATATAAAAAAAGACAGAAAAAAAACAATTGGCAAAACCTAACATCTATTTCTATTAAAAATTGGAAAGTAGAGGAATAAATGGCGTTTTCCTTAATGTGATTAGTAGAATCTATTTAAAACTATCAACATGCATCACAAATAATGGGCATAAATTAGAAGCATTCCCAATAATATAAGGCATGAAACAAGGTTGCCTACTATCACCATTTCTATTTAATATTGTATTAGAAATGTTAGCTTTATTGGGATTAAATCCCAAAGAGATCTTAGAGGAAAGAAAGGGCCCCACATGTGCAAGAATGTTTGTGGTAGCCCTTTTTGTAGTGGCTAGAAACTGGAAGCTGAATGGATGCCCTTCAATTGGAGAGTGGCTGAATAAATTATGGTATATGAATGTTATGGAATATTATTGTTCTGTAAGAAATGACCAGCAGGACGATTTCAGAGAGGCCTGGAGAGACTTGCATGAACTGATGCTGAGTGAAATGAGAAGAACCAGGAGATCATTATACACGGCAACAACAATACTATATGATGATCAATTCTGATGGATATGGCTCTCTGCAACAATGAAATGTTTCAAACCAGGTCCAATTGTTCAGTGAAGAAAGCCATATACACCCAGAGAGAGGGATGTGAAATGTGCACCACAACATATCATTTCCATGATCTCTATCGGTTTGCTTGCATTGGGTTTCCTTTCTCAAATATTTTTTGTTCATGTAGATACAATTATTCTTGCACAGCAAGATAAGTATGGAAATATGTATACATATATTCGACTTGTCAAGTATTTTAATATAATTAATATGTAGTGGACTTCCTGCCATCTAGGGGAGAGAAGGGGTCTGGGGAGATAATTTGTAATGGAAAGCTTTGTAAAGATCAATGTTGAGGAACTACCCATACATATGTTATGCAAATAAAAAGCTTTAATAAAAAAAATAAATGTTACCTTTGGCAATAAGGGAAGAAAAAGAGAATAAAGGAACTCAGAATTTGTAATGAGGAAACAAAATTATCATTCTTTGGAGATGACATGATGACATACTTAGAGAATCTTAGAGAACCACCTAAAGAAGTACTAGAAACAATTAACAATTTTAGCAACGTTTCAGGATACAAAATAAATTCACATAAATCATTAGCATTTGTATATGTTACCAATAAAGCCCAGTAGAAGGAAATAGAGAAATTTCATTTTAAGATAATTGTAGATAATATAAAATATTTGAGAGTCTACTTGCCAAGACAAAGTCAGGAACTATATATGAACACAATTACAAAACACTTTTGACACAAATAAAGTTAGATCTAAACAATTGAAAGAATATCAAGTGCTCATGGAAAGGGTGAACTAATATAATAAAAATGACAGTTTTACCTAAATTAATCTACTAAATTCAGTGCATATCAAACTGCCAAGGAACTACTTTAGTGAGCTAGAAAAAATAATAGCAAAATTCATTTGGAAAAACAAAAGATCAAGAATTTCAAGGGATTTTCTGAAAAAAAAAAGGCAAAAGGTACCTTAGCTGTAACAGACAGAAATTATATTATAAAGCAGCAGGCATCAAGAGCATTTGGTATTGGATAAGAAATAGAGTAGTTAATCAGTGGAATAGGTGAGGTTCACAAGACATAATAGTCAGGGGCTATAGTAATCCAATGGTTAATGAACCCAAAGCTTCCAGCTTGTAGGATAAAAACTCACTATTTTATAAAACTTGCTGAGAAAATTGGAAAATCGTATGGCAGAAACTAGTCATGGACAAACACCTAGCAACCTATACCAATATAAGGTCAAAATGGGTTCATGATTTAGACATAAAGGGTGATATTATAAACAAATTAGGAGAACAAAGGATAGTCTAGCACCTCTCAGATCTGTGGAGGAGGAGAGAATTTATGGCCAAGAAGAACTAGAGAACATTATGAAGTGAGAAATGGATAATTTTGATTATATTAAATTAGAAAGTTTTTATACAAACAAAACCAATACAGAAAAGATTAAATAGAAAGCAGAAAATTGGAAGGGGGTAATTTACATCCAAAGTTTCTGATAAAGGTTTTATTTCTAAAATATATAGAGAATAGATTCAAATTTATAAGAACATAAGCCATTCTCCAACTGATAAATGGCCAAAGGGTATACAGACAATTTTCAGATGAAGAATTTAAAGCCATTTCTAGTCAAGAGAAAAGCACTTTAAATCACCATTATTTAGAGAAATGCAAAGTAAAACAACTCTAAGGTATCACCACACACTTCTCAGATTGGCTAAGATGACAGAAAAAGATAATGATAAATGTTGGAGGGGATGTGGAAAAATTAGGACATTAATACATTGTTTTGGAGTTGTGAACTGATCTAACCATTCTGGAGAGGACCCATGAAAAGCAAGTGTACTACAGGCATAGGAGCTGACAGTTTAAAGACCTTGGTGATAGGGGATGATTCTCTATAGAGGAGAACAATATAATCAGTGTGAATGGACCATCTATTGAATAAAGGGGAAAATAGAGAATAACAACAAATGTGGGTTAGAGTCAGGTTGTGATTTGTTTTAAATGACAAATGGAGGAAACTTGTACTTTAGAAATTGCAGTTTGGCATTTGTGTGAAGGATGGATTGAGCTGAGAACAATAATTCTTCATCCTTGCCTTACTATATGGATACCTAGGTTACCCATTCAGCTTTACCATGACATGAATCAACTAACCTTGCTGTCCTCCCCTCCCCTCATAACATTTAACACCTTGTGACCTTGATACTGTAACTCCTCAGACAAAATCATTAGCTAACTGATGAAGATAGTACATCAAGGCAGAGAAATTTGTTATTCTCCAGACAATGGGAAATAACTGAAGATTGGAGGCAGGGTAGCAAAGGAGGAGGAGGAATAAGAGGGAAAATGTTCTTTCAGGAATATTAACCCAGAAACAGAATTATTGAAGGATCAGAAACAAGAAGATCAGTTAAGATGCTTGAACTATAGTTTAAGGTTTGGATGATAAAAACAAAGCTAAGTGTTTTGACAATGGAAAGAAAAAAAAGGTAGTTCACAATAGATAATTCAAAGAAAGAACTAACAATACCTGGTAACTAACTGGATGAAAGATGAAAGAGAAAAGAATGTCAAAAATACCATTCAATTTAAACCTTTTGAAGAATCGACATTTTTTAATGCTACCAAAAATCATTTTATTCTATTTTTTAAAAATCTCTTATTTTGAAAACATATGCATAGTTTTCGACATTCACACTTGCAAAACCTTGTGATATAATTTTTTTCTCCCTTCCTTTCTTCATCCCCTCCCCTAGATGGCAAGAAATCCAATATATGTTAAATATGTGCAATTTTTCTAGATATATTTCCACAATTATCATACTGCATGAGAAAAATCATGAAAAGGGAAAAAATGTGAAAAAAAAAGTGTTGTGATCCACACTCAGTCCCCACAGTATTCTCTCTGAATGCAGATGGCTCTCTCCATCACAAGACCATTGGAAATGGCTTAAATCACTTTACAATTTAAAAGAGCTATGCCCATCAGAATTGGTCATTGTACAATGTTTTTCAGTTCTACTCACTTCACTTAGCATCAATTAATATAAGTTTCTTCAGGCCTTTCTGAAAGCAGTCTGCTAATTGTTTCTTATAGAATAATCAAATTCCATAATATGTATATGCCATAACTTTGTTAGCCATTCTCCAATGAGCATCCATTTAGTTTCCTTTTTTTGCCACTACCAAAAGAGCTGCTATAAACATTTTTGCATATGTGGGCTCTTTTCTCTTTTTTTATAATCTCTTTGGTATACAGACCCAATAGAGACAATGCTGGGTCAAAGGGTATACACAGTTTGATAGTCCTTTGGGCAGAGTTCCATATTGCTCTATAGAATGATTAGATCAGTTAACAACTTCACCAACAATGTATTAGTGTCCTAGTCTTTCCAAGTCCCCTCTAATATTTGTCATTATGTTTTTCTCTCATTTTAGACAATCTGAGAAGTGTATATGGTACTTCAGAGTGGTCTTTATTTGCATCTCTCTGATCAATAGTAATTTAGAGAATTTTTTCATATGACTAGAAATGGTTTTAATTTCTTCATCTGAAAATTTTCTGTTCCTATCCTTTGGCCATTTATCAATTGGAGAATGGTTTGTATTCTTATAAATTTGAGTCAGTTCTCTATATATTTTAGAAATGAGGCCTTTATCAGAACCCTTAGGTGTAGACATATTTTCCCCCATTTACTGCTTTCTTCCTAATCTTTGTGTGCATTGGTTTTGTTTGTATAAAACTTTTTTTAATTTAATATAATCATTAATAGCATATCATTAATATAATCAAAAGTGGTAGTAGGAATAATAGCAATAACAATCAAATAGGGGCCTCATGCTCATCCTGAATTGCCCTTTAAGTTTGTGATCATTCTTTCATTAGTTTCAAATAGCATTTAATGCACAGAAAGATATAATTTCCCAAGTGGTATCTTGTTTCTTTAGAAGAATTTGAGCATGAAGGTTGTTCCTAGGTTATATTTTTCCATGCTGTAGATCAGATTCAGTGAATATGTTTTGACATTTTGTTGATGTGTAGTATATGTTGACACCAATAATGGGAAAACATGAATCTGCAATCCAGTGAAACATCCCAGCAATCCATATTCTTTCTTGTCATTCTGAAAACTGTGACTAACACCAAGAGATTTCATTCAGAGCTGATGGCCCTGTAGTTCCCAGTCTTCAGGAAAACTGAATTGCATATGTTCTCCAAACCATAGCCCTATTTTTTCTTACTTATCATTCCCCCAAATGCTATATTTAATGAGCTTATCTGGAAATTTTTCTTTAAATGTTTTAAGAGTCTGCTTTTAGTTTTTTAAAGTAGAGATTAAATCATTTTGCCATATTCCAAATCCAGGTAAGAAATTTGTCTTGCCATTATAACAAGAATGTTATATACAATGGGATGAATATAAAAAAAAATGGAAGGAATGGAAATAATTTCTGTCTTCAATATCCCGGGATCTCAACTTTCTCATCTTATGCAAGATGAGGAAAATCTATAAAGAGAGAAACAAATTTGCCAAGCATTTTGCCTAAGACAAAAGATAAACACAGCCATATGATACTGAGCAGCTGATGACCAAAAGCCTAATGCATAATCATTGATTTTAATACTTAAGTGAAATTAAAAGTAATGGTGGGCCTCATAATCACCTACTAAAAACATAATGAAGAGCAGGTTTGGAAAATATCCTTGTTAATTTAGAAGTGATAATAATGGATATTGTAATGATGTTAGCAACTTACTACTGCAATAACACACTTACACACAACATGTCAAAAGAATAATGTCATCAAAGAAACAAGCAAAGGGAAACTGGCAATGGAGAAGAGGGTCAAAAGTAAGACTCCAACTGATACTTCAAAGTAACCTCCTATGTCAAATTGACCCAACCAGAATGAATAATGAATAAAGTGGATGAAACAAATAAAATTGAAAACCCAAGCAAACTAGTAAAAGAAGTTTTCCAAGGCGACAGCATTTTTTGACTCCTAAGGTGTTAAAGTAAGAACCTACAAAAGAGAGCTTTTTTTGAGAGATTTTCATTGTTTTATGGTAGAAACAGCAAAGCTACCAAAGAATCAGAGTAAAGTCCTGAACTATTCAGATGAAGAATCTGGCTCATTGATAAGCAAAGCAGACAGCTCAAATAGTAGTCAGTGAATGTAGATGCATTGCCTTCATAACTAAAGTACCCTGTGATGGACTAAACAGGAAGGTAATGGAAAAATTAGCACCTCTAAGGAAAAAAAAATGAATTCTAGCCACTGTTCTTCTTTCAGCTGTAAATAAACAACTCTGGGTGATTTATTCTTGCTTTATTTGCCAACTCATTTCTCTTACTCAGAAAGGAAAACGGTTCACTCTTGAGTTTAAAGTACTTTCTGATTGCTTGGAAATCAAGTCAGAGGCCAAAAAAAAGTTTTATGTAAATGTTCTGATAAATATCATGAAAGTCACCAACTCTAAGCAGAATCCAGGCAATCAGTAATTGCAGTTCCCAAAACATTTCAATCAGAGAAGAATTTGTTTTCCAATTACCACTGTCTGATTTGCACAACAAAAAAGAAATGTCTGCTGCAATCTGAGATTTGAAAACAGCCACATTTTCACGTCTAGATGACATTAGCAAAGAACTGGAAGTAGTCCAATAGACTTACTGTTCACTATCTGGAAAACCAAATGGTGTAAGTATTATCAAATATATAGTCTTTTATATAGAATTCTATTCTCAGGTGTTTCATCATTTTCAAGGCCTGTATTTTGTAAGTTCATCTCTAAAGAAAAATATACAGTGAGAAAGATCTTTAACTAGAACCACAAATATAGCCTTTGGAGGCAAATGAAATTTTGCTCTCCTGATCATCCATCTTTGGCAGATTCCCATAGTAGTCACAATATGTCTTAGAATCAGAATGGAAGTAAGTGTAGACATTAAATCAATTCACTATTATTAACATAAAACAGCTATGATCTTAAATACACACACATATACATATATGCTACATATACCTTTCATTTGGACTACTGAAATAGCCCTCTAAATCAGTTTCCCTGCCTCAAATTTTGCGCATTCTAACCTATCCTCCACACAAAATCCAAAAGTGATTTTTTTAAAGAGTAGAGATCAAACCATGTCACTCATTTGCGCAACATCCTCTAGCTAACCATTCCCCATCTTATCATCCTTTTTACCAGTATAGCATGAGAGACTTTGTCAAAGGCTTTGACACAACCTGGACAAAATTTGTCTATTTTCTTGATTTACAAGTGTAGCAACTCTGCCAAAAAAGAAAAAAAAAACGATGGTAGTTTAGCATAGCCTAACCTGGATGGATCCACAAGGGACCTTTATGATAACCACTCTTTTTATTAAATGTTCACAAAATAAATATCCATCTGATAAAAAAAACATTGCTCATTGTGCCAGAGTTTAAATATAGTTCAGGGGACTATATGTTTACAAATCCTACTTTCTTTCAAGGTTTTGCTGTTATTGTTTTGGGTTTTTGAGGGGTTTTTTTAAGGAGAAGGTTTTTGCTCTTCCCAACCCTCTTTGATCTAGGGAAGACTCAAGGATATATTCTAAGCTTTCAGGTAACAGAAATCTTAGAACCTAAGGCTAACATCAGCTAGAATCTTACAATAAGCAGCATTCAGGTTGTGGATCCCAAGGGTTCTGGTCAGATATGATTTTTTTTATGTTCCTTTAAATATTGGTGTAAAGCATGAGTAGCAAGTATATGACCACAGGAAAATGGGAAAAGGATGAAAGCTGTATCCTTCATTAAAGAATGAATGGAAACTGGATCCAATAGAAAGACATGGAGCATGAAGAAAGTATTGTTCAGGATTTTATCAATAGTATTTTCACAAATGTGAACATGAAAACTCAATACAAACTTCTGGTATATAAGAGGAAAAAAGTAACTTTAGGATCAAAAGCAAAGTTCAAATCAGATAGGGATTACTGAGATATAATTTATGGATTCAGGAGACAAGTGTCTGAAGTTTTCCTGCTTCCAGATTCCTTTCTTTTTTGTCAGTCCTTTCTATATATTGTACCAAATTCACCCTTTCTTAAAGTCCTCCTTATCATGCTACTCACTTCCTTGGATACAAATTTCCTAGTCTTGTTAAGATCAAATTCCTCGGTTTACCTTCTAAAAGTTTCTCTACACTACCCAACTATATTTTGCCCAACATATACCCTTTATTTAATGATGATGATGATAATGATAATAATAACTAGAAATTATGTAATACTTATCAGATGTGGTAGGCACTTTGGTAGCATGCATTTGATCCTCACAACAGCTCTGGATGATGGATGCCATTATTATCTTAATTTTACAAATGGGGAAACTGAGGCAGAGCTTTTTTTTTTTCTTGAAGTCACTTTCCCAGAGTCATATAGCTAGCAAGTATCTGTACCAGTCAAGCAGATCTCCCCACTTGTTCCTAAACAGATGACCATGAGTCTTTCTTCCTTCTTAAAAATATCTTGTAGTCCATCCTCACCTCTCTACTTTTAGAACTCATGTTGTCTCTAACCAGTACTAAAAACTTGTTATATGTGTTTTTACAAGTATATGAGTTGTGTGTTTTTTTTCTTATTTGTAATTATTACTGAGGAGGAATATACCTGGTCTCTGAGATAAAAGGAAGTAGCATATCAGAATGGAAAGAACACTGGCTATGAAATGGGAAGAACTGAGTTCAATTATTGCCTTTGAGGCTATAGGTGTGATGCAATGCTTTGGACCTCAGTTTCCTCATCTGTGAAATGAGTGTTGAATGAGATGATATCATGAATCAATGCTAGATCCAAATCTAAGATCCCCTGGGTTTAAGTGTGATCTGTGACCCTGGGCAAGTCATTTAACTACACAGACAATCCTCTAACATTAGAATATTTAGAAAAGTTGCTGATCTACATAGGTGGAGGAAACTCACTCATTGGATATGAACAATTCCAATGAAATCACAGATTAAAAAAAAACAAAAACTTTAAACCCAAAAGATTTTAAATTTAGGAACTATAAGAATAACTCCTTAAAACAAAAGATATTATGTCTTAGGCGCTTTTTGAATAATTGAATATGAATTTAATAAATGGGAGGAGGATATATATGATAAAAAGGTAACCAAGGCAGATAAGTGAAGTGATATATGAAGCTTTGTTGGAGGCTCTCTAGATATAAGTGGTCCTGCAAGCCATTTCCTCATCAATCAGAGGAGTTTGGCTCCAGGGAAGGAGTTCCAATGAAAAAGAATCTCAGCAGAAATCTTCCTTTTACTAAATATACTTGCCTCTAAGCCTTATGGGAAATGATGCATCATTTTATCATTCTGCTGTTAGATGAAAAATTTAATAAGTATCAATTGCAGATACTGAAAAGAAAAGAAGTGGATGGTAAAGTCTCTAGAAGTGATTGTATCTTAATTTGGCAAGAAGCTGAACCTGTATTGAACTAATGAAGAATGCAAAATAAAATGAGGATTATAGCTAATATACTTCAAATAAAACCATACCTAAAAATCCCTACTATGTGTATATTGAATTAAAAAACCACATATTATCTATGTACTTATTTTTTCTTAATATTCTGAACTGTATTTAAATTTGATTGGGTCCTAACCACATGTTTGATACCTCTGATCTATAATAGTCAGTGAAACCTTCCTGTAATTCTACAACTAGATCTGTTGGACCCTCAGCTCTCAGACCTTTAAAGGTCCTAAATGGATCATTAAAGAAGGGTCAAATGTAAGTTGGAAAAAATAAATGAAATCAAAGGGCTTGCATTCTCTTTAGGAAAGGAGACACCAAAAAATTAAAGAAAAAGAACAAGACAGAAATACAAAAAAAGAAACAGATTCAAGTAAGATGCACAAATGAGATATTATTACAGTTTTCAATCTTCAAAAGACATCAATGATCAAATGATCAAGTGACTACAAGGCTGGTCTTTAACCTATACTTGCTGTCTGACTCCAAGTAAGACAATTGACTTCTTAGTGCTTGAAACAATTCTCTAATACTAGACACTATAAAGCTTTGACCTTCATTGTTAGAAGGAACTTAGGCCAGAGTTCTTTTTATCAATCATACATTTAGCCTTTTCCAAATCACTGGTGCAGCGTCATAATTTCAAATCTAGGTTCCCTAGTCTAAAAAGTCCAGTGAAGATGCATTGTTGGTGGAAATGTGAAAGGATCCAGCCATTCTGGAGAGCAATTTAGAACTATGCTCAAAAAGTTATCAAACTGTGCATACCCTTTGACCCAGCAGCATTTCTATTGGGCTTATATCCCAAAGAAATCATAAAAGGAGAGGGCCCCACATGTGCAAGAATGTTTGTGGCAGCCCTTTTTGTAGTGGCAAGAAACTGGAAACTGAATGGATGTCCATCAATTGGAGAGTGGCTGAATAAATTATGGTATATGAATGTTATGGAATATTATTGTTCTGTAAGAAACGACCAGCAGGATGATTTCAGAGAGGCCTGGAGAGACTTGCATGAACTGATGCTGAGTGAAGCGAGCAGAACCAGGAGATCATTATTCACGGCAACAACAATACTATATGATGATCAATTCTGATGGACATGGCTCTCTGCAACAAAGAATTGTCTCAAACCAGTTCCAATTGTTCAGTGAAGAAAGCCATATACACCCAGAGAGAGGGATATGAAATATGGACCACAACATAACATTTTCATGCTCTCTATTGATGTTTTTTTGCATTGTATTTCCTTTTTCTGATTCTTCTTTCTTATAGATACAATTTTTCCTGCACAAAAATGATGTATGGAAATATGTATACATATATTCGATTTGTCAAGTATTTTAACATTATCATGTAGTGGATATCCTGCCATCTAGGGGAGGGGGTAAGGGGAAAATTTGTAACAGAAAGCTTTGTAAGGGTTAATGTTGAAGAATTACCCATACATATGTTTTGCAAATAAAAGGTATTAATAATAATAAAAAAATATAAAAAATAAAAAGTCCAGTGAAATGACAGGCAAACAGCATCTATGTTTAAAACAAATCCCAAGGAAATAATAATGAGACTCTTTCATTTATACCTAAGAGTCAGAATTGTAAATAACTGCTAAATCACTCTCTTTGTATAGAAAGATAATCATAGGGAGGTGATCTCTATTTCATGACTTCTTCACCCTAGAGATAAGGAAAGTATAAATTCAAAGCCAAGTAGTGACAATAATTATTCAGATGTAATCCTTCTATAGCTTTAATAGGACCAATTAAATAAATTTTCCACCTGATTAAAATTCAACATGAATCTGGAGTAACAACAAGAAATATTTAAAGTAATTAAGTATTCTTTGCTTGAAATTCTTCACACCAACAGAAGAAATATAGCACGTCTGTTAAAATTCAAAATTGTGTTGCCAACACTGATTCTTAAGTGAAAGAAGCAGAGAGAGGGAAAGAAGGAAAGAGAGAAGAGAGACAAAGAGGGAGAGAGAAAAGAGATCTGAGAGACAGGCAGAGAGATAGACAGAAAGAAAAACACCGAAAGACAAAGAAAGACAGAGATAGAGAAAACAGGTAGAAATGAAAACCAAGATGTCTGAAAAACATGGAAGCCCAAACCAAGAAAACATGTGTGGGCACTAATAACATACTATATGGATCCCTACACCCATAAATAGCGTAATAAAATTGTAGAGTCAAGGGCAAGACTGTAGATGCGTTTAAAACTAAAGGAGGATTTTCATTGATCCTAAAGTCAATAAGGATCCAGGGGAGCTTCTTGAGCAGGGGAGTGAAGTAGTCAGAATACTGCTTTAATAATACCACTAAAAGGGGTACAATTTGGGTTGGGACAGAATTGGCGTAGTGAGAATACTATCTTCTGATGTGAACCAGATGCCAATTGATACCATTTTTTGAACTTGACTTATATTGGGTCAAAGAATAGAGAACTCTGTCTAAAGAGACTTTTCCTACAGCACTCAACCTGTGCTGCCACTGAGTCCTTTTCATGGGCACTACATGCTCTTCCTGACTCTCAGGACAATTATTCCACCACTGCACTGCATCTGAAGTATTTTTGGGAGGAGTGTCCACTAGGAGCTCAGCCATTTTTTTTGACTTCTCTTTAGAGAGGAGAGAAACATAAACACCATTTCTGTCCTCAGAGAAGTCTAAAATCTAGCTAGAGAAAAAGAGACCCCCTCTTTGCTCCTCTTCCCTCTCCTTTACTCCCTTCTCTCCTCTTCTCTCTTTTCTCCTCTCCTCTTCCCTGACCCTCTCTATTTCCCTTCTTTCCCTTCCTCCCTCTCTCCATAATACATGCACACATACACACGTGTATATGCATGTGCACACATGTATACATGCCGCTGTGGTTGTGTACATATACATGTGTATACATGTACACACATACATGTAAACTGGGAATAGTGTGATTTCAAGTGAAGGGATAGGAAGCAGACCTGTGATTTAAATGACATAGGGAGCTTCCCAGGTAAAAATCCTATCCAACAAACTAAGGTGGAATTGTCTTTGCAACTTGTTTCAGCAGTTTAGAAACCAGCTTCTTAAACTACAGGTCATGATCCCTATATAGGGTCTCACCACTGAATGTAGGGGTTGCAAAATGATAATTTATTATCAGTAAATGTTAAATTTATATACCTATTTTATATACCTATAAACCCGGGGTCTCGTAAAAATTTCTGGGGAAAAAAGGGGTCATGGATGGAAAACGGTTAAGAAGCTCTGGTCTAGAGCACTAAGTTAATGATTTAGCTAGGGTCACACAACCAGGAGGGAGTTGAATACTGGACTTCCCAGCTTCAAGAATAGTGCTCTATCTACTCTGCCATAATACTTTTAACTTAGGGCTACAGTCTTAAATTGCATGTCAAGGGCTTTAGGCATCACTAGTGAATGAAGATAGAAAGGAAAAAGAGAATTCAAGTAATAAAGAATGAAAAAATTTTCAGAGAACTTTCAGAAAAGGAAAGGAACATGAAAAAGGAAGGAGGAAAACAATCATTTATTATATATCAGGTGCTAACTAAGGGCTATGTAAATATAAAAGGTGCTATTATAATCATTATTGTAGAGTAGAGAAAACTCAATACATTAGAGGTTAGGTGACTTGATTGGACTCTCAGGGTTATTGGATCACAAGGGTCACTGGGTCTCCAAGGTCACAAGATCACTAGGGTCAGGTAGTTTATTAACATTTGAGGCCAAATTTGAACTCAGGTCCAGACCCAGTGCTCCAAACAAAGCATTCCCTCCAAGTAGAAACAGAGATATCGATTAGTGTTGTGATGATTTTTCTGGGTTCCTTCTCGTGTCCCTTTAACTGGCAGGGCACTGGACCAGACCTTGCCCTCTCCTTTATTCCAGAAGACAAATAGGAAAGAACCTCATGACTCTGTGGGGGTGCACATCCATGCAACCCTTGGTCTGTCTCAATGGTAAATCTTGACTTTCTGAATGAGAGAATTTCTGGAGCAAGGTCTTCAAGAACCCATTATTAGTCTGGACCCTGCAAGCCTGGGACAAATAAGGCATGCTTAAGCTGATTCACCTTTAGGCTTCATTCTGAGCTAGTCTCAGGTTCTAAACTAGGGGTATTTAAGAAAGTGAAGCCTTGAGATGGGAAGCTTAAGGGCTCAATATTTTACTTTCTTTCACTTTGATACTAGCTCTGCTCCTTCTTTAAATGGGTTTTATTAACTGGTCCCTGCCTTTACCCCAGTCCTAATAATGGTATATATTATTTTCTTCCCCTTCCTTTCTTTGATTCTCTACTTCTTATCCTCTACTCCAGATTTCTAGGAGACTGGGCTCTTGTTCTAGAACTTGAATCCTTCTCTTTGGGACTCTGACTTCAATGTCAACTGTCTCAGAAGCTAATTTGCCTTCTTGATGATACCTTGGCATAAAGCTCTTTGTCAGACTCTGTCCCTAAATGCAATATTGTCTCCTAGGACTCTGAGTTTTTACCGACCAGGAATCTCCTTGATGAAATCTAAGTACCTGGCTGCATTTACCTCCTAATACCTACTTAGTGCTGGAAGATCTCTTACTTTCTTTTCTGTGTTGCCTATACAAGGCTTGGTTGTTCCAGTTTGATTCATTCCCACAACATGAAAACTTCACTGATGAAAGACATGGTTTACAATGCTTCCATTTTTTTCCCTTTGAGTTCATTGGTCATTCAGGTGTAGAAATTATTTCCTTTCTTCCTAAATCAAACAAAATAATGCTCCCATATGATACTCTTAGATGAGAGATGCAAATGAAAGGAAAACAAGTGATCATTATGGATTTCAGAATTTATCTTTCCAGAAATTCCATATTTAATTTAGTCTTTTAAACCAGT
The DNA here is from genome assembly GCA_023553655.1 of Myrmecobius fasciatus. NCBI lineage: Eukaryota > Metazoa > Chordata > Mammalia > Dasyuromorphia > Myrmecobiidae > Myrmecobius > Myrmecobius fasciatus. Next base: position 105,247 of record JAJPUD010003337.1, on the reverse strand, counting down.
GATGTCAAACTCCAATATCAAAGTACTGGGCCTGGAATCAGGAAAAAACATTTTCTTGAGTTCATATCTGATCTCAGATATTTGCTAACTATGTGACAATGGGAAAGGCGCTTACCCTTGTTTGCCTCAGTTTCCTTATCTGTAAAAGGAGCTGAGAAGGAAATGGTCAGAACTGCTGTGAAGAAAATCCCAAATGGGATCACTAAGAGTCATACACACACACACATACTTGTGTGTACATGTATATATATATACATATGCATACATGTATACTTGTGTATACATATCGTGTGTATATGCACACACATATGTGTACACACACATAAACACAAATTATGTAATGTGTGTGTGTGGTCCTTGAAGGTAGCACATTAAAAAAATGTGATATTATCTACATTTTCTTGTATTGTTTTTATTTTATTGAATTTCCCCCAGTAATATTGCTATCTAATTAGGGTCAGTAGTATTCTAACTATATGAACTTGAATTAACAAATTAATGTCTGGGAATTCATTTCCACAATCTCAGAAATAGGAGTAATAATAGTACAGAGTTAACAATTTTTTTATGAGGCTCAAAAAAGGTAACAGATATAAATCAATGTCCAAAACATAGAGTACTATGTAAATACACATTATTGATACCAATAATATAGTAAAGTGTAATCTCCTTGAAGGTAGAAGCTGTTTTTTTCCCCATTGTGTGCTTAACACTTCATAAATTACCTTACACATAGTAAGCCTTATATGAATGCTTATTGTTTGATTATTTGCCTAAGTTACATCCTCTTCATAAATTCCATGAGGGTAGGCACCCTGCCTTGATAAATTTTGTATCTGCTCCATAGCCCAATAGTATTTTGTTTTTAAACAATAGATATTTAATATTTATTCAATATGAAATGGGTGGTATACTTCATTTTGCTCAGCATATATGCTTCTGAGAAACTGTCTATGAATCAAATCATGTTTTATAGTTCCTTAGAAACCACATCATCTAAAGATATCTTTCAGTGTATTCTGTAGTAAACATTGCTTCTATGAAAGAAAACACCACCCCTTAATGTATCTTAGCTATAAATCTGAGTGATGAAGTCAAATTAATTAAAATTCTATTGATCCCTTTTGTTTATATATCACATTCATTTCCAGATACACTTGTTCCCTAACCACAAAGTCTTCCCTAGCAATAAATGGCTAAAACAAAAAAGGAACCGTGACACATGTTTAAAATCATATTTTAAAGAGTACATGTGATACACCATATACATACATACTTCAATGAAAGGAGGAAAGTGCTTTCTTCTCTCTTCTTCAGAACCAAGCTTGATCATCAGAATGACACAATTTCAAGTGTTAATCTTTAGATTTACATTGTTGAGGTCATTACATGCATTTTACCTGGTTCTTCTAGCTTAACTGCAACAATTTATGTCTTCCCATAAGTCACTGAATTCCTTATCTGTCATTCCTTGTAGCACAATTAGTTTCTATTATTTATTTATAACACAATTTGTTTATCTATTTTCCCACACAATAATTACCTATTGTTTCTAGTTCTTTGCTAAGATAAATGTGTTGCTATGAATATTTTGGTATCCATAGAACTTTTTGTGTCCCTCTATTCTGACCTTGTTATACATGTTTGGCAAAGGGATCTCTGAAATAAAGGAGATTGACAATATAACCACCTACTTATTTTTTCCAACAAGAATGCCCAAGTTCCCCTCTCTTTCAGTAGTCCAGTCTCTATTATTTCTCTTTTACCATCCTCACCAATTAGTTGAGAGGGAGGTAGAAGCTCAATTTTCTAATTTACATTGTTAATGATTTGGAACAATCCTTCCTATGGTTGTTAATAGTTTTCCATTCTTCTTTTGACAACTGTTTGTTGTTGTCCTTGACCACATATCTCTTGGGCATTGACCCTTGGTTTCTTATGTTTCCTTCAATTATATATCCTGAAGGCTCACTCTTTATCAGAGATAACTAATACAAAAATTTGTTTTCCAATCAACAATTTCCCTTCTTAACCTAATATGGTTATCATGTAATTGAAACTGTTGATTTTATTCTTAGTGATTTTCTCTCTCCCTGGCTTGGTTCAGCATTTTTACCTAGTTATAGTTGTAAAAGATTAATTCCTTTTCTCTGATTGTTTAATGAAATGACCTTTTGTATTTAAGACGCATGTTCATTTGAAACTTATTGTGGTACATGATGTTAGATGTGGGGCTGACCTACTTTTTGGCTAACTGCTTCTCAGTTTTCCCATAAGTTTTTATTAAACAAGGAATCTGTGTCCAAGTAGTTTTAGCTCTGGATTTATACTATGCTAGATTATTGAAATCAATTTTATCGAAATGTGAGGTATACATGGTTACCAAAAAGAAGCAAATTATTTTTTTGTTTTAAAATCTTAAACTCCAAGTAATCATTTTGCTAAATGGAATTTATGTATAAAGAAATTGGAATGGGGGCAGCTAGGTGACGCAGTGGATAGAGCACCATCCCTGAAGTCAGGAGGACCTGAGTTCAAATGTGGTCTCAGACACTTAACATTCCCTAGCTGTGTGACCCTGGGCAAATCACTTAACCCCAATTGCCTCAACAAAAAGCAAAAAAACAAAAAACAAAAACAAAAAAACTACTACTTTCTATTTGTATGAGTTTGGGTAAGTAATTTTACTCACTCATAAAATAAGTGTTTATATTAAAATCTCTAAAACACCTTCTAGTTCAATAATACTACAGCAATTAAGTTGCACAGTGGCTACAGCACTGGGCTTGGAACCTAGAAGATTCATCTTCCTGAGTTCAAATTGGATCTCTGAAACTTATTAGGTGTATAACAATGGACAAGCCACTTATCTCTGTTGTTCTCAGTTTTTTTTCAACTATGAAATGAGCTGGAGAAGGAAATGGCAAAGCACTCTATGTCTTTGCCAAGAAAAACCACAAATGGGATCAGAAAGAGTCAGACATGATTGGAATGACAGAACAATAAGGCACCAGAGAAAAACATTATGCTTAAACCATTAAAAAACATGAACCATTAAAGGAATACAGGGTGTCAATCAATTTAAAGAAATCCATTTTGGTCTCTGCTAAAGAAGCACCTACTTTTATCACTTACCTATTTTTACAGGTTTCTTATTTTTTTGAAAGTTTTTTTTTAAGTTTCTTAATCACATAAGTGACCAAGGATTCTAAAACTTCTAACTCTATACTGCAGATTACAGTAAAGGAACAGAGAGAAAACAAGCCTATATGACCCTGGGAATAAGGAGAAATGAAAGTAGAGTTGTAGAAGAGGTGAAAGAAAAGAGGCAAAAAAAGGGGGGGAGTTACTAATCATCCATGAAGACACCTGGGAAGAGAAGCAGGTCCCTGTGGCTTGTAGTAAGGCTTTTGCTAATTGCAAATTGCTCACATCTGGTCAAGTTAGACGAGAAGTCCCAGAGGCTACTCAAAGTCAGAGAAAGGAAAAAAAAAACAGTCGTAGGGGGCCAGGAACTAAGAAAATAGCAGCCAATAGGCAGTTAGGTAGTATAATTAACTGCCAAGGAGCAAGCCATCTAAGGGGAAAATAAAGAATATAAGATTTGAAATTCAGCATGCCTGGAACTGAAGAGTGCTGCAGGGGGGAGGAGGGAAAAAGAGGAGAAAACAGGGTTCTATTCCAGGGGCATATATATAGAGAGATTTGCTCTGTTTATGTTTCTTTCCAAGATAATCAACGACTAGTCTAAAAAGTCTTGATATCTCTCTATTTTAGGAGCCTTTCATTCTCTCCTTCCTATCACTGCTATTCATCCCTCTTAAGGACAATTCTGGTCATAGATTGTTGAAAGTGCAAAGGATCTTAGAGATAATCTTATTAATTCTCCTTCCTGTTTTAAAAATAGGGAAACCAAAGTGCAAAGAGTGATTAAAAAACTTGATTTCATTTATTTTTTCATTCATTTATTGCTCCTGTAAGAAATGATGAGCTCAATGATCTTAGAAAAACAAGTATCATACCCTTTTTGTAGTGGCTAGAAACTGGAAACTGAAGGGATGCCCATCAATTGGAGAGTGGCTGAATAAATTATGGTATATGAATGTTATGGAATATTATTGTTCTGTAAGAAACGACCAGCAGGACGATTTCAGAGAGGCCTGGAGAGACTTGCATGAACTGATGCTGAGTGAAACGCGCAGAACCAGGAGATCATCAGGCACAGCAACAACAGTATTACATGATGATCAATTCTGATGGACATGGCTCTCTGCAATAAAGAATTGCCTCAAACCAGTTCCAGTTGTTCACTGAAGAAAACCATATACACCCAGAAAGAGGGACATGAAATATGGGCCACAACGTAACATTTTCATGATCTCTATTGACATTTGCTTGCATTGTGTTGCCTTTCTCTGATTCTTTTTTTTTTTCTTGTAGATAGGATTTTTCTTGCATAACTTCTCAAGCATTTCAACATTATTAACATGTAGTGGACTTCCTGCCATCTGGGGGAGGGGAGGGGACTGGGGGTAAAATTTGTAATGGAAAGCTTGTAAAGATCAAGGTTGGGGAACTACCCATACATATGTTATACAAATAAAAAGCTTAAAATAAAAAAAAAGAAAAAAAAAGAAAAAAAAGAAAAAAACAAAGCTTTTATATATTAAAAATGTATGAGATTGCAATATGTAAAAAAAAAAAGAAAAACAAGTATCATAGAAAAATATGCAATCAAAATTGCCTGAAATGAGTGAAATGACCAGAACCAAGAAAATGTTATATACAGTAATAGCAATATTGAAATATGTCATTTGACCATTATAAATACACAAAATAACTACAAAGGAACTATGAAGGAAGACCCTATCTCCAGAGAAAGAACTGATGAGTAGAAGTATGTAAGGGACAGCTAGGTGGCACAGTAGTCCTGCACTGACCCTGGAGTCAGGATGACCTGAGTTCAAATCCAGATTCTAACATTTATACACAGGCACATTCATTTGTGTCTAACGTAGCCATCTTGGGTGGGGGAAGGTGAGAAGGGAAGAAAAAGAGAAAAAAGTTGCATGATAACTTTCTTATATATTTAAAAGGAATAACAAATTATACATAATAGATTTATAATTTCATGTAAAGTCATATTTTTTTCTATTTTTCTATTCTTTCTAAAATTAAGAATAAAATATTTTTTTAAATTTAAAAAAATCATTCAACACACATTTATTAACTAGATACTGTATACTTAATTCTATTCTAGGTATTAGGGAGCAGGGTTGGAGTGAAGAAAGAATATAGTATTTAGATTAGCCCTTGCAGAGATTACAATCCAGTAAAGGAAAAAAGATAAAAACATGGGCAATGACAATATGCATCATAAGTGTTGTGCAAATTTCTATGTGATGCCTAACATAGAAATTAAGGAAGGATAGAGGAGGGCTTCATGTAGGACGTGGCATTTGAGTGGTACTTCAAAGAATTAGTAGAAATTCGGCAGGTTTTTTACCTATCTACCTTATTTACCTATTGTATTTTTTTAACCTATTTACCTATTGAAGGATATTTTAGATATTGGGAAGGTCATAACACTAATATCTAGCACTTTCATGGCACTTTAAGGCTTATGATGTCATTCACAGATATTATTGCATTTGATCCTCAGAGACATAAAGTAAGCTCTTTAAGTATTACCTCCTAGTTTTTAAGAGATAAGGAAACTCACTCTAACAGATTAAGTGCCTCCTTGTCCACTGTTACATAGTTGGAGTCCATGGTATGATACCAAGGAACAAATTTCAGAAAAGCAATGATAGGCCTGGTGGGATGATAAGGCACTATAGGTGAAGATACAAAAGAAGTATTAAAATCAACCTCCCAAATTTCCTTTGGAGATTGTACCAGTAAATAGGAAAAATCAAAGCAGAAGAATTTGGAGTCCTTGATAAGAGCTCAACTAGATAAGACTTCTGAAAACTGATTAAATGTATAAACCTCATCTGCATTATAAGCATCTCTATTCCAAATATCTAAAGAGATTTTAATAGGAGAATGGGATAGGAAGTATGTGTAGAGGAAAGGCAGCTTCGAGAGAAAGTTCAATAAAATGCAAATAGACAAACTTTATTAATGGCACAATGAGTAAGAAGATAGCTTTGAGTAAGAAACTGATCAGGGAACCAAGGAAAAATCCACTAGAAATGAGAAAAGAATGGAGCTCAGTGGATTCACCAAAAAGGCCTTAGAAGAAGTGCTGGGACTATCTTCACAAATAAAAATGGGTAGAGAAACAATAATACACAAGACCAGTGACATGACCCTAAGCCTAAAAAATCAAATATGAAAAATAAAGTCTTATACCCTAAGATGTTAGACTAGTTCCCTGGAGAAGCGTTTAGAAATCTTCATTACTTCCTGGTTTTGCTGATCTTTTTTAAATCAACTAATTTACCAATTAAGGAAAACACTTTTTTTTTTAAAAGCCCCTAATAAGTATTAGGTGTTATAATGTGTCAGGCACACAATAACAAAGCTTCTTAAGAGCAGCTAGATGGTGAAGTGGATAGAACTATGGGTCTGGAGTCAGGAAGACTTCAGACCTTTACTAGCTGTGTGACGATAGGCAAGTCACTTAACCCTGTTGGATACAATTTCCTCCTATATAAAATGAGCTGGAAAAAGAAATTCAAACTACTACTGAATCTTTGCTAAGAAAACCCCAAATGAGTTTTCAAAGAATTGGACAAAACTGAAAATAATAACCTTAATTAGAATGGTCATTCTAATTAGGAAGGTCACAGAATCAGTTAAGAAGGTGTTACGATTGGAAGCCATGTCGTCAAACTCTCCATTCAGTGATTTTTTCACTGTGCCCTCTTTAAGAAAGTCAAATCAGGTTTTAGTTATTGAACTTCTATTTGTGAATGTGACAAAATAGAATACAACCCAGTCTGCACAAGAGTTCTTTGAAGTGAAATCATTCTCCTCAATAGGATCCCATTTAAGAGTGTAATTTTTACATTTCCAATAAACCCAAGATCTAAATGATCTGAACTCACTCTCCTCAAAAGGATCCCATTCAGGAGGGTGATTTTTTATGTTTCAAAAAGTCCAAGATCTAAATGATCTGACCAGGCTACTCACCAGTGAGTACCAATCAGTAGGAGATGAACACAATCAACAAGAGAAAAATCATTGATATAGAGACAAAAAAGATGGAAGCCAGGACTGAAATTCAATTTAGGCTTCTTTGTACAGAGCCTCCGCTGTGCAATCTCCACAGAAAGCCTGGGAAGTAGTAAATGAGGTAGTGATGACCAAGGCAGGACAGCAGCAAAAGCTACATTGATTTATTTTATATAAGCGCTACCATTTCCACTGAGATCCGCAAGTATGTTCAGAGCTGAGGCTCCCAGGCCTGAATTAGCTCTCTCAGACCCTAGGCCTTCCCACTGAGAGCCATAGAACAATGGTCAGATCAGGAAACTCCTGCCTGACTTCCTGACCACAATCTGGTCATGTGGTCAGATTTTCTCTTAACCAGGAACTGACCAAGATTTTTTTCTCTTGATTTGTGATAACTGGGTGAAACCAGTCCAAGGGATATACATACAGTGCTAAGGGACAACTGATAGTTATGATAACAGATCTAGAGCAGAGAAACTGATAGTTTTGATAGCAGATCTAGAGCAGAGAAAATACTTCACAATTTTCCAAATACAATTCAGTCCACTTTCCTCTTGCTAGTCTATTTAGCCCCACTATCACGAGTACCACCCACATGATATACATGCAGTAAAGGCTAAGATAATGCTTTACAGTAAAAGATCATGACTCTTTAGAGTGAAAGGAGCTTTTTTATTTATCCCTATGTGACCCTGGGCAAGGCATTTAACATCTCTCCTACAGTTTATTTGTAAAATAAAAAGTTTGGAGCTACTCTCCATCTCCATAACTACTATCCTAAATATTTCATGTCATAAGATGAGTAAAATAACATGCATTTTCATTTTAAATATTTTCTTTTGCTGATATCTGTAGTGCTTGATCTTTGTGTAGAGGCTATGAATCATATAGGAAAGATAATGCTTTGGCTTTGGTGCAATCAAGTTCCTAGAGGGCTTTGGGGTCATGAAAACCTAAGTAGATTCTAATACTTACTAGCTATATGAAATTGGGACAGTCACTCTGGGCCTTAGATCCTTCTGTTTAAAATGAGAATTAGATTAGATAGCCTAGAAGGTACCTTCTGCATCTACATTCTTTGCAACCTGTTATCCACAAACAGGGCCACTGGGAGGACCTTATTGAGAATGGGATGTCTCACTCATACATTAGTATTATTTGTATTCTGATCACCAATGAATGCATATTTGAAAAGTGCTATATGTAATATATGTAATATGCATATTCATAAATGGAGGTCAGGCAAACAACATTTATCATGGTTAGATCACAGATAAAATATGAGATTCAGTTGGGATATCAAATATTAGAAAAGACCTTGACAAACCAAAGTATGTCTAGATGAAGTCCACTAGAATTGTGAAGGGATTGGAGATTGTACTATATAGGACCAGTCAAAAAATTGCTTTATATTTATCCTAAAAAACAGTATATGTAAGGTGAATGGGCATCATGATACATTTTAAGGGTAGTGTACACACATACTATATACACTCATGTATATATATATATATATATATACATATGCATTCATGCACATGTATATATATTATACATGCATACACATGGTCTGTACATTATACACATGTACATATCATGTGTGTATACATATACCTGTGAACATAAACATATCTTTCTACATGAAAACTTGCCTGTTGGCAATTGGGGAATGGCTAAACAAGTTGCAGTATGTGAAGGTAAGGGAATACTCTTCTGCTATAAGAAATGATGAGGAGACAGATTTAAAAAAAAAAAAACCAACTGGAAAGACTTACATGAACTGATGCTCAGTAAAGTGAGCAGAACCTTTTTTTTTTTTTTTTTTTTTTTTTGCTTTTTGTTGAGGCAATTGGGGTTAAGTGACTTGCCCAGGGTCACACAGCTAGGGAATGTTAAGTGTCTGAGACCAGATTTGAACTCAGGTCCTCCTGACTTCAGGGCTGGTGCTCTAACCACTGCACCACCTAGCTGCCCCAAGTGAGCAGAACCAAGAGAACATTATATGTAATACCAGCAACATTGTACAATGAGTGACTTAGCAATACAATGATTCAAGACAACTCCAAAGGACTCATAATGGAAACATTCTATCCACATCCAGAGAAAGAACTGATGGAGTCTAAATGAAGATCAAAGTATACAAACTATTTTCACTATCTTTATTGTATGTGATTCTTTCCCTTTTTGGTCTGCTGCTGCTTTGACAATATGACTGATATGAAAATTTGCTTTACATCATTTTACATACATAACTCATTTTTAATTCTTACCTTTTTAGGAAGCAAAAAGGAAAAGAGAAGAGGGAAAAAATTTGCAAGTCAAAAACATTTTTAATGCATCTTTACATGTAATTGGGAATAAACAAAACATTAAAAAAATGAAAACTTTTTAGATTCTCCATTGGTTAATGCCCTCACTCCCTCTTAAGCCACCTTATATTTTACTACTTTGTATTATTTGAATTTATTCTTTAGATTTATTCTATATATGCTTGTGTATATAAATAAATGCATGCATAATATATTTGTAATGTATAGGAGGATATTAGATGGATGATTCTAGGATGTATTGCTTCAAAAAATGGCAGAAAGCTGTGGAGGAAAAAAGTAGTATACAGAAAGTTGGCTGTGATACTCAGCTCATATTCCCCAGAGCATCTGGAGATGAGAACAGAAGGATGAAAAAGAACAAAGACACGCAATCTGGAATCAACTTAGCCACATTTCTGCAGTGATTATTCTCATCAATTTGAGAGTGGTAATACCATATTTTGACTCAGTACATCAGCTCCAGACTCACAATTTATTTCAGTAAACATTTATTAATTACCTACTATCTAAAAGGCACTGTTCTAGATACTGAACATACCAAAATACTTAATAGTTTCTCAATAATAAGGAGATAACATTTTATAGGAGGTATAAGCATGTACAGAGCAGCCAGGTGGTGCAGTGGTTAGAGTCCTAAGCCTAGGGTCAAATCTCCCTGAGTTCAAATATGGCCTCAGATACTTACTAGCTGGTTGCCTCTGGGCAAGTCACTTAATGCTATGGACTTCAGTTTCCCCATCTGTAAAATGAGCTGGGGAAGGAAATAGCAAACTACTTCCAGTATCTTTGCCAAGAAAACCCCAAATGGGGTCACAAAGAGTCATGACTGAAAAACAACTAAACAAAAACAATTGGGTACAATATTTTCACAAATAAGGACAGTCATGAACTGATGATGAGTGAAATGAGAAGAACCAGGAGATCATTATACACGGCAACAACAATACTATATGATGATCAATTCTTATGGACAGTCTCTTCAACAATGAAATGTTTCAAACCACTTCCAATTGTTCACTGAAGAAAGCCATATACACCTAGAGAGAGGGGTGTGAAATGTGGACCACAAAATAACATTCTCATACTCTTGATTGATGTTTGCTTACATTGTGTTTCCTTTATCTGATATGTCTTTCATGTAGATATGATTCTTTTGCACAACAATGATAAGTTTGGAAATGTGTATACATATATTTGATTTGTCAAGTATTTTAACATAATTAACATGTAGTGGATATCCTGCCATCTAGGGGAGGGGTGGGGAGTAGGGAGGGAAAATTTGTAACAGAAAGATATGTAAGGGTTAATGTGGAAGAATTACCCATAGCTATGTTTTGCAAATAAAATAAAATTTAAAAAAACAAAACAAAAAAAAACAAATAAGGACAATCCAAATGTTGATGATGTAGCAGACATGAAGTTTCTAAGTGCATTTATTCCTTTCACATTCATTCCAGCTGGGAGGAGAGAGCATGATTCTAGCCCCCATTATGTGAAAGGGAGAACTGTAGTCTTCAAGTCTTTTTCCTACTAATTTCTGAAACCAAAACTCATAGTTTTTCATGATCATCCCTCTCACATTAAAATAACCAAAATCAGTATTACAAAATTCAAATTTTTCCTCAAATTCCTATATATCATCTTCTATTAATGATATTGATGGATAAACTACAATTATGTTCATAGAGTTCTTTTCTTTCAACAATAATCTTAAGCCCTTCAAAGTGAGATGATTCAGTATCTTCAGGAAATTTTCTTTATTGCTTTTGTATTCATGATGAAAGGAGTTCTGCTAATTCCTATATTTCATATATTAGAAGAACCTGTGAGTCCTTCTCTCTATATTTAACTTCTTTATGGTTTCTGGTTTTATTTATACCAAAAATGCCAATATGGACAAAGTTTCATTTTGCCCATATCATATCAACTTATCCTGTGAGACAAGAAGATGTGGAGAGAGTGGTTGATCAGGCAGTGAGGAGCCAGCATTCCACATCAACCTCTAACATTTTCTAGCTATTAGACTATGAGAACATCACTTAATTTCTTTTAACCTTTATTTATTGTGGAAATGATACCCATAGGAATTATCTAAAAAAGGCTAGTATGGGACTCAAATGAGATCATGTTTGTGCTTTGTAATTTTTAAGTTCTACATATTTGATAGTTATTCATTGAAGAGAATCTTATCTTTAAAGAACCAGGAATTTAATTAATTTTCTCTATGTTATAAAAACCTAAGTTTTGGTATACTGTCCACTTTGTGATTATACCACAATTTCAATGGGAGTAGATTAAGGGGAAATTGTTAAAATAAAAAGTAAATGGCAAAAAAATCAAATGACAAAAAATAAAAAATGAATGGCAAAAAATCATGTTGGGAGAGAAAAATCAGAGGAAAAGGGAAAAACCATGGGAGAGGGGAAAAAAAAACAGAAAAAAGAAGTGAATACAGGATGTGTTGATTTACATATAATCTACATAGTCCTTTTTTTCTGGAAGCAGATGGCATTTTCTGTCCATAGTTTATTGGGATTTCCTTGAATCACTGAATCACTGAGAAGAACTAAGCCTCTCATACTTGATCATAACACATCCTTGCTGTTATTGTGTAAAATTGTGTAATTGTGTACAATGTTATTATGTTATTTCTGGTTCTGCTTGTTTCACTCAGCATCAGTTCATGTAGTGGTATCAGGGTATACACAGTTTGATAGCCTTTTGGGCATAGTTCCAGATCGCTCTCCAGAATGGTTGGATCATTTCATAACTCTACCAGCAATGCATTGGTTTCCCAGTTTTCCCACATCCCCTCTAATATCTTTTCAAGTTTTCATGATATTGAGACCCATAAGTATCATAGATATAGACGTGAAAGAAATTTTAGAGGTCACCTAGTCTAATTCCTCATCTTTCTTTCTTTTTTTTTAATTAAAGCTTTTTATTTGTATAACATATGTATGGGTGGTTCCCCAACATTGATCTTTACAAAGCTTTCCATTACAAATTTTACCCCCAGTCCCCTCCCCTCCCCTAGATGGCAGGAAGTCCACTACATGTTAATAATGTTGAAATGCTTGAGAAGTTATGCAAGAAAAATCCTATCTACAAGGAAAAAAAAGAATCAGAGAAAGGCAACACAATGCAAGCAAATGTCAATAGAGATCATGGAAATGTTACGTTGTGGTACATATTTCATTTCCCTCTCTCGGGGTGTATATGGTTTTCTTCCGTGAACAATTGGAACTGGTTTGAGACAATTCTTTGTTGCAGAGAGCCATGTCCATCAGAATTGATCATCATGTAATACTGTTGTTGCTGTGTATGATGATCTCCTGGTTCTGCTCATTTCACTCAGCATCAGTTCATGCAAGTCCCTCCAGGACTCTCTGAAATCGTCCTACTGGTCGTTTCTTACAGAGCAATAATATTCCATAACATTCATATACCATAATTTATTCAGCCACTCTCCAATTGATGGGCATCCCTTCAGTTTCCAGTTTCTAGCCACTACAAAAAGGGCTGCCACAAACATTCTTGCACAGGTGGGTCCCTTTCCCTCCTCTAAGATCTCTTTGGGATATAGGCCCAGTAGAAACACTGCTGGGTCAAAGGGTATGCACAGTTTGACAACTTTTTGAGCATAGCTCCAAATTGCTCTCCAGAATGGTTGGACCCGTTCACAGTTCCACCAACAATGTATTAGTGTCCCAGTTTTCCCACATCCCCTCCAACATTCATCGTTATCTTTTCCTGTCATTTTAGCCAATCTGACAGGTGTGTACTGGTATCTCAGAGTCGTCTTAATTTGCATTTCTCTGATCAATAGTGATTTGGAGCAACTTTTCATATGACTAGAGATGGTTTTAATTTCATCATCTGAAAATTGTCTGTTCATATCCCTTGACCGCTTATATATTAAAGAGTGGCTTGAATTCTTATATATATGAGACAATTCTCTATATATTTTAGAAATGAGGCCTTTATCAGAACCATTAAATGTAAAGATGATTTCCCAATTTGATGCTTCCCTCCGAATCTTCTCTGCATTTGTTTTGTTTGTACAGAAACTTTTTAACTTAATATAATCAAAATTATTCATCTGGTGTTCAATTAGGAGTTCCAGGTC
>JAJPUD010003337.1:29966-86606 GCA_023553655.1 Myrmecobius fasciatus | reverse complement strand
CTTTTGGTTTATTTTCTCCTGGCCTTATATTGCATGTGATTTTTATTGCATCATGATCTGAAAAGGATGCATTTACTATTTCTGCCTTTCTGCATTTGATTTTGAGGTTTTTATGCCCTAACACATGGTCAATTTTTGTATATGTTCCATGGACTGCTGAGAAAAAAGTAAACTCCCTACTGTCTCCATTCAACTTTCTCCATAGATCTATCATACCTAACTTTTCTAACAATTGGTTTATCTCCCTAGTTTCTTTCTTGTTTTTTTTGTGGTTTGATTTATCTAATTCTGAGAGAGCAAGGTTGAGATCCCCCACTAGTATCGTTTGGCTGTCTATTTCTTCTTGCATCTCTCTTAATTTCTCCCCTAGGAATTTGTGTGCTATTGCACTTGGTGCATATATATTTAGTATAGATATTGCTACATTGTCTATGGTACCCTTTAATAAAATATAGTTTCCTTCCTTATCTCTTTTGATTAGATCTATCTTGGCTTTTACTTGATCTGAGATAAGGATTGCTACCCCTGCTTTTTTTTGTTTACCTGAAGCATAATATTTTCTGCTCCAGCTGTTTACCTTCATCCTATATGTGTCACTATATTTTAGATGTGTTTCTTGTAGACAACATATTGTGGGATTCTGTTTTTTAATCCAGTCTGCTATCCACTTCCACTTTATGGGACAGTTCATCCCATTCACATTGACAGTTAGAATAACTAATTCTTTATTTCCTGCCATCTTATTTACCCAAGTTATGTTTTCCCCTTTCTTTTCCCCTTTCTCCCTTCCCCCCTCCTCAGTACTTTGTTTTTGATGACCCCCTCCCCCAAACAATACTCCACCCTTTAGATCCCTTCCCCCTGTTTTTACTCCTTTCCCCTGATTCTTTTATTTTCCCTTCTATTAGTTTGTCCCTTACTTTTCCTCCTTTCCCTCCCACTTCCCTCTAGCAACAGACAAGTTTCCATGTGAAATCAAATGTCTGATATACACTTTTAGAGCCCAACCTGATGAGAGTTAAGATTTACACAATGCTCATCTCCCTCCCCTCTTTCTCTCAATTATATTAGGTTTTCTTTGCCTCTTCAAGTGATTTTACCTTGTTTTCATCTCCTTTTTTTTAGATCTTATTTTACCACTTTTCCCCCTCTTTTCCCCAGTATGACAACCTTTTCCCCTCTAGTTCTCTTTTTCATATTATCAAAGTAAAATCAAATTATACCCCCATTCTTTAAGGATACCCCTAGTAGAGATATAGTTCTCGAGAGTTCTTTCCTTTTTACCTTTTTATGCTTCTCTAGAGTTCTGTGTTTGGAGGTCAAATTTTTTGTTCAGATCTGGTCTTTTCATTAGAAACATAAGTGAAATTCTCCTGTATCATTAAGTGACCATCTTCTTCCCTGGAAGATGATGCTCAATCTAGCTGGATAGCTTATTCTTGGCTGTAATCCAATTTCTTTTGCCTTTCGGAATATCTGATTCCAGGCCCTTCTATCTTTCAATATGGAAGCTGACAGATCCTGTGTAATTCTAATGACAGTTCCTGGGTATTTGAACTGTTTTTTTCTAGCAGCTTGTAATATCTTTTCCTTGGTGCGATAGTCCTGAAATTTGGCCACGATATTCCTTGGGGTTTTAATTTTGGGGTCTCTTTCAGGAGGTGATCGGTGGATTCTTTCAATACCAACTTTACCTTCTGATTCTAAAACATCAGGGCAATTCTCTTTCATGATTTCCTGGAAGATACCATCAAGGTTCTTTTTTTCATCATGACTTTCAGGGAGTCCGATAATTCTTAGATTGTCTCTCCTGGATCTGTTTTCCAAGTCAGTTGTTTTTCCTAGGAGATATTTCATATTTTCTTCTATTTTTTCATTTTTTTGTTTTTGTTTGACTGATTCTTGAAGTCTTATTGAGTCATTCATTTCAATTTTTTCAATTTTAATTTTTAAGGTATTATTTCCTTCAGTTATCTTTTTTAGGTCCTTTTGTAACTGGCCAATTGAATTTTTCAGTTCATTGCATTCTTTTTCCATTTTGCCAATTTTATTTTTCAGTGAATTGTTGTCTTTTTCCAATTCACTAATTTTATTTTTCAATGAATTTTTATCTTTTTCCAATTCACTATTTTTATTTTCTAGTGAGTTGGTGATTTTTTCCAATTCACCTATTTTGTTTTTCAGTGAATTGCTGTCTTTTACCAATTCACTATTTTTATTTTCCAGTGAGTTGGCGACTTTTTCCCATTCACCAGATTTATTTTCCAGTTTTTCACATCTCTGTTGCAGGGCCATGTTTCCTTTTTGCACTGCTCTCAGTTTATTTCCCCAATCTTCTTCTAGCTCTCTTTTGAGATTCTTTATGCAATCTTCCAGGTAAGCCTTCTGAAAGGGAGACCAGCTTAAGTCCACCTTTGTGGCTTTATCTGGGATTGTTTTCAGAATCTCAGGATCTGGGGACTGCTCTAGTTTCTCTCTGTAAAAGCTGTCTATGGTGAGAGCTCTCTTCTTCTTGTTCATTATGTTTAGCTGAGGTATCAGTCAACAGCAGGCAATTCTGCAGTGGCAGCAGCAGCAGTGGCAGCAGCAGCAGGGGGGATTTCAATTTGCCCTGGGGCAGTTTGACAAGTTGACTTCTGGTCTGGGGCTGATCTGGCTAGATCAGCACTAGGACCACACTTTCAGCTGCTCTCAATCCACCCTTTATCAAAGGTGGACCTGCCAAAGCACATGCCCACAAGTAGAGCAAAGTGGCCCAAGGGTCTCCCAGGGACTTCCTGGCAGCCTAAAATCTTCTGGTCCGTCTCAGCCCCAGACTTGCACCCGGGCTGTGTACTGGCGTCTGAGTGCTGGGAGCTGCTCGATCCCCCGCCTGTCTAAAATTGACCTCAGAAGTTCTTTCAAAGTAGATATTTGATAGAAGTGCGTTGTAGTCCAAGTGTTTGATGAAGCCCTCACTCCAGAACCAGTTCAGAGGCTCAGTTTGTCTGTGTCTGAGGGAAGGTCTCTGGAGCTTACAGAGAAAGCTGTCTGCAGTTCGCCATCTTGGCTCTGCCCGCCCCTCATCTTTCTAAAGATGAGAAAATTGAAGTCAAGATTTTTTTTTAAATAAGTCACCCAAAATCACATAAGTCAAAACAACTAAACTTTGTGTATTACATGCCAGCCAGGAAGTGGCAAAATTAGGATTCCACCAAAAGCCATTTATATTTTTCTTTGTTTTATGGGTTGCTATGGCCAAAAATCTGGTAACCTAGCGGCCACTTTTCTGCATTTGAAACTCTCTGTACATGACTAGGCTGGTCCTCACAAAGCAAGCCCAGTGTATCATCTAGAACAGGAATTCTGAAACTTTTCCCACTCAAGATCCCTTCTTGCCTGAGAAATTTTTACACTATCCTGGGTATAAAGGTATATAAAATAAGTATATGAATCAAACATTTACCAATAATAAATCATAATTTCATGACCCCCATATTCAGTTACATGACTTCACATGGGATCACAATGCCACAAATTAAGAAGTTTTGATCTAGGATATACCCAGAGCCTTTATCTTTGAACTTGCCAAAGATTGTACTCTATAGTCACGACCTTCATGAAAGCAGAGTTACTCTTATACTACACAAAGCAGCAGACAAGGATGTCAGTGGTGGGGAGCAGTGACAAATTATGTGGTGAAAATTATAATGTTAGAAAAATTTTATTTTATTATTTAAGAAATCGCTAAATGAAATGTAATTCAAGCAACTAAAAAGCTATGGTGACATATTCTACAGAGGTTGCCATGCTTTAAAAATTATCTTCTTGATGCTATTATCTTCTTTTTGGAATTGAGACAAAATGCCTTGCTCTATGATAGTCATAAATAAATTGTGTCCTCCAAAAGCTCCATTTGTTTCTTTTTTAAAAATGAATAAATACATTGTAAATATTATTATTACTTATAAGTAGATATAAGAGCAAATGAGAGAGAATAGCAAAGAAATATACATCACCAATGGCTTGCATCCAGCAGGCCATTTGGGCAGTTCTTGGCATTCTTTTAAATGTGATCCAGATATGAAAGGGCAAGAAATAAAATTAAAAGGCAGCATTCTGAAAAGAGAATTAAAATAAAAACTCATTTTTTTTTCTCTGCAAAATTAACCTAGGGAACTAATGTCAGATGATATTTTAACAAATATTATGTTTTTATAAAAGAAAAAGTTCTCAAGTGCCTGAATATCTCTGTCTGTGGAAAAACTAGCTAAGAAATTATAAACAATAAAAATCAATTCTCTGTTTTGGAGCACTACCTTGTCCTGCCCCCACTCCCTTGGAGGACACAAAGCTATTTTCCCCAATGGTGCAATGCAACACCAGCAATATGAAGGGTTTATATTTCCCTCATTTCTGTATGAGGAAAACAGGCAGAACTATGTTTTCTTTGAATTGGGAAATCCCTGTTCTCCTAATAAAATGCAATGGGCATTTCCTATAAAACCAGAAATAAATTTAGTTGCTTCTTTGGGACCATTTTTGATGAGCACAGATACTTATTTATAGGCCAATATTACTTTCTCTCAATCAATTCCAACAGTGTGATAGCATTAACATTTTTTTAAAAAGACTTATTTGCATCATTTCCTCTTCCTATCTTAATTTCTGAAACATTAGAAAGTGACAACACTGGTTTGATTGAATTTTATTTTCTTTCTCATTTTTTTTACTTTGTTATTTTTCTTGTATAAATATGCATGCTTATATTGGATTTAACATATATTTTTACCATGTTTAAAATATATTGGATTACATGTCACTTATGAGAAGCGGTGGAGAAAGGGGGAGAAAATGGGAACACAAGGTTTTTCAAGGGCCAGTGTTGAAAAATTATCCTTGCATATGTTTTGGAAATAATAAAAAAAAAAACTTCAATTAAAAAAAAAGTGACAACATTTACTCCAGCCAAACAAAGATCCTTTTTGGCCTTTGCTACCATATGGGTTTTAGTAATTTTCAGTAATGCCTTACTTTCATTGCTTGTCTATATAATCATATCATTTGAGGAAAAGGAAAATATTAGATAAGTTTTTGATGGATTTACTAAAAGATTCTAGAAATCTAGGTTCAAGTTCATTTTTATGACTTTGTGAAAATGATTTAATTCATCTGTTCTTTCGTTTCCTAGTCTACAAAATAATGATAATTCTTATTTGCTCTATTCTAGAGAAATTCTATAGGGTGGAGTCCTAGGGAGAGAGAAAGGAAACATTTTTATGATTATTCTTCAAGTACTACCAAAGATGGTTGAACAAATTCATTCATTCACTCATTCATTCAGAGATTTGAATCTCTATTCTTTAGAATAACAGATTAGAATTGAAAACTACATTAAAGGTCATTTAGTTCAACCATTACTGTTATTATCATTATTATTATTATCACCTTAGAAGTGACTTGCCTAAAGGCAGACAAGCAATTTTCTGTTCACCTAGTGAGCAAACCAAAAGCAATTGAAAATAACTAAAGATATGTCAATCTTCTAATTATTTTTGGTTGAAGGAAAAGTCAAAGTCGTCACCAATACATGCAAGCACCTCATGCTAACTTATAAAGTAGATAGTTATTTGAGATACTGATCGATTAAATGACATTTCCATGATTGAATTTAGCTTTTTGTAACTCTGTGATCAGCACTCTATTACTCCAGGTTGACTCTCAATCATAAGAATATCTAAATAAAAAAGGCATGAAGAATTTAAATGCTAATAAGGCATTTATATAGCTGGATAGAAATGTGTTTATATGATGTGTAATAAGAATATTTGTTAACATTGTTTAGTGTTTTAGTAATTGAAATGTATAAAAAACATTTAAAATGACAAAATTAAATTAACAGAAAATGTTACTAAAGTTTAAACACATAGGAGTCATTCATTCTAAAATTGCACCACCAATTTATCCTAGATACATGATAATTATGAAGTAGGGATTTCCTAAATACTTTCTTATCTAGAAGTTGGGGAGAATGAAGAGGATGTAATGTGAACTATCCATGCCTTCAACTATCTATAAAGTGCGTTTATTTCAAAAAATGTTGAAATACTGATAATGACTCTGTTGACATTATATATATTACATATACACACACACACACACATATATATCATGCTATAATGTACCAGTTCTCAAAAGAAGATGTAGGGACTGGAAATCATTTTCTTAGTAACACTAAGTTGTTTTCATTTTTGATACTGGGTAAAAATATACATACAAAAACTCTTTGGATGATTCCTCAATATTTTAAATTTAATTTAATTAAAACATTAATTTATTTTCATACACATTGCTTTATGATTTGTGCTGGGAGAGAAAAATCAGAACAAAAGGGAGAAACCATAAGAGAGGGGGAAAAACAGAAAAAAGAAGTGAACATAATGAACATTCAATCTTTTTTTTTTTTTTTTTTTTTTTGCTGAGGCAATTGGGGTTAAGTGACTTGCCCAGGGTCACACAGCTGTTACGTGTCTGAGACCAGATTTGAACTCAGGTCCTCCTGACTTCAGGGCTGGTGCTCTATCCACTGCGCCACCTAGCTGCCCCTTGAACATTCAATCTTTATAGTTCTTTTTTTTGGATGCAGATGGTATTTTCTGTCCAAAATCTATAGAGTTACTTTGGATCACCAAATCACTGAGAAGAACCAAATTTTTCTTGCTTTTCTTGTATACATTGTATTCTTGGTTCTGCTTGTTTTGCTCAGCATCAGTTCATGTAAATCTTTCCAGGCCTTTCTAAAATCAGCTTTTTCATTATTTTTATAGAAGAATAATATTCCATTACCTTCATATACCTTATTTGGCCTTTCCCCAACTTATGGGCATAGTTCCAGATTGCTCTCCAGAATGGCTGGATCATTTCACAATTCCACCAACAATACATTAGTGTCCCAGTTTTCCTACATTCCCCCCAACATTTATCACTATCTTTTCCCATCATCTTAGCCAATCTGAGAGGTGTGAGGTGGCATATTTGTATCAGAAGGAATTTGGCCGGATTCCTTTTTTACTTATTTTTCCAAATAGTTTACATAGTATTGGAACTAATTGTTCTTTAAATGTTTGGTAGAATTCACTTGTGACCTGTCAGATTGGCTAAAATGACAGGAAAAGTTAATGATGAATGTTGGAGGGGTTGTGGGAGGGCTGGGACACTGATGCATTGTTGGTGGAGCTGTGAACGGATACAGCCATTCTGGAGAACAATTTGGAGCTATGCTCAAAAAGTTATCAAACTGTGCATACCCTTTGACCCAGCAGCATTTCTATTGGGCTTATATCCCAAAGAAATCATAAAGGAAGGAAAAGGCCCCACATGTGCAAGAATGTTTGTGGCAGCCCTTTTTGTAGTGGCTAGAAACTGGAAATTGAATAGATGCCCTTCAATTGGAGAATGGCTGAATAAATTATGGTATATGAATGTTATGGAATATTATTGTTCTGTAAGAAATGACCAGCAAGATGATTTCAGAGAGGCCTGGAGAGACTTACATGAACTGATGCTGAGTGAAATGAGCAGAACCAGGAGATCATTATACACGGCAACAACAGTACTATATGACGATCAATTCTGATGGACATGGCTCTCTTCAACAATGATATGTTTCAAACCACCTCCAATTGTTCACTGAAGAAAGCCATATACACCCAGAGAGAGGGATGCGAAATGTGGACCACAACATAACATTCTCATACTCCTTGATTGATGTTTGCTTACATTGTGTTTCCTTTATCTGATATATCGTTTGTGTAGATAAGATTTTTCTTACACACCAATGATAAGTTTGGAAATATGTATACATATATTCGATTTGCCAATATTTTAACATAATTAACATGTAGTGGATATCCTGCCATCTAGGGGAGGGGTGGGGAGTTGGGGGGAAAATTTGTAACGGAAAGCTATGTAAGGGTTATTGTTGAAGAATTACCCACACATATGTTATGCAAATAAAATAAAAAAAAAATAAAAATAAAAAAAATAAATAAATAAATAAAATTTTCCCCCCTCGAAAAAAAAAAAAAAAAAAAAAAAAAAAAAGAATTCACTTGTGAAACCATCTGGTCCTAAAGATATTTTCTAGGGAGTTGATTAATGGCTTCTTCAATTTCTTTTTCTAAAATTATTTCTAAATTATTAGATTTCTAAAAATCCAAAATTCTAAAAAAAAGTAATTTATTTCCTCTTCTAATCTGCACAGTTCATATATATATACATATATATATAATATTCATCCATTTCAATTATATGGTCTGATTTGTTGCCATACAGTTGTGCAAAATAGCTCCTAATTATTGCTTTAAATTCTTTTTCATTGGGGCAGCTAGGTGGCGCAGTGGTTAGAGCACCAGCCCTGAAGTCAGGAGGACCTGAGTTCAAATCTGGTCTCAGACCCTTCCTAGCTGTGTGACCCTGGGCAAGTCACTTAACCCCAATTGCCTAAGCAAAAAAAAAAAAAATTCTTTTTCATTGGTGATAAGCCCCTCCCCCTTTTCTTTCCTCTTTATCCTCCTACTTCTTTGTAAGATTAGACAAATTTCTATACCCAACTAAATGATTAAGTTATTTCCTCTTAGAGTCAAAACTGATGATCCCCCTCCCTTCTTCCCTTAATTGTAATAGGTCTTTTGTGCCCCTTCATATTATCTAATTTGTCTATTATACCTTCCCTTTCCTCTTCTTCCAGTACAGATCTTTTCCTACCTCTTAATATCTTTTTCCTTGACATCACATCAGTGTCCATTCATACCCTCTGTCCATGTGATACCCCACTCTATCTGATCCAGTAACAGATACAGTTCTCAAGAGTTATAGATATTGTTTTCCCTTCTAGGGATATAAACAGTTAAATTTTTAAATAATACACACACACACACAAACACATACACACATATCCTATTTACCTTTCTATGCTTATCTAGAGTCCTGTGTATGTAGATTAAATTTTCTATTTAGTCCTGGGTTTTTTTGTTTTTTTTTTTTTTTTTTCCTTTTTGCTGAGGCAATTGGGGTTAAGTGACTTGCCCAGAGTCACACAGCTAGGTAATGTTAAGTGTCTGAGACCAGATTTGAACCCAGGTCCTCCTGACTTCAGGGCTGGTGCTCTATTCACTGCGCCACCTAGCTGCCCCTAGTCCTGGTTTTTTTTTTTTTTTTTTTTCAAAAGAAATGATTGAAAGTCTCTTATTTCATTAAAGATCCATCACATCCCCTAAAAGATGATGCTGAGTCTCACTGAGTATCTAACTCTTGGTTGTAACGTTGTAACCCCAGTTCTGGAATATGGTATTCTAGGTCCTCTGATTTTTTATCATAGAAGTTGACAGAGTGTGGGTAATTCTGACTACCTTGATATATGAATTGTTTTATCTGGCAGCTCTGCAATATTTTTTCCTTGAGGTTTTTGTTTTGGAGTTTTGCAGAAGTGTTCCTTGGGGTTTTCCTTGTGGGTTCTCTTTCTAAAGGTGATCAATGGATTCTTTCAAAGAGTATTTCCCCCTCTGTTTCTAGAATATCAAGGAAGTTTTTCTTGATGATTTCTTGAAGAATGCTGTCCAGACTCTCTCTCTCTTTTTTTGCCATAGCATTAGTTAGACCAATAATTTTTAAATTGCCTCTTCTAAATCTACTTTCTAGCTCAATTATTTTTCTAATGAGGTATTTCACATTTTCTTCTATTTTGTCATTTTTTTATTTTGTTTGACTGATTTTTGATGTCTCATGGAGTCATCAGTTTCTATTTACCCCATTCTAGTTTTTAGTATGTGATTTTCTTCAGTTAGATTTTGTATCTTTTACCAATTGGTCATTTCTACTTTTGAAGGTGTTTTTTTTTTTCAGTGGATTTTTTTTTCATTTGGCAATTGTATTTTTTAAGGAATTTCCCTTCTTTTCCAAGTTGTTGACTCTCTCTTGTATACCTCTCATTTCTTTCTCATTTTTTATTTTATTTCTTCTCTGTTTCTTACTCATTTTATTTCCCTTTCTTTTGGCATCTCCTATTTTTTTTATTTTACTTTTAAAGTTGAGCTCTGCTCCTGGGGTAAAGGGGGTACTCTCCCAAGCTTCCTGTGAAGCTCTGAGCCTTGTCTTTGAGCACAAGGACCCCTTGTGTTTGCAAGGGTTAAGCTTTGCCAGCTCTTTTCAGGAAACAGTCTGGTTTCCCAGAATTTGCCTTCTGGGCTGGGACTGGAGACTGTCCTACTGATCTGTTCTTCTAATGAGCCAGGATCTCAGTTGCTGATTTGCTGGGATGAAGACCTTCTCATTGGATTTACATGAACTGATGCTAGGTGAAATGAGCAGAACTAGGAGATCATTATGTATGGCAACAGTAATATTATACAATGATCAATTTTGATGAATGCAACTCTTTCCAACAATGAATTGATAACAGTTCCAAAGTTCTTGCGATGAACAGAGTCATCTATACTTAGAGAGAGGACTATGGGAATTGAATGTGGATCACAATATAACATTCTCACTCTTTTTGTTGTTCTCTTATATTTTGTTTTCTTACTCATTTATTTCCCTTTTTGATCTATTTTTTCTTGTGCAGCAAAAAAAATTGTATAAATGTTTACACATATTGGATTTAACATATTTTTACATGTAAAACATATATTGGATTGATTGCCATCTAGGGGAGGGAGTGGGGGGATGGAGCAGAAAATCAGAAACGCAAGGCTATGTATCAATGTTGAAAAATTATCCATGCATATGTTTTGAAAATAAAATGCTTTAAACTTAAACTTACATTGCATATACCAGGTATTGTGAAGCAAGCTTGAGCCTATACTTTTTTTTAATGCATGGTATATGCAGGAAATAAGCCCAGTGTTCCATGTCAGCAGCAGATCAGCCATCTTAGCAATGGGTATTCAACATTTCAGCTGATCTGTTCACTTTAATTCAATGCCATCCATCAACTATCTCTTCGATACCTAAATCACATGGAAAAACTTATACTAGGGACTATGGGGTATACAATGATGAACAAGACATGGTATCTGATCCAAGGGCACATTAATCTATCAACTTAGATTAAATGCTCCAATTTCCTGAAGTAGGAAAAAATTTTCCACACAGCTCATTCATTTGCTCATCACTATCAAGTTATATAAACAGATTGATATAGAGTTTTAAGGATGGGTATATGTGTTTCCGTTCTTTCTCAAGAGAAATGGCAGCTTACCCAATAACTTTTCTAAACTTACAGCATGTACTTACTATAGATTCAAGATCAATTTCAGACCTTTCAGCCAAGTCCATAGAGTCCCATTATTCTGGGCAATTTGATGTCATTTCCACAGCTCTTTGCCTTTCTGTCTTCTATATGACTAAAATGAAAAGTGGTCATGAGTCTGCCTGGTCATTGGCTTGGTAACAAACTGCTAGAGGACTAGATTTGCCCACCTTCTAGTGTAGGAAATAACAACCTATGTGTCAATAGCCAAACTGAAAAGGGAGACAGAGCTTGCCTTTAGTTCCCTCTGGCTGATCCACTTAAATAATTTGTTTCCACACCAAAACTTCCTGGGACTAAGAAAATCACAGGTCTGCACATCCCTTTGCTGCTCCCCTCTTTCCAATATATCATGATGTTATACTTCCTATATATCTCTCCCACTTTTTTAATCTTCCTTTCCCTTTTCCCCGCCACCCAGGCTCTTATGCTTTATTCTGGTCTCAATCTATACTTTCTACACTTATCACCCATCATTCCCCTTAACATAATTTAAGGTCTGACTACTATTTCTTTTGTATATGTTCTTCAACTCCCTATGCAAATACACATTATATCTTAACAGAAAGTAATTTTAAGGGAAGAGAATGTTTCACTTTTATTTCAGAAATCAAACACTAAGCCAAATACCTGGTATATAATATGGTAAGTATTTAATAAAGCCTTAGTGACTGACTCTTGTTGCCCAGATCCTCTCATTATGGTATCTAATCCCAAAATTGTCTTCACCCAAAGTACCCTGTAATGCAAAAATTACAGCAGTTCCCCAATCAGAATTCTTGATCTTTGCTTGTAAATCATCTTATAGAACAAGAAATTAATTTGACTGATTGAAGTAATTTACAGTAAATGGAGATACAGTTTTGCATAATCCTAAAAAAAAGTTTCTGACTTTCTGGTAGGTGGACCAGTAAGTAAAGAAAGATAATTTTAACAGACCTTTCTTTAGGCCTCTTGACTATTCCATGCACCTTCTGTCACATACTTCTTCCAATTTTCATTCCTCCACAAAAAAAGGTAAACACTTGACATCCTACTTTTGAAAGATCATCAATTCTTCTTTTATTGTTTTGCCCACCTGGCTCATCAAGTGTATGTTTTTATTATACTAGCAATTGTATAGTCCTAGGATGACTTAGGGTTCATTTAATCCAACTCCATCATATAAAGGGCCAAATCACTTAATATCCCTGGGCTTGCTCCCTCATCAATAAAATTAGGTGTTTAGAATATTTTCAATAGGATTAAAGTACTGACAATTTTGTACCCAGAAATCAACAGAATGATCTTAACTCACTTTTCTGATTTATGTGTCCTCCAATTATCCCTTGTCCCTCACCTCCATTCATCTATTCATCCTGAGACATAACTGAATTCTAGCACTAAGGGAAAATTTAGTTCATCAGAGTAATGGTGAGCAATTTCTAAGGTACTTGTGTGCTTTCTTGAAACAGACTGGAAGCAGAGTTAATTGAGGAAGCTGAAGAGGAAGCTAGAGTATTCAAAAGTAGTAAGGGTTAGAAAAAAGAAGATAATTTTGAGCTAGCTTCTGAGCATATTGGAGAGAAAAGAAAAGGTTTAGAAGTTCATCAAAGATAGCAACAAAGATTTGTACAAAATGGAGTAAACATTACAAGAGAGGTGTTTGCTGAGAAAAGAGATAGTGAGAAACAAAGAGAACAACCATATTCTCTCCTTTTTCTTGTGTTACAGACCAGTAAGAAGAAGAACTTCTAATTTTTGAAAGGGTCTCAAGAGGGGAACATTTTTAATGAGAAAGCTAGATTTCTATGAAACTCCTATTTTTTTTTTAATGTGATACAGGAAGATGAAGAGGAGTTTGCTAATAGGATGAAGGACTGCAGATCACAGGCAAAAGATACTAAGGAAGGATAGGACTGAGTCTGCAACGAGGAAATTGTGCAGTTAGCACATATTTTCCCTACTCTCTCCCAAACTAATCCTAGACATCCTGCAAAATTTGGGTCTCTGAGCTGAGTAAAACTTCAGAGCCTTTCTTGACCATGGGATGGCAGGTGCCAGCAAGAGAGCCAAGGGACTCTGAGGAATGGCAGCCTGAAGACCAAATAAGAGAAGAAATTGTATCATAACTTTTACCAAAGTCTTATTTTTTTTAACAATATAGACAGATCCTGATTTATGCTAACAATGTATCCCATGGAGTTTCATATATTCTAATTGGCACTATTCAAAATTATAATCATGTAAATTATGGTAATTGGTTCTAATCCAATAGTCATATGCAGTTTGAATTCAAATAATGCAACTACTTCTCAGAACTCCTTATTCGCCCTAATCAGGATCTAGCAGTAAATATGGAACTTTAATCACTACTTTTTTTTAGAAGCAGCAGTCTGCCAATTGAGTATTTGGAAAGGAAAGTCACAGAGGGCCTTCGATGAGACCAGGACTATAGATTAAAGAGAAATTCTCCTCATCCCCCTGCTGCCACTACTGCTAGACAGCTAATGTTTTATGTAAACAAAGATCCCTTAAACCATCTGTTGCTGGAACACCTATATAACTGTGACAAGTTACAGCAGCGTATTAGGAATTGATTTGCCCGTGTCCTTCAAGAGCCATATAAATATACCGATGTGCCAGGCCCGTTAAATCATGCTCTTAACCTTCAGGGGGCATTAGTTTCCATTCTTCCATATACCTTGTGAGCCACTGTGACAGTCACAATTTGGTTTAAGAGGCACTGGACCTATACATGATCAGCAACAAAAGAACAGGAGGTCTGATGGATGGAGAGAAAGTTTAAAGTAGAGTGGGACTTTATTTAGCAAATGTGATGACAAATGAAGGAGGTGGAAAAGAAACTGTTCAATATGTAAACCCTATGGGATGTGTGTGTATGTTTGTCTTGCACTGGTTCAGTTTCAAGGACATGATTTGATTTTCAAATATATGTATAAAGAGTCTTCAATTAAGAAGCTCTGTTCTAATTAAAAATGGCATTGGATTTGGAATCAGAAGGCCTTGGTTCAAATACTGACTGACTCTATAGCTATCATTATATTAAAAACAAATTGTCTCATGTCTCTGTGACTTGGGTGCTTTCTTTCTAGGATCAGATTAAACAAAATGCTGTATAAAATATTTGTATGAAATATATGATGTATAAAATATCTAAAACTCTTGTCTCATAAATCAAAATTTGAAGGAAAAAAAAGAAAATTGAATTTAGAAGCCAACAAGCCAACAAGATAGCTTTCTAAAAGTTCTAAAACTACAGGAGCAAAAGAAAACCTCTTAGATGAAAATTTACTTTCATTCTCTAATCCAGTTTATAGATACCAAGATGATGACCAACTTCCCATAAAAGTTGGGGGGGGGGAATAATGTGGTATAGGTGATATAAGCCATCCTTGGGGTAGAGAAGACCTGGACCCCAGTGTTGCCCCTAATACATACCAGCTTTAAGACTATTGTCTAGTCATTTAACTTTTAAGTGATCCTGAAAAGCAATTGTTTATAAAGATAACAACCAAATTATTGGCTGGTATCAATGGAAGGAATTTTTACACTGGATCCCATACATCCATAAAATAAAAAATCTGGTTATGAGAGGTACATGGAGTTAATTTTCAAGGAGAAAGATTGTCCATACTCAATATCCTTCTTGCTGTTGTTTTTCAGTCATTTTGGTCATGTCCAACTCTCATGACCTCATTGAGGCTTTCTTGACAGGGATACCAGAGTGGTTTGCCATTTCCTTCTCCAGTTCATTTTAATGATGAAAAACTGAGGCAAATGGGGAAAGTAACTTGCCTAAGGTCAAACAGCTAATAAGTATGTGAGGCCAGATTTGAACTTCAGAAGATGAATCTTTCTCACTCAAATTCTGGTGCTCTATCTACTATGCTATCTAACTGCCCATGATATTAATACCTGCAAAAATGCCTTCTCCTCTCCCTCAACATCTATTTGAGTTCCAAGCTGGCTTCAAAGCCCTAGTTAAGTCCCTAAGTTTTTGTTTTTATTTATTTTTTGTTTTACTAATTCTTCCAAAATTATCCCAACCTATACTTCTCAATTCTTTCTTGCCTCCAAAAGGCACTTTTCTGCACTCTACTTTGAAGTACTCAATCACACACATATGATAGAACCCTAGGATTGTTTTTTTTCCTGGTGGTGAAAAACAATCAAAAATTAATGTAAAGGGGGAAAATTAGGCTATAATAAAGTTCATTGGGTTATCTTTGGAGATAGCACGTTTCCCTTTATTGTAAGTCTTTTAGCAGTGGCTAGGTGACCACTTATTTAATTGATTTCCTGTAGACTATTTTTACTATTATAGGTTGAATTTCATGAATCCTGAGGTGTCTTCTGCCTCAGAGATTCTGTAATTAGATGAACATAATCTACCTTTACTTTCTTGAAAAATTTTATTGAAAGCAAAAATCAAATCATTCTCTTTAAATATCTTTCAGTTTCTACCTTAACATATTCTCCAGAAATAACTGGGGGGTTGTATACAATAAGTAATGTTGGCTAACAAGCATAGAATCTTAGTTGGAGGAGACCCCTGAGGTTATATATTACAACCTATAACTGAAATATTATTATCTGTTATAATATGCCTAACAAAACATGGACTGGATTTCAATAAACGGTTAGATTGCCTCTGAGATATGTTTCATCTTTAAATCTATAATTCTCTGATCCTAAAACATGGTCATTGAGCCTAAAGATTTCTAAAGTCAGGAACATTCTATTTTTTTCAACGGTTTTAATTCTCAGAAAATTTTTTCTTATATTGAGTCAGATTCTGTTTCTCAGTAATTTCTAGTCATTAATCCTAGATCTTCCCTCCTGACAGAATCCAAATTAGCCTATTGCCTCTTCCACATGGAAACATATCAAATATCTAAGGAACATAATTAAAGAAATTCTTAGAATATGCCAGTCCTTCTAAATATACCACAGAGTTAAATTGGCCCTAGTTCTTTAAGCTTAGGCTCATGATAGAATAAGCTCAAGAATCTTTATCATTTTAGTCACTTTTCTCTGAATATTTTAATATTATCTATATCCTTCCTAAAGTGCTTATACCAGAAATGACTTTTGTGGAAGGGTTGGTACCAACATCCTGTGCTATACTTGCTTAGTAAATACCTTTCCTAAAAAAACTAATCAAGTCAGACTGATTATCAAAAGGGAACACTTTGGATGGAGGCTCATGAAACATTTACTAGAAACCTGAGCAAAATTTGAGGTTTACCCCTAGAACAACTGACATATAGTCAATTGCCTTATGGGACCTACACTACCTAGGTGAATAGAAATTAGAGAAGAAGCATACATAAATATACAATGAAAAAAATAAATATAAAATAAAAATAGAGTACTTAAATAGAAACTAGAGAGAAAATGCTAATATTCAGGGTTTTAGAAAAAAACTTCATATAGAAGATGGTTCTTAACTAATTTCTGAAAGATAAAAAATTCCAGTAGTTCTTGGTGACAAACGAATGCATTTTGAGCATGTGAGATAGTCAATTCAAAAACAAATTTATTGGAGATAGGAGATAGAGAACTGACTTCTCAATGAATGAATTTGCCAGAGAGACTTTTTAATTTCTAACAGCAGCAGCTGAACCAAAGAGACTACCTTGCTCATCATTATGCTACCTAGTGGCATTTTAAGAAATGCTTAACAACTGACTCTTGGGGAAAGGATAGCAGGAGAGGATGGAAGAGTGTACCCAGATCACACTTTTAAGTATCATCGGTATCATTTATATTTTCTCAGAAACTTGAAGTCTAAACAACTAACAAATCAACTCTTGATTAGTTCAAATTGACTACAACATCCCCTCCCTCCTTCAGAGTAGGAAGTTTAAGAGGGATAGGAAGTAAAATTTCACCCAGTCATTCAACCCCAAAAAAAAGATTCTTCACTTTCATTAACAAAGACTTTGGGGTTTAGCAAGTTTATTACCAGCAAGAAATCTAAAGCAACAAGATCATGAGTTCTTTCTGTTACAAAAGGCTCTAGGGAAATGACCTTAATAACCTTTATTAGTAGGTCAATGTATTAGATTCCACATATTGTAAAGCTGGAAATAGTTCTTTCAAGAGAGTTACAAAAATAAAGTTGGATTCCCTCTCCATTTTCTTCTTCTACTTCTGAATGAGAAATATCAGAATTAAGGATATAGCATCATTCCTGCTCAGGGAGAGGCTCTATGATTCAGTACCTCTAAGTCTTCTGAAAACCCAAATCAAGTAGATAAGACTTACTGGAAATTTAGACCCTTAACATATCCTTCTTCTAATTATACCTGATAGCATTTAAGTAAGAAACATATTCTAGGAGGACATGGCTACCTTCAAAGTTTGGAAATACAGTACCTCTGTGTATCTTATCTTCCTCTAACAATAAGTTATGCATCAGTCATCCATTTCTCTTCTAAAAATTGGCAAAAATGGCTTATTTTTCCAATTTTAAGTTTTCTCCTCATCTCCTTGGTCTGTCATTATCAACAACAAACCACCATCTCACTTAGATCTTAAATCTCAAAATTTGATTAGGCCTCATTGAGGTATCCTTATAATGACCTTCCTAATTTATAATGACCCTACTAATCTAGTGCCCAATATTTGGGATTTACCCCTTTTTCCATTCATCATCCCCATCATAGCTCTGTTCTGGTCTTGGCATCTATATGTAACAAAAACTCAATGGCCTGGTCCTGCACTTCCCTGTTTTCTTCTCCAATCTTTCTCACCTTCTGTATTTCACATACCAATCAGGTCACTCTTCTTCCCAAAACTCTTGCCCAGTTTTTAGCAGTTGAAGGATTAAGCTTAAGCTCCTTCAATGGATTTTAAGACCTTTCACCTATATGGATAACAGTTTTCTCATTTTCATTACATCTTCTTCCTTTTCAACTATGAGTAAGCATTGCTTCCCCTTTAAAGCCAATTTTTGTTTTGTTTTGTTTTTTTTATTTTGCCAATATGCTTCCCCCACTTTACAACAATATATTTCTTCTTTCTTTAAATATTTGAAAGTTTCCACTTCTTTCAGCAGGCCTACTTCTTCATTACAAGTTCTATTTGATTATCTAAGTACTTATATTTTGGGCCTCAGTTTTTTTTTTTTTAATTTTCAATAGTATTTTATTTTTTCAAATATATGTAATGATAGTTTTCAACATTCATTTTTTGAAACTTTGTGTTCCGAATTTTTCTCCCTCCTTCCTGTTCTTCTCACCTCCCCAAGACAGCAAGCAATCCAATATAGTAAATTTTTTTAAACGTATTTCCATAATATTATGCATATGCAAGAAAAACTAGACCAAAAAAGAAAAAAAACACGAGAAAGAAAAAAAAAGATGAAAACATTATGCTTCAATCCATAATTTTTTCTCTGGATATGGATAACATTTTCCATCCCAAGTCTATTGGAATATATCTAGGTCTTATCAAAATTCATAACATTGCTTATCTCTAGACTGAGAGCTTCTTGTCTGGATACACATTCAATCTGTGTGTTCCTACTCAAATAACTGGGCACAAAATACTGAATTCTATATTTGACTACCACTTCCCTGCATATAAGAAAGAGAATTAAGAAAAAGAAGCCCCTACAAACAAAGAAAAACATAATCTAGGCCTGTTAGAAGAGAAAAACAACTAAATTTGAAGTCATGAGAACTGACTTCAAATCTTGTCTCTATTATCCATTTAAATGACCTGATTATCCACAATAACTCTGTGATTCAATTTCATTATCTACAAAAGAAGGGCCAATGAGGGGAGACCTCTCATGTTGCTTCCAGATGGTTAGGGGACACATTTGATAGACTTCCAGGTCTAGTTCACATCTAGTTTCAGATACTTAATATCTGTGTGAGTAAAGTCATTCAATCTTGTTTCCCTCAGTTTCTTCCTCTGGAAAAAGAATTTGCAAACCAGCCCAGTATCTTTGCCAAGAAAACCCCAAATGGAATCATGAAGGGTGGGATATGATTAAAACAAATGAACAAGACCAACAATGAAAAATATTTCTCCAAGTCTCCCCATTGCTCATCTATGATTTAGTGACCACTCAGTCATCCCTTTACAACTACCTTTCAAAATGCAGAAAAATGAGAATCATTCATGCAAAACTTTACTATTTTTCTGCCATGTTTTTGTCCTTCTGACTGTACGACTTGGGGTGAATCTCAATTAATACAAACCACTATCTGCAGCATATAGAGACCATGTGAAAATGAAATGGTCTTCCAGCAAAACCATTTAAATAAGAAATCCGTGAAGATGTGAGTTTCTGTGAAACATGAACTAGTCAATCCAAGATATAAAAATGATCACTACAAGTAGCAGCAGAGAGCAAGGGTCTAGGCAGCTTTGATTCATCCACCATAGTGTAAGAGATGAAACTTTGAATTTGGGTCCAAAGACCTTGGTAGGAGCCCTACTTCTGGGTCCTTCTAGCTATGCAATCACTGACAAGTCATTTGCCAAGTATTAGGTAACTATATTATAAAACACAGAGACAAAAACCAAACAGAGTCCTTTCATTCAAGAAATTTCACTCCCTCTTTCTTGTTCTCTAGCTTCCTTTCATGACATCCTTTCTCCCTTCCAAGGTGTCCTAGTGTTTATTTTAAGTCAATGAAGTCTAATGAAAAGGCTAATCTGTGAAATGGGGGAATAAGGAAAAAGCCAGAGGGATTTGTTTTGACCTCTAAATTTCCAAGGAATGTTCTACTGTTTGGCAGCTCAATACCAGAATGGATATTTTTATACTAGATCTTGAGTCAGGAACACATGAGTTCAAATCTGGCTTTATATTGTTACTGGGCACTATGTGACTCTAGATTAGTCACTTCATCTGTAGAATAGGGGCAATTATCACATTTTTCTCTCAGGATTGGATCAAATGGGATGTTTATAAAATGTTTTGCAAACTTTAAAGCACATATATAATGCTGGATAGTAATTGTATTAATTGTTGTCACTCTCTATTCTATAGTTATATTTCTCTTAAGGGTATAAGGATATGGTTCTTTTCCTACCTAATAGAGATCCTGAGCTAGTAATTTGAGTTGAAGGAGGGGGTAGAAGTAAAGACCATTAATTCATTATTCAGGCTTTTATGAAGCAGCTATAATCAATAAGCATTTATTAAGCACCTACTATATGCCTGAGTTAGGGACTAGGAAACCAAAAACAGAAATGAAAAAATTCCTGCCCTCAGGGAACTTATAATCTATTTAAGGACAATGTGTATATGTATAAGTATATACAACTATATTCAAAATAAATGTTTGAGGGGAAGCACCAGAAGCTGGGAAGATCAGAAAAATCCATATAGGTTTGTTGTTGGGGATGATCTTTTGTTCTCCAAGAAGAGTGAAGATGTCTTGACTTGTGCCTGAATTGGATTTAAGTGAAACAGAGCTGTGAAAAGTCATCAGCTTCATTCCTTTAGTCATTAAAGTTCAATAACAAAAGTCAAGATGATTCAGGCAATGACATGGATTTTGATTTTGACTGGCTAAATTGAGGTCTTTCCTAAAACTCATTTTGTCTGAGGCAATACCCATTCAGTAACTAAGGGCTAAGTAAAAAATGAAACAAAAGATGGTCTAATTTACCACCACAAAAATATTAGTCTGAGAGGTAGTACAATAGCTAGCCTTTGAAGGAAATAAGAGATCATAAGAAGATGTGAGGAGGGAGAGAGCCAAATTAATGACATATTTTTTCCAATATTTGGAAATATGGAAATAATATTTCCATAATAATGACAACTCAGGCTGGTTTACAAAACACCAAATATATTATTTCATTTGATTTTCACAGCAAACCTGTTAGGTAAGACAGGTAATAATATTTCCATTTTAGAAATGAAGAAACTGTATCTCAGCGAGGAAAAGAAACTTGTTCAACATTGCACACGTAGGAAGATTCAGAGATAGGATTCATATCTAGCTCCTCAGATTCCATGTCTAATCAGTGTCCACTTCAAGGCACCATGCCAAATGGATTAAAGCTTCCCAGGTAGTTTGATATTTTTTCTGTGTCTCTGCTTTCTATCCATACCCTTATGGATCTTAAATCATTACCATACCTTGGATTACATCAAATATTTCCCAGAAACTCCTGCTTGTCTTCACAGATGTGCTATTTTAAAAAAAAAAATTCTCTAGAATCCCTTGTATCTACACAGTAATAGGGAAAGATGCTTTGTATTATTTTAGGATTACAGCATTTAATGGACTCAGAGAAAGTATCACAGTAAAACAGAGGGATGAAAGAAAGACAGAAAAATTCAGGGGAAATGGCAGCATTTCCAACCCTTCCCCTTCAAGTCAAAATTGCTGACAGAAAGCTTACAAGATTGAATTTTAGGTGCTTGGAAGAATAGCTAAATTTATATTTAAGTGACTTTCCCTTTATGGACTTTCTTACATTGTTAAATGTAGGAGTTGGAGTTTAGAAAATAGCAAAGGAACCACATTAGAAATAATTAAACTGTGCCTGCATTTTGACTGAGAAACTTCACTACTAGAAAAAAGAAAGGAAGAAAATATAATATTTACCAAAATATTAATAGCAACACTTTTGGTAGGATATAAAGCAATATTTGCCAAAAGAGAAGTAAAGTTAAACACAAGGAAAATACTACAAAATGGAGAGAGCTCACTATGGCTAACACATTCAGGCAAGTTTTCATAGAAGGCTTGTGGCTCATGTTGGACCTCGAAGAAAGGTTGAGGAAATAACACTCTCAAGAGTTGAATTACTGATTCTTCAGTAATTCCAACTACACAGATACTAAGCTGTAAAACAAAGTAATAATTGTAAAAGTATTTAATGCTGTTAAAAAATAGAAAAGTTGATCAGTGGAACAGATCAGGAAAATAAGACCCAGAAACAACTGAACAAAATAGCATTGTATACAATAAATACAACAACAATATTGGGGTATGAACAAAAATTGCTGGGAAAATAATATTTACTGAGGGAGAAATTAGTTTTAAGCTAACATTTCACATCATATACCATAAAAATTTCAAAGGGACGTATGACCTAGATAGAAAAATTCATCTTGCTAAAAATAAAGAAGGAAGAATCCTTTCACACCTATTAATAGATTGAAAATTCTTAACCAGACACAAGATAAGATTATCATAAAAGATAAAACTAACAGTTTTGATTATATATTTGATTATACTTTTTAAAAAAAGCAAAACAATTTTATTTTAATTAGAAGGGAAACAATTACTGGCAAATTTTTCAAGTTATGTTCTGTTGCTAAATTATGACATATATTAAAATACATACATGAATATTATACACAAATTACACACACACACATATATATACCTATATATCTATCTAGACACACACACACACACACACATGACAGCCAAATAGGTAAATAGTGAAAAGATTTGATCATTTATACAACAAATCTGTAACAAATTCTCAATGAACTTCCACAAAGGAAGGCAATGAAAGATGAAAAGCAAACTATCTCTACAGTAGAAATAGTTGATCTATACTGACAGTGTGATTCTGGGTAAATCAAATTAACTTTTCAGTATTCTATGCAGTGCTATAAGATAATAAGTTTCAAAGAATATGCCAATCTGTACTGGTAAAGGGAGTTTCCCAAATTGCTCCCCTAGACTAGAAGTTCCATATAGCAATGAAATCACAGGTCTGGTCCCTTATCTTATCCTTATTATATCTGAACTTAAAAGTTATATTTTGTAAGCACTATAAGTGAACCTGTATTCATTAAGCCTAAAACAAACCAGCTTAAAATAATTATTTTTGTTTCCTGGAAAGTATTATTAGTCTGGTAGGTTACAAGAAGTATGACAGATTTGACATGACAGCTTTCAAGACTTAGCATTAGGGGGTGGATTCAAGATGGTGGAGAGTATAAAAATCTTTATCTGAGCTCCTCCAAGCCTCAAATCAACAGTCTCTAAACTGGTGTGAGAGACAGAACCCACAAATACTTAGAAGGTAATAAATTTCCAGAAGAAGATACTCTGGAAGAATTTCAGAAAAGGTCTGTTTCAATTGGGCAGGGGGAGAGGCAGCTGAATGCAGATGCAGTGGAGGGAACTAGGTCAGGGAGCCAGGATGTCACAGAATTCACACACACACACACACACACACACACACACACACACATACACACACATACACACACACACAGGAATCTACTGGGAAACTTTTAGGCTACTCTGTCCTGGGTATAAGCTAGTGGATAAGCAGATTAGCTGTGAGACATCCAAAGCAAATACAAAAGATAAACTGTGAGTTTCTAAACCCCAGAAAAATACAGGACCCTGGCCACACCTAGCCAGCATCAGAAGTCAATCAACATCACCAGTCCAGGGCAATCTCAAGTTTCTGTTGCCCCTTTGCCCTAAGAGAAGACTTCAACCTTCAAAAAAAATGAGAAAAAAAGACTTGGACCATAGATAGCTTTTGTGGAGAAAGAGAAGAACAAACTTCAAACTGTGAGGAACCTAAAAGCAAATCATCTCCAGATGAAGCCAAACAGAGTGATATGAGTTGGTCTTCATTTCACAAAACTCTCTTGGAAGAATTCAAGAAGGATCTTAGAAGAGAGTTAGAAGAAAAATGGGGAAAAGAAATGAGAACTTTGCAAGAGATTTTAAAAAGGGAAAAACAGAAATTAACTGAAGAAAACTCCTTAAAAATAGATTTGATGAAATAGGAAAAGCATATAACTCCTTACAAAATAGATATGAAAAAGAAACCAATTTATTTAAAAAAAAACATTATTTGTGAAAAGGAAAAAAAATGCAATGAATAAAACATCTCATTTAAAAGTTCAACTGGCCAAATGCAAAAGGAGATGTAAAAAGATAACTGAAAAAAATAATTCACTAAAAATTAGAATTGAACAAATGAAAGTGAATGACTCAATGAGACTTCAACAATCAAACAAAACAAAAAAATGAAAAAAATAAAAGAAATTTGGAAAAACAATAGACCCAGGAACAGTTAGGAAAGATAGTCTAAGAATTATTGCACTTCCTGAAAACCATGATGAAATAAGAGCCTACACATCATATTTCAAGAAATCATCAAGAAAAACTACCCTGACATCCTAGAACAAGAGAGTAAAATAGTCATTAAAAGAATTTACTGATCATCACCTGAAAGAGACCCCAAAATAAAAACTCCAAGGAACATTGTAGCTAAATTTCACAACTATCAAATCAAGGAGGAAATATTGCAAGCAGCCAGAAGGAAATAATTCAAATATCAAGGAGCCACAACCAGGATTACCTAGGACGTAGGTAATTTAAAGGATTGAAAGGCATGGAATCTGATATTCCAAAAGGCAAAGGAATTTGGATTGCAGCCAAGAATCAACTACCCAGAAAAACTGAACATTATCTTTCAGGGGAAAGGATGGACATTCAATAAAACAGATGAATTTCATTTATTTCTGATGAAAAGATGAGAGCTGAACAGAAGATTTGACCTTCAAATATAGAACTCAAGAGAAGCATAAAAAGGTAAAAAGGAAAAAAAATAACTATTTTAAAAGTTTAAAAGATTATATCCCTATAGGGAAAGATGATATGTTTAACTCGTGAGATTTGTATCTCTGTTTTGGGTATACTTAGAGGGTGCAGGTATAATTTGATTTTATTGTGGTGATATAAAAAAGAAACTAGAGGAGGAAAGGTGATTCTACTGGAAGAAGAGGAAAATGGAAGTAAAATGGAGTAAATTATATCTCATGAAGAGGCAAAAAAGACCTATTATAATTGAGGGAAGGAAGAGAAGGGGATGGACATGATGTGGATCTTACTTTCATCGTATTTGGCTCAAAGAGAGAATATCAGACACATTTAACTTCACAAGGAAGCTTGTCTCACCCTATAGGGAAGCAGGAGGAGAAAAAGGAAAGGAAAGGGAGAAGCTAATAGAAGGGAAAACAGAAGTAGAAGGGGAAAGATATAAGAAAGGAAGAGAGTATGTAAAAGGGGTAGGACTGTTTGAGAGAGGAGGTGGTCAGAAGCAAAATACTGGGAAGCAGGGAAAGAAGGAAAGGAAAGACACAGTATAATTAGGGGGAAACAAGATGGCAGGAAATACAGTTAGTAATTTTACTTGTGAAGGTGAATGGGATGAACTCTCCCATAAAATGGAAGCAGATAGCAGACTAGATTAAAAGCCAGAAACCTACAATTTGTTGTTTACAAGAAACACATTTAAAGCAGAGAGATACATTCAGAATAAAAGTAAAAGGCTAGAGCAGAATCTACTATGCTTCAGCTGAAATTAAAAAAGGAATAGAAATCATGATCTCAGATCAAGCCAAAGCAAAAATAGATCTAATTAAAAGATATAGGGAAGGAAACAATATCTTACTGAAAGGTTGCATAGATAATGAAGTAATATCATTGTTAAACATATATGCATCAAGTGGTATAGCATCAAAATTCTTAGAGAAATTAAGAGATCTGCAAGTATTTCTTAGAAAGCAAAACTATATTAGTAGGGTATCTTTGCTTTGAACTCTCAGAACTAGAAAAATTGAACCACAGAATTAATAAGAAAAAAGGAGGTAAACAGAATTTTAGAAAAGTTAAGTATGATAAACCTTTGAAAACATTATACAGGAAGAAAGGAATATACTTTTTTCTTAATATTATATTGAATCTATACAAAAATTGACCCTGTATAAGGGCATAAACCCTCCAAATCAAATGAAGAAAGGCAGAAATATTAAATGCATTTTGTTCAGATCATGATGCAATAAATAATAAATAAACCAAATAATTAATTGGAAAATAAACCAAAAATTAATTGGAAATTAAATAATCTAACCCTAAAGAATAAGTGGGTTAAACAACATATTATAGACACAATAGATAATTTCATCCAAGAGAGTGATAATAATGAGACAACATACCAAATTTGTGGGATGCAGCCAAAGCAGTTAATAGGGGAAATTTTATAACTCTAGGTGCTTAATTGCATAAAATAGAGAAAGATAGGATCAATGAATTGGGCTTGCAATTAAAAAAGCTGGAAAAAGAGCAAATTAACCCCCCCCAATTAAGTAATAAATCTGAAATTCTGAAAATAAAAGGGGAGATTAATAAAATTGAAAACAAAAAAGTACTGAATTAAACAAATCTAAGAGTTGGTTTTATGAAAAAACAAAATAGATAAAACTTTAGTTAATTTGATTAGAAAAAGGAAGAAGAAAATCAAATTATTAGTATCAAAAATGAAAAGGGAGAACTTTCCACCAATGAAGAAGAAATTAAAGCAATAATTAGGAGTTATTTTGCCCAACTATATAAATGAATCTAATAATCTGAGTGAACTAGAGAAATACTTACAAAAATATAAATTACCCCAGATTAACAGAAAAGGAAATAAATTACTTAAATAGACCAATTTATGAAAAAGAAATTCAACAAGCCTAAGAAAAATCCTCCAGGACCAGATGGCTTTATATGTGAATTCTACCAAACATTTAAAGAACAATTAATTCCAATACTTTGAAAACTATTTGAAAAAATAGGTAAAGAAGAAGTCTTACCAAATTCCTTTATGACACAGATATAGTGCTGATACTGAAACCATCAGCAAGCATCATATGTAAGGGATGAAACAAGCTTTCCCATTATTACCATTAATATTCAATATTGTATTAGAAATGTTAGCTTTAGCAATAAGAGAAGAAAAAGAAATTAAAGGAATTAGAGTGGGTAATGAGGAAACCAAATTATCATTCTTTGCAGATGATATGATGGCTGAATAAGTAATGGTATATGAATGTTAAGGAATATTATTGTTCTATAAGAAATGATCAGCAGGATGATTTCAGAGAGGCCTGAAGAGACTTCCATGAGCTTGGGTAGGCCTAGCAAATATAATAAAAATGACAATACTACCCAAACTAATTTATTTACTTAGTGCCATACCAATCAAACTCCCAAGAAATTATTTTACAGATCTAGAAAAAATAGTAGCAAAGTTCATTTGGAAGAACAAAAGGTCAAGGATCTCAAGGGGATTAATGAAAAAAAAAGGCAGATGAAGGTGGCCTTGCTGTACCAGATCTAAAACTATATTTATAAAGCAGCAGTCATCAAAACCATTTGGCTGAGAAATAGAGCAGTCGATCAGTGGCATAGAATAGGATATCAGGACAAGGTAGGTAATAACGTTAGCAATTTAGTGTTTGATAAAACCCAAAGACCCCAGCTTTTGGGATAAGTACTCACTATTCGGCAAAAACTGCTGGGATAATTGGAAACTAGTGTGGAAGAAATTAAGGCTGGACCCACACCTAACACCGCACACCAAGATAAGATCTAAATGGGTTCATGATCTAGATATAAAGAGTGATTTTATAACCAAATTAGAGGAACATGGGATAGTTTACCTCTCAGACCTGTGGAGATGGAATAAATTTATGTCCAGGGAAGATCTGGAACTCTTAACTGAACACCAGATAGATAATTTTGATTATATTAAGTTAAAAAGTTTCTGTACTAACAAAACTAATGCAGACAAGATTAGGAGGGAAGCATCAAATTGGGAGATGATCTTTACATTTAAGGGTTCTGATAAAGGTCTCATCTCTAAGATATATAGAGAATTGTCTCACATTTATAAAAATTCAAGCCATTCTCCAATTGATAAATGGTCAAGGGATATGAACAGACAATTTTCAGATGATGAAATTAAAACCATCTCTAGTCATATGAAAAGTTGCTGCAAATCACTATTGATCAGAATTGCAAATTAAGACAACTCTGAGGTACCACTACACACCTGTCAGATTGGCTAAAATGACAGGAAAAGATAACGATGAATGTTGGAGGGGATGTGGGAAGACTGGGACACTGATGCATTGTTGGTGGAACTGTGAACCGATCCAACCATTCTGGAGAGCAATTTGGAGCAATGCTCAATAAGTTATCAAACTATGCATATCCTTTGACCCAGCAGTGTTTCTACTGGGCCTATATCCCAAAGAAATCATAAAAGAAGGAAAGGGCCCCACATGTGCAAGAATGTTTGTGGCAGCTCTTTTTGTAGTGGCTAGAAACTGGAAACTGAATGGATGCCCATCAACTGGAGAATGGCTGAATAAATTATGGTATATGAATGTTATGGAATATTATTGCTCTGTAAGAAACGACCAGCAGGACGATTTCAGAGAGGCCTGGAGAGACTTGCATGAACTGATGCTGAGTGAGATGAGCAGAACCAGGAGATCGTTGTACACAGCAACAACAATACTATATGAGGATCAGTTCTAAGGGACATGACTCTCTTCAACAATGAAATGCTTCAAACCAATTCCAATTGTTCAGTGAAGAAAGCCATATACACCCAGAGAGAGGGATGTGAAATGTGGACCACAACATAACATTTTTATGTTCTCTATTGATGTTTGCTTGCATTGTATTTCCTTTATCGGTAAAAATTGATGTGTGGCAATAACTACATATATTCGATTTAAGTATTCTAACATAATTATCATGTAGTGGATATCCTGCTATCTAGGGGAGGGGTGGGAAGTAGGGGGGAAAATTTGTAACAAAAAGTTTTGTAAGGGTTAATGTTTAGGAATTACCCATACATATGTTTTGCAAATAAAAA
Organism: Myrmecobius fasciatus; assembly: GCA_023553655.1. Taxonomy (NCBI): domain Eukaryota; kingdom Metazoa; phylum Chordata; class Mammalia; order Dasyuromorphia; family Myrmecobiidae; genus Myrmecobius; species Myrmecobius fasciatus. The sequence continues at coordinate 57,637 of JAJPUD010003337.1, read as the reverse complement.
GTATTAATAAATTTTTTTTAAAAAAAAAGAGACTTCCATGAGCTGATACTAAATGAAATGAGCAGAATCAGGAGATGATCGTGCACAGCAACAAGATTATATGAAGATCAATTCTGATGGATGTGGCTCTTTTATACAATGAGATGATTGAGACCAGTTCCAATTATCTCGTGATGAAGAGTGCCATCTATAGCCAGAGAGAGGATTGTGGGAACAAAGTATGAATCACAACATAGCATTTTTACTCTTTTTGTTGTTGTTTGCTTGCATTTGCTTTCTTTCTTATTTTTTCAATCTGATTTTCTTGTGCAGCACAATAATTGCATAAATATGTATACATATATTTGAATTAATACATATCTTTAACATGTTTAGCATATTTTGGATTGCTTGCCATCTAAGGGAGGAAGTTGGAAGAAGGGAGGAAAAATTTTTAACACAAGATTTTGAAGTCAATTTTGAAAAATTATCCATGCATATAATTTAAAAATAAAAAACTTTAATAAAAATATTTTTAAAAAAGAAAAAAAGAGAGCATTAAATTATCATGGGTCTGAGGGATCAGACTCCATGACTGTTTTTCCCCTGAAAAATATGGCACTTCTTTTTTATTTGTAGCTCATTTTTTAACAGCTCCATTGTGATCAGCAGTAATGTTATCATCTTGCTTTCATCTTAAATCTCAAATCTTGTTTTGACATCATTTGGCCACACCACAAAGACCAATTCTAGAATCACAATATTTGAATCCATCCCTTTCTTTTCCATCACCCACAAATATTTATCTTGGCCTTTGAAGATACGTGCTTAGAACATTGGTAGAATTGTAAACTGGTCCAGCAATTCTGCAGAATAATTTGTAACTGTGCCCAAAGGGATATAATACTATGCATATCCTTTGACTCAGAAATACCCCTACTAGGTTCTGTATTCAGAAGAGATTAAAGAAAAGGGGAAAAGTCACAAATGTACAAATATACTTATAGCAGCTCTTTTTCTGATAACAAAGAATTGAAAACTGAGGGGATATCTATCAATTGGGGAACAGTGAACAAACTGTAATATATGATTGTGATGAAATATATTATAGTGTAAGAAATGATTACCAGAATGATTTCAAGTGGGAAAAGCCTGGGAAGATTTATATGCACTGACAGAAAATAAAGTGAGTGAAGCTGAAGAACATTGTGCAGAGTTAAAACAATATTGTAATGGTAATTGTGAAAAACTTAACTACTCTGATTAATACAATAATGCATAACAATCCCAAAGAACTCATGATGAAAAATGCTATACACCTCTAAAGAGAAAGCTGATGAATGTTGAATGCAGATTGAAGCATTTTTTTTCTTTATTTGCTTTTTTTCTTTTTTAATTTGTTTTTTTTTTTGCAATGTGGCTAACATAGAAATATTTTGCATAACCTCATAAGTATAATATGCAACATATTTCTTGCCTTCTCAGGGGATGATGGAAGTATAATATGCAACATATTTCTTGCCTTCTCAGTGGATGATGGAAGTGTGGGAAAAGGGAGAAAATTTGTCACTGGAAAAATTTAAAATAGTTGAAATAAAATACGTATTTAGAAATTAAAATATTAGTCCTGGGATTCCCCACTCTTTTCTCTCTCCATCATGTTTTATTTTTCATATTTAGCATTTCAACAACACACTGAAGAAAGCCTATCATATCCTCATTATTGATAAAATGGGGAGATAGAGAGTGTATAAGGACACTTTAGATACATTGAGAACTGATTGAAAGACTAGAAAAAAAGGAGATATGATGAACGGATTTATTTTAACCTGGGAGGGAGAGCTCCGAAGAGCTGTAAAACTCCATCATCAATACTTTTCTTAGTGACTTATATCCAAACATATTTGGCATGCTGATCATATTTGAGGTTGACATGAACCTGAGAGGGATAAAGAGTTAGCTCCATAAGTGACAGAGGTGAATACAAAATTATCTCAAAAGACCAGAATGGTAGGCTGAATTGAAAGAGATAAATGTAAAAGAAACATTACCTTTCCTAGTATTAAAAAAATCAATTCCACAAGTAATACAAGATAGTTATGACTAGAAGGTAGTTTGTGCAAAAAAGAACCAGGGATTCTGGTGCACTGCAAGCTCAATATAAGTAATCTGGCAACCAAAAATATGTCAATAGAATCTCAGGCGAGATTAATATAGCATCATCACATCCTGCTCTGGTCAGACCATATGTGGAATATTATTTTTAGGTTCAGGTGTCATATTTTAGTTTGAATATTGACAAACCTGTGGTACTTGACATATTTTTCTGTTCTTTATTTGGTGGTATGGGAGAAGGGAATTGTCCAGGACTGCCTTTTTGCCCCAAACTTGGAAGGGAAACTCAAGGGTTTCTGTCTTCTTCTTTGTCTCTCCATATCTTTAGGCCTTTTATTTATCTGTTTCTCTCTCTCTATCTCTCTCTCTCACACACACACACACATGCACACATACATTCCCACTTATATACAAATATAAATAATTCAGGTTCTGTGGATTGAATAAGGGGATTAGTTTTTGAGTTTAAGCTGAAGAACAATCTTTCCTTCTGGAAGTTCTCTCACCCCTTCTTAGGACTAAAGGGCCTCAGAATTCTCTTGCTCATTCTGCCAAAGAAGCATGCTGAGCATACAGCAAGATAATTTGGTCTTAGGAAAGCAGAATAGACTTAGCTACCTATATAAATTTTTCCTGCAAAGTGAAGACTCCATTTCAGTTTCTAATATTTCACCTCTGTCCATACCTTTACCTGTCATGAATCTTAGCCATCTTCATCTCTAGTTTATAATAAGTGAGTATGATTTAATAATTAGAGAACTATACCAGAATTTAAGAACAGCTGTATGTGTCCTAACCCTTCTCAAAAATTTCCTAGCTATGTGATACTGGACAAATGATTTCACTGCTCGGGGCCTAGGTTCTCTCATCTGTGAAATGAGGGTTTTACATGTACTACCTGACCACTAGTTCCAACTCTTATTATCTTATGTATGTCTTTTCTGTCTGAACACTATGAATTTTACTAGTGGAAGCTAAGTTCTCCCATGCATACTATTTTGAATGAGAAAATTCCCATTTGGATTCTCATTTGAACTAGAACACCCATCTCCCCTAGTATGATCAATTTCCTCCCGCATTTTCCTTATTTTCCTCCTACATTTCTAATAAACTTACAGTCTTGTTTCCAAAGAAAAACTTGTAAGACTGTGAATTGTTGGTTACAATGAATTGTTGGGGAAAATATACCAAGATACTTTATTACCCAAGCTAAAATACTCTATTTATAAAAGTTTTGTAAATGTGTAAATAAACCCAACCATTGGAGGAGTTTTGACAGAAAATATTGGAATAAAATTTAGAATGAAGTTACACTATCGTATTTAAGTAAATTATACTTGAGGATATGATCTAAATAATCTCTTTTTGTTGCTGTTTTAAAGTTATTTTTCAGTGTGTCCAACTCTCCATGATCCCATTTGGGATTCTGTTGGCAAAGGTACTTTAGTGGTTTGCCATTGCCTTCTCCACATCCAGCTAAGGCAAATTGGGTTAAATGATTCAGCCAGGATCATAAAATTTGTAAATTTGATTTTGTATTCATGAAAATGTGTCCTCTTTATTCTAAGTCCAGCACTCTATCCACTGTGGCAAGTAGTTACCCTGCCACTTAACCTCTGAGGTTCCACCAATTCCAAGTTTCTATATCTCTTTTATTACACTGAAAGGGATAGAGATAATTAGACCAGAGAAAGTGAGCTTTAGAGGAAATACAATTTCTTTCTACAAATACTTGAAAGAGGTGGAGCCAAGATGACGGAAAGTAGGCAAGTCTTTGTCTGAGCTCTTCCAGGCTTTCCTCAGATCAGCACCAGATCAAGCCTCTGAATGGGTTTTGGAGTGACAGAACTCACAAATATTTGGAGTCTAATAAATTTCCAGCAGAAGATATTTTGGAAGAACTTCAGGAAAGATTTTTTTCAACTGGGCAGTGGAGGGAGGAGTTTAAAGGCCAGTACAGGTGCAGCTCAGCATAGAGAGACCCAGAGTGGAGAAACTTCCTCGTGCTGGGAAAATCTAGTAGGAGGCTCGTAGCATTGGCTACCCTGTCCTGATTCAGAAGCCAGTGAATCAGCAGACTAGCTGTGATAACTCCAAAACAACTATGAAGGAAAATAGTGAGCCTCTGAACCCCAGTATAATGAGGCACTTGATCATGCCCAACCAGTATGGGAAGAAAACTGACAGCACCAACTCCAGGGCAGTGTGAAGCCTGTAGAGGAAGCTTGGGAAAATCTTCTCTTTGCCCTAAGAGCAGACCTCAATCTTTAAAAATGAGCAAAAAAGAACTCTGACTATAGATAACTTTTATGGAGACAGAGAAGAACAGACTTCAAACCCTGAGGATATGAAAGGCAAAATACCTTCAGATGAAGCCTCTAAGAGTGATATAAGTTGGTCTCTATTTCTTGGAAGAATTCAAAAAGAATATTTAAAAGGAGAAGAAAAGTGGGAAAATGAAATGAAACCTCTGGAAGAAACAAAAATTGAAGAAAATCATTCCTTAAAAATAGTTTTGGCAAAATGGAAAAAGAAAACTCATTGAAAAACAGAATTTCTGAAATGGAAAAAAAAACAATGAACAAAACAATTCATTTAAAAGTTCGATTGACCAAATGCAAAAGGAGATTTAAAAAGGTAATTGAAGAAAATAATTCACTAAAAATTAGAATTGAACAAATGGAAGCAAATGACTCAATGAGACATCAAGAATCAGTAAAACAAAACCAAAAAAATGAAAAAAAAACAGAAGAAAATGTAAAATATCTCATCAGAAAAATAATTGACCTAGAAATAGATCCAGGGGGGATAATTTACAAATACTTAAAGAGCTATTGTGAGGAAATATAACAGAAAGAGTAGAGAATCTGTAAATTCAGAGTTAAAGAACCTGAGTTCTAATCCTGGCTCTGCTTCTGCCTACCTATATCACTTAGATGAAGTTAAAATCTCTTTGGGTTTCTGTTTCCTCATTTATAAAATGACAGTTTGGATCAATTCCTAATGTCCTTTCCAGCACTAAAATCCAACTATTTATGATTTAAAACTTTTGTGCCTGGCCCCAAAAGACTGACCAATGAATGGGAGATATAGAAGGCAAATGTTAGTTTGAGACTTTCAGGATTCAATAGCTCAGTGATTACATCAATGTGCACATTTCTGCCTTCAATAGATATGGCAGCCTTGCCACTGCTTCTTATCCTATGCAATTATTTTCAAAGTTCTTCCATACTCTAGGCCAATTTACCTTTTTTCAGGCCATGGACCCCTTTGGCAATCTGATAAAACTTGTAGATTCCCCTAAAATAATGCTAGAAAATGTATAAAAACTCACTGGATTTCAAAAAAAATAAAGGTTAGTGAAATAAAAGATATAACTTTTCCCATTCATGTTCGTAGACCCCTTGAATTCTGTTCATTGGGGATTCTAAAGTAAACAGTCCTGCTACAGATCCTTTTAGCAGGTTTTAGACTTTAGGTCACTCAGGCTTTCCATCTGATATTTTTCATTCTTGCATCTGATGAACTCACTTCTTTTCTATATCATATATTTCCACAAAGACAGGCATCATTGAATTAATGAATATAGAGCAAGTCTCAGTCAGAAAGGAGCTGATATCCTACCTTAGAGGCTCCAGGATATTCTCTCTTTTTATTATTTTTAATAACATTTCATTTTTCCAAATGCATTCAAAGATAGTTTTCAACATTCACCTTTGCAAAACCTTATTTTCCAATTTTTTCTCCTTTTCTCCTTCCCTCCCCCATAAGACACCTAGAAATCCAATATAGGTTAAACATATGCAACTCTTTTATACATATTTCCATCTTTATCATGCTATGCAAAAATAGATCAAAAGTGAAAAAAACAAAAGTGAAAATTTCTTTTTCAAGAAATAAAAAGCAAAAGGTAAAAACACTATGCTTTGATCAAAATTCAATCTTTATACTTTTCTCTCTGAATGTAGATGGCACTTTCTATCCCAATCTACTGGAATTGCCTTGAATCACCTTATTGTTGAAAAGAGCCAAGTCTATCACAGCTATTATCAAATAATCTTATTGTTATTTTGTAAAATGTTCCCTTGGTTCTGTTCATTTAACTTAGCATCAGTTCATGTTAATTCTTTCCAGGCTTTTCTGAAATCAATCAGCTCTTCATTTCTTATAGAACAATAATATTCCATTACATTTGTATACTATAACTTTCTTAGCCTTTCCCCAGCTGAAGGGCACCCACTTAATTTCCAGTTTCTAGGGCAATGCTCTATAAGATACAAACCATTTGTACACATGCACTGGTAAAAATAATATATTCACTATTCTGTTTCCTACCTACCACCACAAAATTAGAGGCAGCTAGAGAGTACAGGGGATAGTGAATCAGGTATGGAATTATGATGATCCATCTTTGTGAATTCAAATCTGACTTCAATCACTTCCTAGCTATATAACTTAGAGAGTCACTTAACTCTATTTGCCTTAGTTTCCACATATGGAAAATGATGTAAAGAAAGAAATAGCAAACCATTCCAGTATCTTTGCCAAGAATATCCCAAAAGAGGTCACAAAAAGTGAAACACAACTGAACAACAACAAAAACAAAATCATAGGTCCTATACCGAAAAGAACAGAATTCTAAAAGGGATATATGTATGTAAAGCAGCATTGGCTCTACCTTGTTGAATTTGAGATATATTTTAAATAGAAAAAAAACTACAACTGATAAGAGAGTCATGTTTAATACTCTACTTTTAATTCTTAGAATTTTCCATATTTACTCATGTTTGTCAAGTTTACAAGAAAAAAATGAGAAACAAAGATCACAACCTTGACCTGTGCAAAAAAATCAATATAAGGAAACAATTATGAACAGTTTCAAGGGTCTGAAAATGTAATTATTTGATTCATGAGTTGAAATCAAGTATCATGACATAGTAGATAAAAAAAAACAGTACTTGGAGTCAGGAGGATGGAGATTCATATGTCTCTTCAGATACTGTGTTCCTAAGCAAATCAATTAAAAAAAACTCTGTGCCTTTGTTTCCCTATATGTAAAATATGTTTGGACTCAGTTGCCTCTCAGGCCACATCTAGCTCAAAATTTAGACCAATGATACTATGTAGTAATTTGAGGTATTCAAGAGATTAGATAAACAGTTCTTTCTTGTTGTTCAGTCATTTCAGTTCATGACCCCATTTGAAGTTTTCTTGGCAAAGATGTTGAAATGATCTGCCATTTCCTTTTCCAGCTCATTTTACATATGAGGAAACAGGTAAACAGAGTTAAGTGACCAGATTCACACAGCTACTAAGTGCCTGAGTCGAGTCAAAGTCAAGAAAATGAGTCTTCTTGACTCTAGTCCACTGTTCTATTTACTTTGCCATTTAGCTGCCTGTGTAATGAGGAAGATTCATATTCCAGGTGTAGTTGGGCAATCATTCTGAGAACTCAACTTGAAGACTCTATAGGACCTGGATTCTACTCCTTGTTCAAACATCAAATTGCTAAGTGGCCTAATCCAGACATATAATTTCTCAAGATCTTAATTTTTCCTCCATACAATGAAATAAATGGGAAATGATCTCGAGGATTTTTTATACCATGAGCATTTGATGCCTCATGGTTATTTAGCTGTAGCATCAAGGCAGTTTGCCCTACCCCCTGACTTCCATTTGATGTTTTCCTACCTTCGGAAACTCATTTAAGTAAATCTATTATTGTCCTCTTTTATTACCATGACCTCCATGTGGTACAGGGGGTAGAATTAGGCAGATCATACTGAAAGAGAGATTTAAGACAAACTACAGATTCATCAATGTGACATTTAGAGCTCTATCAGTCTGTCTCTGGTCTAGCTTGCTAGAGCAGTTTGACATTAGCCTCTGCTCTTAACTCATCCCAGAAATCTAGGTTCCATTCCAAACTAGTTGGCCTGCTGCTATTTGAACTGAGCATCCCATTTCTTTATGTGCCATGAGCTGTTCCCCATCCTTGAAATCCATTCTCCTTTCTCTCCTACTTACACCACCTCTTGATCATCATTGTTGACTGAAGAGTAGTCTCTCTTATCCTCCCCTTATTTTATATCAACTCTATCAATCAATTGCCAAGTATTTATTAAATATTTATTTAATATCAGACACTGTGCTAAGTTTTGAGGAAACAAAGAAAGGCAAAGATGGCTCCTTCCATCAAGGAGTTCACAGTCTAAGGGGAAGACAACCAACATGTAAATAATTAGGTTCATATAGAATATTGACATAGTAGATAGAAGGTTAGCTCATGGGAAAAGGCACTAATAGCTACAGGGACCAAGAAAGATATCCTGCAGAGTGTAAAATTTGAGTTAAATCTTGAAGGAAACGAATGATTCTAAGAAACTGATTTAAGGAGAGAGACCATTCCAGACATGAAGAATATCCAATGTAAATTCCAATCCACCCTGGCAGAACATAAGCTTCTTGAGGGCAGATACAATTTTTTGTTTTGTCTTTAGACTCTTTGTATCTAGAACATATAGGGGGTATTTAATATCTGATTTGGGGATTGAATTTAATTCAAGGTGAATAAGCTGCAGTTCTTCAGTCCTATAGGTTATTAATATAATCTTGGACGAGATTTGGTGATTATTACAAGATATTACTTTAGAAAGTTCTCTCCAGTTTCTGTGAAAGAGGAGAAGATCACTGTAACCCCTACTGGTCAGGTATACACATTACAATAATAGCCTAAATGAAGATTTAGTAAGAATCAAAAATGCTTGAAGATACGGGCAAAGGCTGAATGGTTACTTCATCAGAAGAATTCAACCTTGGAAAAATCATTTAGGTAGAATGGGTCCACATGGTTTTTAACCATATTATGCCTTTGTTAAGTTGTCTACAGAATGGCCACCAAAGTATGTTCTTTGGTTTATTAATTCCTTTAATAAATTATAATATATAGCCAAATCTTTTATTCTCCATTTTCATTATTTTGATAAAACCACTGCAATGAGAACAATATTCTATTGGAATAACCATATTAAATTAGTTGCATTAACTAAAACAGATCCATATATTCCTTAGAAAATGATGACCCACAACTACCAAAGGACAATAAGACAGCAGAGCTTCTCACAAAGCAGCAAGAGAACAGTACTTCCTATTAGTTAATGGCATGGGAAAAATGACTCCTTAGTGATTATTCCTGTGAAAATAGCAATGTAATTTCAGTTCAACTAAGGCCATTCTAGAATTTGGAATTATTTGCATATTGTTTTTAAGTTTCTAAGTGTTCATGCTTTGCAGTGGTATTTCATATTTCAGATGGAAGGACCTCAAACACAACAGGGTACAAAAAAAGATATTTGGCTTCTTTTTCTAATAAAGCAAGATACTCTGGAAGGGGTAGAGAGAAGCCAAGATAAAATGGAAAGACCACTGGATTTTACAGGAGTTAGAGGATCTTGGTTTAAGTTTTAGCTCTGATTATGGGTAAACTAATTCTCTTCTCTGGGACTCACTTTCTGTAAAATGAAGAAGTTTGACCAGATAATAACCAATGCACATCTTCGTTCCAAATCTATGATTTTATGACCACATGAAATTTGGATTTTGAGTCAGAAACACCCAGGCTCAAATATGGAGTTTGATCCTTTCCAGATCTGTGACAGAGTAAATACCTAACTACACAGGGCTTCTGCAATTCCCCTGAAATTCATATTCAGATTCCTGAATCTGAGTTTGAATCCAGACTCTGCCAAGTGTTACCTGAATAACTTTTGATAATTCATTTTTTAAAATTTTTCACATCTTTAAAATGAGGGAGGAAATGAACTAGTGACCAATATAGTCTTCTTCAGCTTTAAACCTATGACCCTATGACCACTCACAGATGGGCTACTACTTGCTTTGGTAAAGACTGTTTCCATACCAGGACTTCCCAACTGATAAAATCACACATCCTTGGGTAAGGAAAGGAAGCAGATTTATTTTTTACTAGAGCCAGAAACCAGACATGGAATTGGAGTTAGTGAAGAGGCAAAATGCATATTCACTTTTCAATCATTTGCTTATTTATCTCACACTGACAGATTCCCTTCCTCTGCCTTTGGTCTGACAGGGAAATAATCATCTTTTTTCCAAACTCCAGGCTATTGCCATGGAAATGAACATGATGTAATAAATTCATCATTATGAGGACTATCAAATCTAGTAGGTGGGTAATGATACCACTTCACATTTGGAATCCTTCTAATGCTTTATAAAACATTAACTTGCTAATCCCCCTGTGTCCCCAGGGACTAGCAGGGCAGGCACTGGACTGGTTCTACAGATGGGGAGACTGATAAAGCAATTAGGAAATTTTCCCAAGAACACAGAGGGAAATTGGGATTAAACTCTGGGAATAGAGTGCTTTCAGACTTGTAGCTATTGGTGAGTGTTCCCTCTTTGTCGCACAATGAAACAGTTCCTCAAAAGCAGCAAAAGGAACATCTGTGCTGGACAAATTTAATCATTTTTCTCCAGGTTCAAGATCTTATACTTATATTTACATAGAGGGAAACCCTATTCTATTATTTACTGAAGAAATAAGACCTTCTTGCCTTTGAATGGGTCTCTCATGGGCTGTTTTATATAGTGCAAATTATACAACAGATCTTGTACTAATCTCATTTCATCCTCACAATGATCCCAGGAAATAGATACTTTTATAATTTCCATATTACAGAAAAGAATTAAAGCAAACGGAGATTTAACTTGCCCAGGATTACACACAACTAACAAATATCTAAGGCTGGATTTGAATTCAAGTCTTCCTGATTCCAGACTCAGTGGTATGATACCTTCATGTCCATTAGACAATTATCAAGTTGTCATTGGATAATAGAAAGCTTATCTGTTTGTGTGTTTAGTAGACAGTGGAAGGTGTGATACCTGTTTATTCCCCACCTCATCCCATCCAGCCAGTAAATTACCTTAAGTGGTATTTTCAGTGAAGTGAATAGCCTCAGGGAGGAACACTAGCAGTTAGATCAGAATGAAAGCATTTTTTTTTCCTGATAGCTGATCTCTGTGAGTTAGGAATAGATCAAAAATAGGATTTGAAAAATAGAAGGTATATTCAGGATATAAGAAAGCAAAGGAGTACATCACATAGATCATGGGTAATGGTATCAGAGGATGTAACTATGATGCTCCTGCCAAAACCAGAAGTGGTCATTAAGAATAAAATTGAAAAACAGGTACAAACTTACTCTTCTATCCCATATCACAACCCAGGGTGGGTGCTAGCTAACTTCTCAGGCTCTCCCTTCTCCAAAACCAAAATAATCTTATAAAGACTACTGACATATGACCATGTCATTTCCTAATAGGAATCCTTAGCAATTCTCTATTGCCTGAAGGATAAAATAGAAACTCTTTCTCCCTTCTCATGTCATTTAAGGTTGAACATAATCTATTTCTTATCTGCCTTTCCAGACTTATTCCATAGAACTCTCTTTCCAAATATGCAATGTTTTAGACAAAATGGTGAGTAATATTTTTTTTTCAAATTTAAAAAAATGTATCTCCAATCTATTTTTAGATATGTTAGAAAAGCAAGTTATATGAGGTGGTAGAGGGGCTGGGTGGCCTAGAATCAGAGGCAGAGGAAGCTAGCTCTATTCATATATATATATATATATATATATATATATATATATATATATGTATATATATATATATATGTATATATACATACACACACATAGACATATATATATATATGACTTTGGGGGAAGAGAATTATGATGAGACATTTTATGTGTAAGAAATATTCTAGCAGTGATGTTAAAGATGAATTTGAGGGGTGGGTATGGTAACACCTGCAAGCAGAATATTGCTGTAGTTAAACAATGAGGTAACGCTGCTAGAAGCCAGTATCAATGGGAATAGAGCAAGGAGAATAGATTTTATGACAGGCAGTGTTGTGTAGTGGCTATCAGGCTAGATTAAAGATCTGAAAGTCTAAGTCCAAATATTACCACAGACACTTGTGAGCTCTAACAGTACAAAGTTATTTCAATTCCCTGAATATCAGTTTCCTCATCTATAAAATAAGAGAGTGGACTTCATGGACTAAAAGGAACTCTCTAAAACTAAATCTGATTTGGTAGGAAGAGGATTGGTAAATGTTTTGAAATAACAAAAAAAAAGGTTTAGTTGATGATCCTAAATAAATTGTTAAAGAAGATCCTAAATAAATGAAAATGGAAGTCACAAATAGAGAACTTAACTGGAAGGACACATTTAGTGAGGAGAAGGGTGAATAATGAATTTGTATATGATGAATACTTGGTGCTGTCAGGAAATTTAAGTGCAAATGTATTATAGGCAAATAAAGACACACACACACACATCGGTGTGCGACACCGATCCAAAAAGTCAAGGAAAAAAGGACATAGAAATTTGGGAGGCATTTGCATTGAGGTGACTCAAAATTATGAGAATAAGAGAGATTGCGCAGAAAGAGAAAAAATTGTGAATGTGTGTGAGAAAAGATAGAAACAGAGAGAGACAGAGGTAGAGAGAGAGAGATAATTGTTGTTCACCCATCATTCTCAGAGAGGACTGATGACATCACAGCATGATGCTTAATTGCAAATGATTTGGATTTGAATCAGGCAGAGCTGTGCAAAGTCAAAAGCCTCACTCTCTCCTCCAGAGTTATTGGAATCCAGTGGCAAGACATAGGTCAGGATGACTGGAAATGGCCCTGGACACAGTAGGAGATCTTGCTCTTTTTAAGCTAAAGTCTTTTCAAGTTTGTCTGAAGCAATGCCAATTCAATAATTAAAAACAAGAATTAAGAATGGAGGCAAAAAAGATAATTTAGTTTGCCTTAAGAAAAAAAATCAATCCCGGAGGGAAAGACTCTCAGAATTTCTGGACAGAACAGAAATAATTGTTATTTACATTCACTCAAAGAATGAGATATGAGAGGAAAAAGAGTGGAGGGGGAGAAAAATAAAGGAAGAAAGGGTAGAAGTGGAAAGAAAAGAAGTAAAAATAGACTGAAGAAATGAAGTTTGAAAACAAGCAGACTTCATTTTCTCTAAAGCAAAGAGAAAAGATATTACCTATGAGGAGGAATTATTAATAGAAATTCACATTTGTATAGCACTTTAGGGCTTATAAAGCACTTTCATCAAGGCAGTTTTCAGAGATATATCCTTTGTTTTCATTCTGTATATATATGTTTGCAAACACATATATGTGTATGTGTATATATGCACATACATATATATGTGTGTGTGTACACACTCATAAATGCATGTTGTCACTTTCAATACAATGTGATCTTGAAAATAGAGATTATTTTGCTTTATAAGCATATTCACAGCACCCAGCCAAGTTCCTTGTGTATAGTAACTGTTAAATAAATGTTTATTGATTGGACATTGATTAATATTATTGATATTACTAAACCTCTGTGGGATTTCTCAAGTTTGATGGATCTTATCTAGGTAAAAAACCTTCAAAAGCATTTATGCAAAATAATTGATAAACCTGCTTGTTAAATAATTAATAGTGTTTATTATAGATTAAATTATAAAATAATGACGATTGGTATTAATGATGGACATTATCAATTTCATGTTATTCTTAAAGAAACTGAGATTCAAGAGGGTAAATCCCCTATCTATGGTTACACAGTTACTAAATAGCTGAATGAGAATTCAAATTTACTTCTAATTTTCAGCCCCTTCAACTATAACATACTACCTATCTCTCAATAGTTAACAGAATCAAACTCTGCAACTATGTTAAAAAGAATGAAGAAGGCTATTGTAGTGAACAATTAAGAAGCCAACCACTAGGAACTCTTGGTAATGGCTTCAGGAAAACAATAAGGGATGAAATCCATACCAAGGGAATTAAAAAAAAAAAGAGTGGGGAAATTGGAGGCACCGGGAAAAAGAGAACCAAACAAAATTAGCAGTGAAAACGAGGAAAGTAATGGGATAGTAGCTGTGTGGGAAACACTAATGAGCAAGGCAATACAAGAATGTATTTTAAAAAGTTCCAGACATGATAAAATATAATTAAACAATACAATTCAAGCTTTCGCCATGATCTGCCTAAATAGACCATATATTAAATAATATGACTAGTATTGCATGTCACATTTTAGGAAAAATACTGATTTTCTGAGAGGCATGTAAGTGGATAGTGCATAGACAGTGGATAGAGTGCAGGCCTGAAGTCATAGATACTCGTATTCCTGAGTTCAAATTTCACCTCAGACCTTCACCAACTGTTTGATACTAAGTCACTTAACTATGTTTGCCTCAGTTTCCTCATTTGTAAAATGAGCTGAAAAAGGGAGTGAGAAATTACTCCAGTATTTTTGCCAAGAAAATTCCAAATGGGAACAAAGAGAATCAGACATGACTGAAATAACTCAACAGCAGCAAAAATTGTTTTCTTGGAATGAATCAGTAAAATATAGTTAAAGTGATGAGGGAATAGGAAACCATACTCTGTGGAGATGATTGAAATAATTAGGGAAGTTTATATTATAGAAAAGAGACCAGGATGGGATGTGAGGGTTGGGGAAGAAAGTTGTATTTAAATATTTGAAGTTATTCTCCATCAGAGGGAATAGACATACTCTGCTTAATTTCAGAAGGCAGAAGTGGGACAAAAGAGTACAAAATGAAAAAAGGTACATTTAAATGTTGCATGATGAAAAACTTCCTAACAATTAAAGCTATCCATAAGTGAAATGAGCTATCTCAAAAGATTTCATAGCACAGGCTCCATGGTGACTTATAAGGAATATTTGTAGGGAGGATTCATGATTTAGATGAGCTCTGAGGAGTCTTCCAAATATTTGACTTTTTATTATTTTATTCCAAGATGTATGATTTAAATAAGCAGGTTAATACAATACTTTGGCTAGGATCTTTTGGAGTTTTACCCAGATAACAGCCATCAAGTTTGAGAAATGGAAAAAAAAAAACACTAAATTGGGAATGAGAGGCTCTAGGTCCAAATCTTTCCTATCTAATATGTTACCCATGTAGACCTTCAACAAGTCAGAGATAGGAGCTAGAACCCAACACCATTAAATTCAAAATCCTCTCATTTTTATAGATGAAGAAACTGAAGTCCATGGAGGCTAAATGATATTCAGATCCCGTGATTTCCTGTACTACACTGCTCCTCAGTTTACTTATCTATGAAATGAAGAAACTTAATTAGATGAGCTCACAATCATCTAATCTAACATATTCAGCCCTTCCAAGTTCCAAATATATAATCCTAGGTGATCTTTATATAAAGCTTTTTATTTACAAAACATGAGTGACCTTTCAACATTGACCTTTGCAAAAACTTTTTTTCCCAAGCTTTTCCCCTCCTTCCCCCCACCCCCACCCCTAGATGAAAGGCAATCTAATACATGCTAAATAGGATAAATTATATGACAAATACAATACATGTATACATATCTATACAGTTATCTTACTGCACAAGAAACATCAGATCTAGAAAGAGAAGAAGAAAAAAACAACCTAGGTGATCTTTAGAAGTATAATTTGAAATAGTGATTTTTGATTAGATGTGTGATTCCATTGGAACAAAGAAGTTTCAATAAGGAATCTGCACCCTTATCAATGAAGATGGTTCCTGTTCCACAAAGACTTAGAGAACTGTTCAATATATTGAAAGTATGAGTAAACGGCCCTGGACCTCACAGGATTCCTGACTTTACACCACTACACCTTTGCATCTCTCAAGTAATAATGTTACAGAAAAATCTCCAAAGATAGATCATGCCTTTTGCTTATTGTTCCTCAAAGTATAACCATTATTCAATAATGATTTGAGAAAAGATACAACTCTTCTGTATTCCCATTCACTTCCTAAATTATCTGCAATAACTTTGTATCCTGAGTACCAAGATTCAACAAAGGTTGAATTAATTCAAAGACTGGATGCAGAATGGTGGCTTTTGCCAACAAGAATTCCAAAGAGTTTTCAAAAAGAAATCCAACAAATATTTCAAAGTAACCCATGATTCAGTTCTTTTTTCACAGATACCTCCTGATGTTCTGAGTAAGGAACTTTGAACTCTTACCTGATAATGCCTCCTGATAATTAATAAAATAGTATCGTGGTGCCTGAAAATATGCAGAAGTGCTTGAAATATTCAATGAAACAAACCTTACCAAAGAAAAGTAAGAGAAAAACAAAATGAAGTTTACCTACATTTTTTTTATTGCCCAGTCAGTTCAGTAGTCTCCAACTCCTTGTGACCCCATTTGGGATTTTCTTAACAAAGACACTGGAGTGGCTTACCATTTCCTTCTCCAATTCATTTTACAGATGAAGAAACAGAGGCAGATAGGGGTAAGGGACTTGCCCAGGATCACACAGATAGTAAATTTCTGAACTCAGGTGTTCCTGACTTGAGGGCCAGCACAATATCCATCTTTATATAGTATTACCTAATTGTCCATAAATTTTAGTACTTTACAATAAGGTCAAATAGTAGAACAGAAAAAGCCCTTGATACTAATTAATAATACCAAATTAAAAATACCAAACTTAGGTCAGGATGATTTATCTCCTTCTTTAAAGCTATGTGATCTAGATAAGGGATGCAATCCCTCTCAGCCTCAGTTTCTTCATCTATTAAATGAAGATGATAATATATTACCTAACAGCAAGAGTGGACAACTAGGTGATACAGTAGCATGCAGGACAGGGACTCCAAAAAATCTCAGTTCAAATCCAGCCCTACCTACTAGCTATACAAATTTTGGGCAAGACACTTTATCTTGGTTTACTTCAGTTTCTTTATCTATAAAATGATTATCACAATAGATCTGTCCCAGTATGAGAGGATCAAACAAAATTGTAAAGTATTTAATATAGTTCTTTGCATGTACTAAGTGCTATATAAATGTTATTTTAATTATTAACACCAGGGAGTTTTGGAAGATAAAATTAGATAACTAATCCAAATACTTTGTAGAGTTAAGTGTTATATAAATGCCACCAATTATTAATATTAAAGACAAGAAAAAAGCATACTTTAAAAGGTAATCTTTAAAAAACAGATGTGAAGTTTTAAAGTACAAATGTATAATTGCTCTACCAATATTATCTGTAACACTCTGATAGTTCAAAGATCAAACTTGTTTAAAAAAAATAAGACACATTCCCCTTCCTCCAAAAAGAACAGATGTAGAAGTCACCACTGTTTATCACCATTCCTGGAATTTATGGTAATTATGATTTTCTAAATATGAAGGCCAGCATTATTTACAATTGTAATTTAGGTATTTGCATGGTTAGAGTTGGGCTCAGGGATTTACATTGTTTTCTATAGTTGATAGATGCTAACAGCCAAATAAACACATCTTTTGGGGGCAGCTAGGTAGTGCAGGGGATAGAGCACCAGCTCTGAAGTCAGGAGGACCTGAGTTCAAATCTGGTCTCAGACACTTAACATTCCCTAGCTGTGTGACCCTGGGCAAGTCACTTAACCCCAACTGCCTCAGCAAAAAAGCAAATAAATAAATAAAATACATCTTTTTAATTGGGATTTCTCCATGAAGACAAATTTCTATAGGTAATTATGTAAAAGAAAGCTTAAAAGTCCAGAACTTATATCTTATCTGCTTTCTTATTGTCTACCTCCCTTCCTTTCTATCTCTCCCTTTTTTTTCTCTCTTTACCATTATATCTCCTTCTCTTAATCCAATCCTTCACTTCCTCTCCCTTCCAACTCACTTCCCCTACATACTTTCACCCTCTTTTGTTCTCTTTTCCTACCATTTGTTTTCCTTCCTTTTCTAACTCCCTTTTTTCATCTTTCCTTCTCTCCTTAAGGTCCTTGAGAGATAAGACTGTTTTCCTACCCTTTTTTTTGTATTCCAGAACTTAGTGAAGTAACTGGCATATAGTAGGTTCTTATTAAGTACCTGTTAACTTAATTTGGCCTTCTCCTTCTCCTTTACTTTTTACTTTGATGAGCCAGTTACCAGGCCACATTTACTACTGAGTACTTGTAGAATATTAAGGTCCATCACTCTTTTATTTTGACTTTAAGGCAGTTATCTAATAGCATTAGATGCCTTTTGAAAACCTTGATTTCTGACTTAAACAACACAAACCAATGCTATCCATTCTTATCAGTCTCTTAACAGACCTGTTACTGAGTGCTCTTGTTTAGGGATTGGAATGAATGCATTTGCATTTTGTGGGGATTATAACTACCCAATCTGCAAGAAAAACCACCCAGGCAGAGCCTTGAGTCAATGGTTCTTTATTTTTATTTATTTTTTTCCCATGCAATCTGTGTTATGTGACTTGCCTAGCTAGGGTCACACAACTAGGAAGTGTTAACAACAGTGGCTTTTTATTAAAAGATCCATGGGTCCCTCTATCCCCTCATATCTTTCTTCTGCTCTGAGATGCCTTCTTTTTCCAAGGCTTTATTTTATTGCATTTAATGCCAGATTTGATACTTGAACACTCTAGAAGGGCTACAGAAAATGCTGGATTCCACTAGTTGACAGACCTTGCTTTGAGAACCAAAAAATTATATATCAGCCAAAAATTAGTCCATCAACATGGGGGTCTTGGGTTGGCTGAAGCATGGGATATCTCCACTGATTAAGTGGTCCTAAGATGGTCTCGTACTCATATTGGACAAAAGAGAGTAAAATAGAGGTACAAAAAAAGGTGAAGGATTTTCCATGTAATTCAGGTACCTCTGTCTTGCTAGGCTTGGTCACCATAAAAGGAAAAATAAGAGTGGAGTTAGCTTCTTATGATTACGGAAGTAAGCAATTCACAGATCTGGGGCCTAATGTACAGAATTTATAATCACTATCCCTATGGAATCATAGGAAACTTATTAATTATGATTGGAATAGATTAGAGATTCTAATGTTTTATATATCACAATTTAAAAATACTAGGGACTAAGCAACATTTCTCCTCCAAACGGCAAGAGAGACGCTGAGGACAAATGAACTGGCCAAATGATGGCAAAGTCCATTTCCACTGCCAAACTATAATGACAAGGGACTGACCTGCTTTGCTAATACCTATGAGTGTTTAGGGACCAATTGCCCAATTCATTTGTCCTCAGCTTTACAGAGTCAGGTCTTTTCTCTAAATTATTTATCAATAACAGGACAAATGGAAACAGAGCAGATGTAAAATAAAGCAGAATCAAGGTGTTTTCAGCTCTGATTGCTTGGAGTTATTTTCCAGCACTAACTTCAAGGCTTTCTACTTTCACCTTGTTGAAATAAAATCATAAATCTTGATGGGAAATGGGCACCAAATTCCCTACCCACTGTGCTCAAAGATCACCTTTCTGAACTCTAGTCACCTGCAAGGAAAGATGTTTCCCCAACACTGGAGTGTCCCTTCAAAGCTGTCTTCGCTGTTTAAAAGAACATAATTCTCCACTGACAGAACGGTCTGACTTCTAACAAAAATGACCATCAGGAAAACAGGCATGAAGCTATGGAACTAAGTGAAAAGTTCCCTGGCAAAGAGGACTGTTGCAGATGTCATTATTTTCCCCTCTATCCAAGTGGATGACATTAAGCTGGCCTATTTAAGAAGCTCTATTATCCATTTTTTGCTCTCACTTATCTGAGCCTGAAGATTATAAGCTATAAGTTCAGGATAAATCGAGAAGTTAAGAGAACACTAGAAATTAAAATACTGAAAATGAGAGAACAGCAGAGGGCAGAGATGGCTAAATGAGCCACTCCACTGCAGTCTGAGACCTTATAACATGGGAACAAAGCACAACTAAAAAAGGTGATAGGAATCAGAAAAGGACAGAATTCAAGCCTCATCTTGGACACTTAATAGCTGTAGGAAGTGGTCAAGGGCAAGTTCAAATCCCTTAGAACCCACTGAGGAGACTTTATAAGAGGAGTAGTTTCAGAGGCACTGCTGAGATGTAATGAAGCAGGCAATTTATAGAGATCCAGAATGAATGAATGGGTAAACTAAAAGAAAAAGGAGGAGGGAGAAAAAGAGGAGGAAGAGGAGAAGGAAGGAAGGAAGGAAGGAAGGAAGGAAGGAAGGAAGGAAGGAAGGAAGGAAGGAAGGAAGGAAGGAAGGAAGGAAGTATTTATTAAGATTAAGAATCTCTAGGATATACTAATTATTCACTATAGATTTCATCTATGTCTTTTAGTTTCACCGTCTCCTCAAGGAGTATAATATCTTGTGTAGTTCTGATACTTTGGTAGTAAATGAAGAGTAATGTAGCAAAAAAAAAATCCTGTAAAATAAAAACTAAAGGCAACAATGCAATTTTTTTTAAATAACATGGTAACTGAGCCCTGGGAAACTCAACTAAACTTATGCTCTGAACCCACTCCAAATTCTTAACCAAAGATGATGCGTGCTAAGAAACATACAGGAAGGTTCTCAGACATTCAATTCCCAGTCTTTAATAGAGAAGTGAGTGCGCACACGCACACGCGCACACACACACACACACACACACACACACACACACACACATACACTAACAAGCAGCACCCATCATTTTTACTCTTAGAATATTGGAATATGTAACCTTTTAGACCCCCAGATCTCTATTACCTCCCAGTACCCAAAGTCTGAGACCTGAGAGACCTTGGACTCAGAAAGGCTGCATACTGATGCTACACTTTAGAAGGTGAGAAACTTGAGCAGTGTCAGATTTCAACAGTAAACTTTAACTGAGAAATTAAAAATATAGGGAGAACTTTATGAGAGAAAAAAAAAACCCCAACAACAGTTGGCTGTGTTATGGAGTTGTTAAATCAGTGCTAGAAATAATTTATCATAACAAAGAATTGTAAAGAAATAAACACACTTGTACTATATAATGAGATTTTCAGTCAGTCTCAGTAGATTTATCAGTAATAGCCGTTCAAAGTGGGAATTAAAACAAAATTGAAAAATATCTGAATAGGCAAGGGAAATCCTTACAAGCAGTGAGTAACCTATATGCAACAATCCAAATGGGAATACTAGAATCATTTCAGCAATTTCTTAGGAAGCTATAATGTCCTTAATAAAAGAGCTTTTTTTAAAAAAAAGACTTAATTTAGACTCTAAACTTACAGTTTCAACAATACTAGCCTATGGAAGCATTAACGAGCTTTACTTGATGAATTTGGGTCAAGAATAATGTAGCATTAATAGTTTCATGATCCAGTGCCCTGAAGGCAAATATCATGAATCTCCCTGGTCTGCTGCAATACTTGTGGTTAGCCACTTGCAAATATAGATTAGCCATATATAAAAATATATGGCTAATCTACATAGGTATAAACACTATATATATATATGTAAATATGTGTGTATATATGATAGATATAGATATAGGTAGATAGACAGATAAATATAAGTGATCAGTAAGAACCAATATGCTATGAAAGTTTTGGGTAGAAATAAGACCTGAGTTGCTGCTGTTGTTTTTTGGCACAAGTAACTCATAAGTCTGGAAACATTTTTTTCCCATTGTAGATTCCCACCTACCTGGCAATTTCAAGCTTAGGGAGTAAATTGCCCAGATTGACATTGCCAATAATGAGTCAGAATTGGGACTTGAATGCATGTCTTCTTGACTGGAAGACTGGCCTTCTTTTCACATCATCACACTGACTCTCACAGAAATAGCAAAGCATAAAAATTTGATCAGGCCTTCTGTGTTAAGTATTTTAGCATCAAGTCAACTCAACAGCAATGCAAAATAAATGTTGATGATCATTGAGATAAAATGCAGCTTTTTGCACTCTGACATAAGCAAAAAAGTGCCATTTTCCCCTGGAAAACTGGGGAAAATGTTCTGTTTAGGAAACAGCTACAATATAGTAGAAAGTGTATAGAATTTAGAGGCCAAGGCTTTAGGTTTGAATCTGATTCTTATACTTATTAACCATATGACTTTGTATACTTGGCTTATTTCTATAACTCTAGTTTAAGATAGAAATAATACCCAGAGTAACATGAGAATCAAATATGAATTGACATAAAATGCTATGTAGGTGTCAGATATTATAGAAGGATCTTGGAGAAATTAATTTTTCTGCCAATAAAAAAGACTATGTAAATTATAGGGGGGTTATGATCTATATTAATCTCTACTGAAGGAATTGATTATCCACATTGATGAAATAATAAATCCTTGAAGTATTGAAGCATTATTATTAACATTATCATCAATATCAAATGTTCATTATATCAAACTTAGTTGCAGATTAGCTTGTTTCTTTCAACAAATATATTAGAGATTATTATGTCATATAGCATTGATGCTGGACAATTAATACACAAATGGATTCATATCAAATTAAAAGCATTTTCCATTGATATTAATTATCACCAATTCATGCCTGCCCATTCTCTTGTCAATGACCTCCAATAGAGTTGCCATAGAGGGGTACATTTCATGTGCCAGAGCATCACTCGCTTTCACTTGATACCATGAGGATACAGGTGGAGCACCTGGGCTGTTCCCATATCATCCTTCTCATTCTTGCTATTTAACCATCTTCTTTTTCATTAAACATTTTCCTAATGAGATTTTTGTTTTTACTCCTTTAAGTGTCTCATTTGAAAAGGAAAGAAAAGTGCTCTATTTGAAAGGAAAAGAAAAGGAAAGGAACTATGTTGCCCAAATGGCCAGTTCCAGTTGGGTCCCCAGTAGAGCAATTCCTACAACTATTCACAGAAGTTTTTCCTTTGATCTCAGAGAACCATGACATCAGGGAGGTGATGTTATGATATTAAAGTGAATTGGGTTTAAGTGAGGAGGGGATATACAAAGTCACCAGCCACTTACTTTTCCAGAGTCTTCTAGATCTAGGTCCAATGGCAAGATGTAGACAAGCCCTGGATGCAGTGGGAGGACACAATCTTTTTAAACTAAAGTGATTCAGAAAGTCCATGTCTCATAGGCATTTCATGAGTCTGTTTAATTCTGGCTTGAATTAATAACTATTTGCATAGTTAATTCTTAACATACATATTAATGTAGACATTAATGAAATGTTTAATACGTTGGCCATCCAGCCTTGTCATACATCCTTTGCACCTGTTGTAACCCATAAAAGAAAATACCCAAATCAAATACTCCTCAAAACTGTCAACAATTTTATTGCCCATGAAACTCACTAATCATAAGCTAAAGAAATTCTGTGTATAAAATTCAATGTATAAAATATCTATGAGTTCACTTATTAAAACATAATCAGAACATGCATAACTAAAACTATAAAATATTCCTTACATAAATTAAGGAAAAAATAATTGGATATATATATATATATGTATTTCACAATTGGATCACACCAATATAATAAAAATTATTTAAAAATTAAAAATTAGACATTTAATGTAAAGACAATCACAGTGTCAAGGGTTTTCCTAAAAACAAAATTTAAAAACCTACACAAAATAATAAGAAAATTAACTAGAAGAAATAAAAAATAAAGTTCCTCAAGGAAAATGTTTTTTTAAATAGGAGTAAGAGACTCAACATTGTCAGATCTCAATCTATGTTTTAATCATCAAAACTTTAGTGGTTAAAAAAAATAGAAAAGTTGATCACTGGAACCAACCAGACAAGCAAGCACTCAAAAATTTCAAAATAATCAAACACCTAATTAAGTAAACCCAACAAAATGCACTATTAGATGCAGGACTATCTGGAATAATGATAATATTTATCTGCATCGTTTATACCAAAATGTTGCTGTAAGTACAAAATATGCAGTAGTAGTAAGAGAAATCAAGAAACAGCAGCAGTACAACTGATAGATCTAGATAATTAATAATAACTGATAGATCTAGAAAAAATAGTAGCAAAATTCATTTGGAAGAATAAAAGATCAAGAGTTTCAAGAGAATTAATGAAAAAAAAGGCTGATGATGGTGGACTTGCTGTACCAGATCTAAAATTATATTACAAAGCAGCGGTCATCAAAACCATTTGGTACTGGCTAAGAAATAGACTAGTCGATAAGTGGCATAGGATAGAATCACAGGACAAACTAGGCAATAACTATAGCAATCTAGTCTTTGATAAACCCAAAGACCCCAGCTTCTGGGATAAGTACTCACTATTTGACAAAAACTGCTGGGAAAATTGGACACTAATGTGGAAGAAATTAGGGCTTGACCCACATCTAACACCACATACCAAGATAAGATCTAAATGGGTTCATGGTCTGGATATAAAGAGCGATATTATAAGTAAATTAGAGGAATGTAATATAGTTTACCTCTCAGACCCATGGGGATGGAATAAATTTATGTCCAAAGACGAACTGGAACTCTTAATTGAACACCAGATAGTTAACTTTGACTACATTAGGTTAAAAAGTTTTTGTACAAACAAAACCAATGCAAAGATTAGGAGGGAAGCAATAAATTGGGAAATCATCTTTACATTTAAGGGTTCTGATAAAGGTCTCATCTCTAAAATATATAGAGAATTGTCACATATTTATAAGAATTCAAGCCATTCTCCAATCGATAAATGGTCAAAGGATATGAACAGACAATTTTCAGAGGATGGAATTAAAACTATTTGTGGTCATATGAAAAGATGTTCCAAATCACTAATGATCAGAGAAATGCAATTAAGACAACCCTGAAGTACCACTACACACCTGTCAGATTGGCTAAAATGACAGGAAAAGATAATGACGAATGTTGGAGGGGATGTGGGAAGGCTGGGACACTGATGCATTATTGGTGGAGCTGTGAACGGATCCAGCCATTCTGGAGAGCAATTTGGAGCTATGCTCAAAAAGTTATCAAACTGTGCATACCCTTTGACCCAGCAGCATTTCTATTGGACTTATATCCCAAAGAAATCATAAAGGAAGAAAAGGGCCCCACATGTGCAAGAATGTTTGTGGCAGCCCTTTTTGTAGTGGCTAGAAACTGAAAACTGAATGGATGCCCATCAATTGGAGAATGGCTGAATAAATTATGGTATATGAATATTATGGAATATTATTGTTCTGTGAGAAACGACCAGCAGGACAATTTCAGAGAGGCCTGGAGAGACTTGTGTGAACTGATGCTGAGTGAAATGGGCAGAACCAGGAGATCGTTGTACACAGCAAGAACAATACTATATAATGATCAATTCTGATGGACATGGCTCTCTTCAACAATGAAATGTTTCAAACCACTTCCAATTGTTCACTGAAGAAAGCCATATACACCCAGAGAGAGGGATGTGAAATGTGGACCACAACATAACACTTTCATGCTCTCGATTGATGTTTGCTTACATTGTCTTTCCTTTATCTGATGTTTTCCTTGTAGATATGATTTTTTCTTGCACAGCAATGATAAGTGTGAAAATATGTATACATATATTCAATTTGTCAAGTATTTTATCATAATCAATATGTAGCAGATATCCTGCCATCTAGGGGATGGGTGGGGAGTAGGGGGGAAAAATTTGTAACAGAAAGCTTTGTAAGGGTTAATGTTAAAGAATTACCCATACATGTTTTGCAAATAAAAAAAAATTAAATTAAAAAATAAATAAATAAATAAAATGAAAAAAAATAACTTAATAAACATCCATGATTTAGGTTGGCAAAACATTTTTATTATTCATGAAGAATGTGAAAAAACTTTGAAAACAAAAAATTCTATGTAAATATGAGTTTCTAGGATCACTATTTATTATGTGTAAGTTTTTTGACTAAAATCCTGGATTTGTTTGCTTGCAAAATATGTTTTTTGCAAACTTTACTTCCTTTTTCCAGAGAATTTAAACGTGTCATATGAACCTCTTTTCAATAAAACTTGTGCTTGTTTCCTCCAAGCTGTTATTAGACTATTATTTTTTATGTAAACTTCCTTAGATTGCACAAATTTTCCTTATAGCATACAAACACACATATATACACAGACACATTTTTAACAAGGCAATGAAAACCACATGGAACATTTGTTCGCTCACTCACTTGTGTCTATTATTTCTTACCTTTATGGGAAAATTTGGCATACAAATGAATGTCAAATTCACAATATAATTTACATTATAAATTAAAAGACACAATATAACAGGTTCTCATTTTTTGGGGGAAATCATAATTGTGCTTTCTAAACTGTGTGAATGGCCAAGAATACTTTTTCACCAGAAGATTGAACACCCTAGATAAGCTGGGAAAGTATGAAAATGAAAGACAAGGTTCATAAAATCCAAGAGCAAAATTCTGTTCAGGGAAAGAAATGGAATCCCCTAAAAATATAATCTCTGGGCCACCCTCCTACTTCAAAGTTCATGGAAGATGAAGAACAGGGAAAGTGATTTAGACATACACATGGATTAGGAACCAAAAATACCAATGAACTACTGCAGGTCAATTGCTTTAGATTGGTTCCTTTAAAAGGACACGGAGAACACTCCCAGAAGATGTTATAAATCTCATAAGATGTATGATTGTGTCAAGAAAATATATTGTTGCTGAACAACCCTAAGGCCAATGGCTCTCTTATTGGATGCCATACACTTCTAGGTGATCATTATTCCACTAAACTCCTTGGAACATTTTTTTTTCCTCCAGAAAGAGAAGAGTCATTTCAATCTGAACCAGGTAAAGTTTTCATGGATAGGGAAGGAGAGAAGTCCTGCTATTCTATTTCCTCAACCCTCCTGTGCCACATGGTTATTGAGCACTTTTTTTTACTGAGCAATTTCAAGAGGTAGCTTCTTGAAAAATGGATTCCACACACATAAAAATTAGAAAGGGGATTTCAGAAATGACTTCCACTTCTTCCAAACTCCCTGCCTATTTTTCTTAATGTAAATTCTATTAAGGTTTTATGAATGGCTCATTGGGAAAATTGACAATGTTATTGGCAGGTAATTTATATTGTTTCAGAGAAATTGCATCCAGGCAAGGTTTTGCCCACATATCACTAACAATATTAACTCTTCACTTGACAGATGATGGTTTTCATTCTTTCCTCTAGTATATACAAAGAGGGTGGGGGAAGCTTGTAAAAAGTTAATACTTTGATTCAGGATTGGGGGCGGAGCCAAGATGGCGAACTGCGGACAGCTTTCTCTGTGAACTCCTCCGACATTCCCTCAAACCCAGACAAAGTAAGCCTTCCAACTGGTTTCTGAGTGAGGGCCCCGCCAAGCATTTGGACTACAACGCACTTCTATAAAAGATCTACCTTGAAAGAACTCCGGAGAAGGTTAGCCTCAGGGGAAATCGGCCTCTGGTCGCGATCGGACTCCAGCCGGGGCGGAAGTCAGGGCTGCGATAGAGGGGCGGATTTTGGGCACCCAGGAAGCCCCTGGGAGACGCCTGGGCCACTTTGCTTGCAGGCAGGTGCTTTGGCAGATCTGCCTTTGGAAGGGGGTGGATCGAGAACAGCTGAAAACGTGGTCCTAGTGCGAATCTAGCCCGACCAGCCTCAGACCGGAAGTCACCTCGGCAAACTGCCCCAGGGCAAATACAAATTGTTGCAGTTTTCCTTCTTTTGACCAATATCCCAACTTTAAATCATGAGCAAGAAGCAGA